>VWZI01011876.1:239075-296820 GCA_013396835.1 Psilopogon haemacephalus | reverse complement strand
AGAAAGAGAGAGAGAGAAAGAGAGAGAGAGAAAGAGAGAGAGAAAGAGAGAGAGAAAGAGAGAGAGAGAGAAAGAGAGAAAGAGAGAGAGGATGGAAGGAAGGAAGGAAGGAAGGAAGGAAGGAAGGAAGGAAGGAAGGAAAGAAATCTGATGCCATTCTCCTCCTATCTGAGCTGTCTTGGTCCGTAACAAAACAAGCAGCCCAAAGGAGCAGCTCTGTAATGCGAAGAGGCTGGTGCTGACAACCCAGAGCTCTCTCTAAGGTGTGCTGATTCTGGATGAGCTTCAGTGTGACTTTGGTACCTACCAACCAAACCTAGAGTGCAACTCCAAGGTCAGTCTCCTCTCAAAGGGATGCAAGGTGTATTCTCTGGGATGTGCAACAGTACACAGTAATAAGCAGGGACATCTGGAAATTCCCTTCAGAAATACACCTCTGACCTGAGCAAAAAGCATAAACCTAGACACACCTCTTCTAGAGAAAACCCATGATAATTGGTAAGAGATCCCTTGTGGTCACCATATTTCAAGCAGGATTAGTTTCTTTTCTGCACTGGCCCTTGTTTGATGATTAATTCTATTTTTAGTCGATACTTTGTGCAAATCCAGGCAGAGAAAGAGGATGCCTGTGTGCAACTGCAAGCTGAATTTGGTTCCATGTCAAACTAAGGACACACAAAGAGGATTATATCGGCTAGGAGAAGAAATACAGCATATGATACTGAATCCCTTAGGGAGGGTGGCTTCCAAGATAAAATTCAGAGTAATCTCATCTTAATTAAAACAAAATGAAATGTATGATATCTCATTTCCCCACCACTTTATTATTTAGGTGTCATTGTCAAAGACTCTTTAGAAATCAAGAAAGAGGCAGTCACTGCCCCAAGGAGCTTCCATTCTGACTTGGGCTGAAGGAAACTCCGGAAAGAAAGTAGAGCCCTCAGCGATGAATAAATTCCTTTATGTTTTCACAAGGGTTGCTCTCAGCAGAAGTGAGAGAAACCAGGGAATGGACAACTCACTTTTACAACTGTGACGCCAGCAAGAGCTGAAATGCTAAGGAATTAACCTAGAGGTGGATGGAGAGCAGGAGAAGGGGCTTTAAGAGAAAGGATTCATTTAAAAACACAGCTCAGAGATGTAAGTGACTTCTGCCACCTCCAAGAGCAAAAGGTCTCCAACCAATATAGCAAAAGAAAGCACAGGAAAAAGCAAACACAGACAAGCAGAAGTGACATGTCCTGAACAATTGCAGAGGATAAATTCAAAAGCTTCATTATGGACACGTTTTGTGATGCAGTGACGATATATTTTTTGGTTGTTTCCCTTTTTTTTTTTTTTAATTGAACTACAACTATAAAAATCTTGACAATACCATACAAAATTTTAAATATATTTATATATATACCTATAGTTAAATGTTGTACCCTTTAAAAGAGTGAGGATACAGGTGAGGAAATCAATTCAGCTAAATAATTCCCAAGAACAGCTAGGACAGCTCCCTTTCACTTCAGATATGAACATAGTTATGTTACATAATTTAGCAAGTCTTTTATGGCTCTTGTCATGAATGCTATTCATCCTCTAGATGCAACCCTGGCTTTCTATTCATGTTTTTCAAAAGCTTGAATGCAGCTCTTTTTATTTTTCTCTTTCTTCCACCTACTATATCTTCAGAGTGCAATTAGAACATTTGTGCTAAGCAGCAAAGATCTTTCCCCCAGAGGGATTAGTAAGTACCTGCCTGGCTGCCTCTGAAGCACCTTCCCCTCCTCAAGGCTAAGGATAAGCAACGGTTCCTCCTTATTCCTCTTCAAAGAGGGCTGATGGAAAAGGTTGGGCACTACCTGAGTTCCTGTAGAGCATGCCACCTTCCTCTTGCCAACCATTATAACTCCTTAATTTTATTTCTTCTTCTCAACCTCATCCCTAGTATTTTCAGAACTGAACCATTCTCTTTCCTAATGATTTTTTTATGTGATGATGATGATGACTTCATTATTCTACCCCTTCCTGAACTGTCAGACTGTGTCCATTAAGTTAAAGGTCCTATCACCGTAGGACCTCTCTTAGTGGTACAAAAGTGTCTGGAAAAATCTATAGTTGATTTCAGTCTTATTTACTGCACAAGAAAGCACAATTTGAGTTCATACTGAAGAAAAAAAAAAACAAAACCCAAAAAATACCCCAAAACACTATGACACAAGACCACATCTGCACCCTGAAATTTTCTGGTTTAAGTTTCTTTCCTGTCAAACAGCATTCTCTAACCTTATTTTCAGGATACTCCGCCACAAGTTAGTGACTGTGCTGTCCATTATATGTAATGGGGGGAAATGACAGTGTCTACACATTCCCTTGGCTTTTATGACTAGAAAAGCAGAGAAAACCAAAATTTCCATTATTATAAAGACACAGGACTAAAATGGAAGTGTCAGAGTCAGAGCAGATTATAAAATAGGGGGTGGGGACCATAGGATTAAGTCTTGACAGTACTGACACTTCCTTATATTTTTTTTTTCCCCAGCACAATCTGTTTTGGGAGCCTGGGTGAGGAAGAAAAGACGAAAAGATCGTCTGGGAGTATTGTAGATGGATTTTAAAACGCTCTATCATTCTTTCATTCTTGGCTTTCTTCTGTCTCTAGCTGTTGGTGTTCTCTGTTTTTCTTCTCATTGCACGAAAAAGGATAGCTTTAAACTAACAAACAAGCACAAGTCTGGAACACACGCCTGTTCTTTTCTGGGAAGTGCATGGGAGAGCTCAGCTGCTGCTTACTTTGAGCAAAACTGACACCCCCTCATTTGGTTGTTACCAGACAGTTCAGGGGCCAGAAAAGATCTCTCTTACTCCGTGAGTTAATATTAGGCAGCGAAACTGCGTATGCCATTAAAGTTCAAAGAAACTGATTAATCCTTTGATGTGTTGCCAAATCATTAGAATAATGACACTATTTTTTTTTTTTTCCCAAATGTATTGGTCTGTCTTCTCAATTCTTTTTTTTTTTTAACCTCATGCTTTGATAAGTGGTGAAGCTCAGGGAGAAACGGGTTATTATTGCTGTTCAAAGAAGAGGTAGGTACTCCTTCTGGAGCACTTCTTATATATAACGCACAGGATATTACCCCTCTAACAGAGACAAAATATCTCTTTATTCCACCTCCCCCCTGCCAGTGCTCTCCTTTAGACTTGGAAAGGAAACATTTGAAAATGCATGCTGTTAAGTGGGCTGCGTAGCACTACACTGCGCTGTCAAAGTGAATATTGTGATAAATTGTCAGTCTGTTCGTACTTACAATCATCTTCCACTTCCTCATACCAAAGCATTTGAGCAGACATGAAAACTTTCCACAAAAAAGAAAAAAAAAAAAGAGGAAAAAGAAAACAGCAGCAAAATATTTCTTGGCAAAGTATACTCCAACTTTGCTGCTCCAGTAGCTTTTGCTGAATTAGGCTTGTCCCTGCATAACGACAGATGTGTCCCCGCACAAGCCTCAGCAGCTCTGCAGAGGAGAGCGCAGAAAGCACTTTGGTGGGATGCAGCTGTGGGTTGGCTGCGGCTAGGGTCTGTGTCCCAGGCAGGGAGAGACAGGGATCCTCACTTCCAACCAGCCGGCATGGTAACTAATGCCAGTGCTCTTTGGAGGCCCCTAAATGTTTCAAATTCCAGGACCTGCGCAGAAGCAATGCTCTGTGCTTCCCTCAAAACAAAGTTGATTTCCCATAATAGGACAGCCCATGCACTCGACATATAAGGCTCTGCTTCCAGGGTGGCATGTGCAATGGATTTAAATTATGTGTTACGGCTTCCCAAGGAACATTTATTGCCACAGAGCAGGGCAAGGATATTAATTGCTCCCTTTGTGAAGTCTGCCTGAGAGGACTATGAAGCAGATTTGCCCCCTCCCCAGCAAATGACCCCCAGCCCATCCCCAGACATGATCCTCCCTTTTTGTCAGAGGAGGGGTAACCCTCCTGTATTTGGTTGCACGCTCTCAAATGAGGCTTTTGGGATTACAACCTCTCTTCCAAGAAAGGGAGAAAATAAACAAACCCCAAAACCGTGCTGTCGCCAATCTAAACGTGTAAATACTAACACAGGTTGCGGTAAGTTGGCATCTGCTTTAAAAAAAAAAAAAAAAAAAAAAAAAAAAAAAAAAAAAAAAGGNNNNAAAAAAGAAGAAAGAAAAAAAAGGAGCTATTGACTTACAATTGACCTTTCCACTCCCAACAAAACCATGTAGCACTGCAGCTACGCACAGCCCAGAAACACCTCACAGAAGAAGCAGAGGCAGGATGCAAGCTGTCACTGACTCTTCCTAACAATAGTAACAACCCTTCACTCCAAAATGCCAAAAGCTATTTGCTGCAAACAAGGGGGACCTGGGCTCATGCTCAAAGATGATCAGAGGGCTGCAGCAGCTCTGCTATGAGGACAGGCTGAGGGATTTGAGGCTTTCCAGCCTGGAGAAGAGAAGGCTTTGAGGACACCTCATAGCAGCCTTCCAGTATCTGAAGGGGGCCTATAGGAAGTCTGGGGAAGGACTATTGACAAGGTCTTGTAATGAAAGGATGAGGAGTAATGGGTTTAAACTGGAAGAGGGGAGATTTAAACTAGATGTTAAGAGGAAGTTCTTTACAGTGAGAGTGGTGAGACACTGGAAGGGGTTGCCCAGGGAGGTTGTGGCTGCTCCCTCACTGGAGGTGTACAAGGAGGTGTCCCTGCCTATGATGGGGGGTTGGAACTGGATGATCTTTGCGGTCCTTTCCAACCTAAACCATCCTATGATTCTATAATCAATCTGCACTCAGCCCCAGGCCTTCTTAGTTTATATAGGAAGGGAAAGCAGGCATCTACACCATACTTGAGAATGGGACTGTAGCATCCTCCCCCCAAATGTTTATTTTTTACAACTGTTTTCTCACTATATACTTTGTACATTATACACATAGCATCCTCCCCCCAAATGTTTATTTTTTTATGACTGTTTTCTCACTATATACTTTGTACAGTATACATGGCCTTTAGAGGAGGCCATGAAGAATCTTGTTATTAATTCATGGCTTCATTTCAAAAGTCATTAAAAAAAAAAAAAAAAGAAAACACTCTTATGTTGCTCATTACCTTGAAAAAATCTATCCCCAAAGAAATGTAAAAATATTGCTTTTCACTTTCAAAGGTTAAAGTGTCTGGTTATGGTGATTACAAGTTTATAAGTAGATTCCTGGATTATACAGAAAAATAAATGCAAAAGTGAAAAGCATAATATACCCTTACAGGTACTGGCATTTTCTACACTGATAGTCAAATTAATACCCTGGAGAACCTGGATGTACAGTACATGCCAACAGACTCCTAAGGATTAATTTGCAGCCCACAGGAACTGCAAGTCATGAACTGATGTAGAAAATAATCTGAAGCAGAGCAGAGCACTCTGTGACAGCAGCAGCATTTTGATTATTTGAGGGAGAAGGAGACTGAGCGAACTCAGGAAAGGAACCGCTTATTGTGCAAAAGTTCTGTTATAAAATATCTGAGGTCACCTTAGCACAGACTGTCAATAGATGAGGGCCAGTAATGTACTTCTAGACTACCAGTGAAAGTTATCTTGGAAACAGGTGTCTAATGCTAGAACTGTGATTCCTCTGGCTCCTATTCATTTTGAGGTGACAAACCTTCCCTTCAAAAATTTTCACGTGCCTAAACTTCTGTTTCCTAATATGACCGAAATGCCTTCATCTCAACAGAGCTCTGTAGTCTCTTTTATACCCAACTCCAGTCATAATCCACAAATTTCACGTGGATTATTCATGGTCTCTGATGATGCATTTGAGGACGTCAGAGAACACTCAGATCAGGCTCTGCAAGAAATGCAGTGCTACTTTGTGCTGGTTTGAACTAATTGGAGGATTTGGATGAGAAATTAGGCTATAGGCTGAGAGAGGAAAACACTGATGGTGCTACTTCACTCATAGCTTTACTGAGAAAGAAGAAAAATAAAATGTTTAAGAATTGTAACCCAAACATATATAGGTCAGACCGCTTTGGGCTGTGGCTGCTGCAGCTGCATGGCTCTCTCTCTCTCTCCCTGCTTTTAGTAGCTGGATGTGAGTAATTTCACTAACTTCTTTCCTGCTGCTAATCCCCCTGGCTGATCTACCTTCACCTATCTGCTGCATAAGATAGATGGTGAGATAAGACTGGGGAAGGGGGGGAGGTGGTAGTGGTGGTTAGAAACCCCTCTTAGGGATTTTGATATCTGGGACGGGTGTGGTGTTTCTGTATTACCTTTTCACTGTATATATCTGTAATATATTGTAAATATCTGCTTGTATATTGTGCAAAGCTGTAAACATAAATCTTCATTTATTAATTTCCAGCTGACTGAGTCCTAGCCTGGGTTATTTCAAAGTGTGGGGATGCAGGTAACTGCCAAACTACCTCATATTTAACTCTTTCTTCTAAAACACCGCTCAAAGGAGTATCTAGTGGCAATATTTACAATAGTTTACAAATTAAACTTTTTTTTTCAGTTGCAGGAAATCCAGAAGTGCTTTCCCTTTTCTTGTTGGTGGAGTTCAAAACTCCTGTGTCTCAAGAGAACCCCCAGTCCACCCAGCAGACTGCAGAGACCTTCAACCCAGAAATATTTTCCCTTACTCCTATTGACACTCCTCCAGGCAGTGGGAAAAGAGTCAAGATATATTGGGCCACAGAGAGAAATAACCAAAGTGAATGTTGAGATCTACTGAGTTATTTGGTTTGGTCTAGATTTTTAGGGGGAGTTTTTTTGTTTGGTTTAGGGGAGAAAGAGATTTGTAGAAAATTGGAAGGCTCTCACAAATTAAATACTATTTGTAGGAGCTATGAATGTTTTTAACTAATGCTGAGAAACACCAATTCTACTAAAAAGAGGTTTATATGCATCTGTCTGTCTCTGCTGGCCAGAATGATGTACATTTATATTACACATATATAACCTGGAAAGTTTCTCATTTTGACACACCAAGTTTGCTTGTTTATAGCTGGGTATTTTTTATTTCTTTTTGTCTGAACCAGCACTAGAATCTCTGTGACTCTTCGACAACAGAGAGTAAGTCTCAGACACACTGTAAAGTCTATGTCAGGTAATTAATGTACACTCAATAGATGCCGGCAGTCTGAGGCCACCTGCCTCAGGCTCCAACCTGCAGCAGCACTGCTCTCTGCTCTGAGACCACAGTGCTGTTCTACAATAGGGGAAAGGAGAAACCTCCAAAGTCACAAGTTGGAAAATGCAGAAAATTTGGAATGATGAGAATGTGTTGCATTAGATGTTTTTGGGGTTTTTTTTATTAATTTGGGTGGTTTTGGTTTTGTTGTTTGTTTTTTTGTTGGTTTAGTTTTGTTTTTTAATGGTTGCTGGCAGCTCTAGTTTAGTGTTGCCTTTCTCTTTCACTGTCAGTAAGGGGTTAAATGAAAGAAAATGGCTTTCTTCACAGTATGATTTTTCAGCCACCCATTAATAGACAACACAGAGAAGCTGTTTGTTTTCCTGCTTAAGAAGTTCTTTCAAAACCTGAGTAATGATAAAGTTTAAAATATCTCCTTTCTATCGGTATGAATGTGACAGTAATGCAGAGTTGGAGAAAATGTTGAAGAAGCCAGTGGCAATCTTAAAACAAGACCCAACAATAAACTGCCTGTTCAGGGACCATTTAGGAAAATGGGTTCAGCACACATTGACATGACCTTAGAAAAGCAATGGCTTTCAACATCCAAATTTGGCAGCCAGGTTTATTGTCTCAGCAAGCTAGACCAGAGGGAGGTAAGGACTTGAAGATAATGGTCAAACTTTTGACTAACAAACTTCTCAGGTCTCTAACCCATCCTCTCCTGTGCCATATTAAGTGGCTACATTGAAATTCAGGGCTTCTCTGTGAGGCATTTAAGAAAAATAAATTAGAATTGAAAAGTTACGGTTTTGACACAGCAAAGAAACTTTACAGTAGCTAGCATAATCTATATGGGATGAGAGGTCCTCAATTCAACACAAATAAATTAAATGAGAAGTTCATGTTAACAGCCTCTACAGAGCTACAAATCTTTCATCTTACTGTAATTTACTACGATCCAAGCACGAAACAAACCCAAGCACGATCCAAGCATGAAACAAAAGAAAGCACAACATATATGCCATTTATATTGTCTAACACAAGCAACATCTCCTTTTCTGTTAAGGGGGAAAACAAGAAAATAACAAATAGGAGGTAGAACATCCCGCAGAGGCGATTTGCAAACCTCTTAGGAGTTTTTAAACATCCCTGTGGCACATTTTTTTTTTTGCCAATACGACTCAACATCAGGCAGAGCGCTTGCAGCATAAACCTAAGAGAGATATTTTAATTCCAGAAAACATTTCAACTTTTGTTCTGCCTTGTTTTCAACTCCCTGCCAATGCTGACCTAAAAAAAAAGAAAAAAAAAGGCAATCCAATCTTGTCACTCAGTTCAGCCATTAGGCTCACAACAAGATGTCTCTGTGCTCTTGCCAGTGTTTGCAAAACTATCTCATCTATCTGTGTGGGAAGAAGTGCTGAGCTCTAGAGACTCTGGGACTGATACGAAGGGAGCAATGTAATGGAAGCCTTTCAAACACTAAGGCAGTGTGGGGTTTTGCCCTGGCAGTATATTGGCTCAGAGTCTTTATATTATTCACTTCCTGTTATGATCAAAAACCAATAAGCCACTTGCATCTAAACAACAAAAGAAAAAGAAGAAATCTTCGGCAGGTTTATTACAACAGAAGTAAACAGACAGCTTCTTATTTTCCTGTGAAGTCATCAAGGAAAAAAAATTATTTCCAATGTGAACCACTTTCTTTTGTTTTGTTTTTTAGCCTATTTTTACTTCAAAGAGGAATACACCTTAGATGTTTAGCACAGGTTGCAAGGGGTCTTTTGGTTTTGTTTTTCTCTGCATGCTTATTTGATCTACAGACCAGTAAGTAAAAGACAAAAAAGAAGCAAATAAAACCAAAGAAACAAATAAATGGAGTGGAAAATATAAATAAGTAGGTAGCCAGAAAAATATCAGTTAATATAATGACTAAAGCAAAGCCCTCCCATATATGAGGTGCTGTCAAAAAAGCTTCCATTTTCCATTCAACATATTTGCATATAAAAAAAATCTCTTTTAAATCATGTTCTAATGAAACATCTGTCTTAAGACATGTTCTATCATATGACCCAGCATCTTAGTTCCTTACTATGTTTGTCCAGTCTACAAGCAAGCAATCTCCTTGATGCAACAGCCACTGTGAAATAGTAGTTGCTCTATTTTGAGGAGCATCGAGCACAAAGAAAGGCCAGACTCACTTCTTACTAGTTCAACATAGCACGGAACACTCAAAAAGCAGTCAGTTCATTTTACCCAGGTGACCTCTCTCTGGGGCAAGACCCAAGCAGATTTAGAATAGAATAGAATAGAATAGAATAGAATAGAATAGAATAGAATAGAATAGAATAGAATAGAATAGAATAGAATAGAATAGAATAGAATAGAATAGAATAGAATAGAATAGAATAGAATAGAATAGAATAGAATAGAATAAAGCCAGGTTGGAAGAGACCTCCAAGATCATCCGGTGCAACCTATCACCCAGCCCTATCCAATGGCAGTAAGTACCCCATCCAGGCTTTTCTTGAACACCTCCAGGGATGGTGACTCCACCACCTTTCTGGGTAGCCCACTCCAACGGCAAATCACTCTCTGTGAAGAACTTCTTCCTAATGCCCAGCCTATACCTCCCCTGGTACAACTTGAGACTGTGTCCCCTTGTTCTGTTGCTGGTTGCCTGAGAGAAGAGACCAACCCCCACATGGCTATAACCTCCCTTTAGGTAGTTGTAGAGAGCAATGAGGTCACCCCTGAGCCTCCTCTTCTCCAGGCTAGACAATCCCAGCTCCCTCAGCTTCTCCTCACAGGGTGGTGCTCCAGGGCTGGTTTAAGGCCAGGAGCTACTCTATACCCTTCAGGTATTTGAGCTTTGCAGATCTCTATTCCCAAACCCTGTCAATTCTCCAACTTTCAGAAACTTTCACCTTAGGAGAAATTAAATAAATCTTAACAGAAGTGAGCTGGACCAGACTACCCTGAAGATATGCTGAGTCATCAAAAGGAAAATGTAAGAAAAGATAGTAAATTATACAAAAACTGGTATTAAGGGTACGAAGAAGAGAAGAAGATTTTAATTACTGATATATGCATGGTAGAAGTCCAAGTAATAAAAAGGAATTAGAATTACTCAATTATGCCAATAAAATATCTGGTCTTAATCTCTCCAGAGAGGCTCAGATGACCAGAAGGGAGAACATCTTATTAACTAATATTCTGTTCTGTAGATTTAAGTGTGCTACTCAGTCCAATCACCACAAGAATCCCATGTAACCTACAGATAAGATCCTCCTCTGAAGAGTGTCTGAGTATCTAAAATAGGCCTCTCCCCCAAACTTGCCTTGCTGGGGTGGGGTGAGAGGGTGTCTAGCCATAGGTTTCTTTTTTGTTGACCCACGCTTGATTTTGTTTCCAGATGATGAAAAGCCATGACTGTCCATTTTCTCTCTATCTTCTCAATGTTCACAGGAAGAAAAAACAGGTACACAGACCAGAAGCAAGACACAGTACATCATATGAGGTACTCCAGGTTAACAGAAAGCTCCTTGGAGGGGTTATATTCTTAGAGAGTCCAAAGCACATGTGAAACTTGCCCAATTCTGAATGCCACTGCCACTTACCCAAGAGAAAATTAGATTCAAAAGTCATCAATATTAGAGGAGCTGATCCCAGACTCCATAATGGATTCATTGCATTCATTGCTTGAATGCAACTAGTTATAAGTCCTTCACTCGTGCCATGTGTAAATAGTGAAATTATAGCAATTTTTTTGTACACATGCACATTCACAGGCACGTGTGTCACCGAGAGACTGAGCACAGGCACAAGGAATTCTGGTGGCGGCAGCGGCATATGTGTCTGCATACCTTTACATTTTCAAGAGGAATCTGTTTTGCAAGGTTGAAAATAATTATAAACCCACGTCAATAAGGAGAAGGAAGTTAAACAGAAATGTGAATCATAACTGGAAGGTGTTGGAAAACACTTTAGGTGCCTACACGTTATTCCTAAGGAAAGAAGTTCCTATGGTTGAAAACAAACAGCTGCAAACAACTCCAAATTTAGTCTAGTTGAGAAGGGGGTATTTTAAAAAAAAACAAAACCAAAAGCAAATACAATACCTAAGGAGCAGAAGAAAAAATCCCAAGCTGATTGCAAAGAATATCAATAAGGAGCTAAGAGGTAATTGTGACTTAGAGTCAACAATCCATACATAGGAGACAGAGAATTCACCTACGTCTGCAGGCAAGCTGTATCAGCTCTGCCAAAGACACCTCAAGGTCATTTTGCATAACAAATATGGTAGCTGCCAACATAAACCCAGATTTCTTTAGGGAAACACAACTCAAGGCCAGCCGCCTACGCAGTGTCCCAGTCACCCCATCATGTATTCCCTTAGCTTTATTCTCTTCCAGTTGTTTCAGCTGTACCCAGCTTTGACACAACGCTTTATGAAAGCTACAGATAATTAGAGAGTGTTTAGCATCACAACTATGCAAACAAGCAGTTTCCCTTGCAAAGAAAGGCTGAGGGAACATTGTGTGTTTAGTCTGGAAGGGAAAAGCAAAGGAGCACATAACTGCTGCCTTTCAGCAATATTTATTTTTCACCTATACTGAAGAGGGGGATGACATTTGGGTAAGGCTAACTTGGGTACAATGCTGGGAGAAAAATTGTGGGAGTGCCAAGTTACATGTGAAAATGTATGCATGCAGCAGTCATCAAACCCTTGCACATGGAAGCTTGGAAGGAACATTTCAACAAATTCTTTCAAGGGCAACAAAGTGTACTGGATCTATCTCAGCCCTTGCAGTAGGAGAAATCTAATGCCTGTCACCTCTGTATTTCTGCGCGACTCTCCGGAACAAGAATTGCAGACTAGTTAATATGACCTGTTGCGTGCAGTTCAAGGTGTTATTCATCTCATAAACAAAATTAATTGTGCTGTGAAAGGAGAGAGCAGCCCAATGGATACAGGAGTGCACTGGCAATCTGGAGATCTAAATTCTGTAGCAGCTCTCCCAGTCGCTCATCGTTCAACTTCCGCGCTTCTTTCTTTCCTACGTAGAAATCTAAACACCGGCACGGTTAATTAATGTTTAAGATATGTGACAAACTGCTTAAAGTATAGGAGTATTAAGGGTCTGCGTTTTAATTACATTGATTTCACCTTACGTCCCCCTGGATGACAATTGCTCAAGGCTTTAGCTGCAGTGGCAAAAGGCTGTCACATTAAATCTGTGAAGACCGGGGTTATTATGACAGCAAATTATGATGACAAAATTCTGTTAGTTCAAGTCTAATGAGACATTAGTGCACACCCCAGGATGAATGTTAAATTGTTTCTGCGTGGGTGTATGTGCAGGTTAGTACATCAAGACGGTGGCAAAAGGAGGTTAATGCATGTCTGCAGAGCTGACATTACAAATGTCAAGATGATTGCAAAATGATGCTGCTACAAGTGAGCTATCATTAAAAAAATATGACACTAAACACAAAAATGTGTTAAGGGAATGTAAAAAATAAACCCACAGGACATAAAACCAAAGAAAAACTTAGTTAAAGCAAAGATGTGTTGGATACTACCTAGTGCTGCAAACCAGTTCCTTACCAAACTGGCCAATGCTGATCAGGATAGCATAAAGCCAGAATAAGAATGTGTTAGTAGTAGTTCTCTATAAATTCTTATTAGTAGTATCTGAAGGAGGCCTACAAAAAAGCTGAGGAGGGACTTTTTAGGATATCAGGTAGCGACAGGACTAGGGGGAATGGAGAAAAGTTGGAGGTGGGGAGATTCAAACTGGACATGAGGAGGAAGTTCTTCACCATGAGAGTGGTGTCAGCCTGGAACGGGTTGCCCAGGGAGGTGGTTGGGGCCACATCCCTGGAGGTGTTTAAGACCAGGCTGGATGAGGCTCTGTGTAGCCTGATGTAGGGTAGGGTGTCCCTAGACATGGCAGGGGGCTTGGATCTAGATGATCTTTGTGGTCCCTTCCAACTCTGATTGATCCTATGATTCTAATGTCAACTGGAAAAAAAAAAAATCCCACTAAAAAGAGGAAATTGACATTGTAGATATATAAATAATTTTTGTAAAAGGTCTCAAGATTACTGTCCTATGACAGAACCTGGCTTGACTGAGAAATTCCTTCCTAAATTTAATCATATTAATGTTTTTTTTTTTCTCTTGCATTTTTGCTAGGGTTTAGAAGCATATGTTTAAAACCCAAATTACCCATCAGCAACCTCCTCCCCCCCCCCCCCCAAAAAAGTTTGATCTCAAGTAAAATCAAATACATTATAAGATAAAGGAGATTACACACTTAATATGCAGAGTATTCATAATATATTAATGTGATTAGATCAATATCTACAAAGATATAGTAGCATATTTCCTTAATGCAATGTGTAATTAGTCATTCTAACATATGAGAAAGAAAACCACCAACTTTAAATTTTCTCCTTTCTGCATTTTAAGTCTTACCTCCTTCCTATCATCTTTCTATCTACTGCTAAATACAGTTTGGGGGCTGTCCTGCTGGAAAGCTGCTCTGTGGGGAAAGACCTTGGAGTCCTGATGGACAGCAAATTCTGCATGGGCCAGCAATGTGCCCTAGTGGCCAAGAGAGCCAATGGCATCCTGGGGTGCATCAGGAAAACTGTGTTCAGGAAGGTTCTTCTCCTCCTCTACTCTGCCCTGGTGAGACCACACCAGGAATATTGTGGCCAGTTTTGGGCTCCCCAGCTCAGGAGAGACAGGGATCTGCTGGAGAGAGTCCAGTGGAGAGCCACAAGAATGACTGGGAGACTTAAGCATCTGCCCTGTGAAGAGAGACTGAGAAACCTGGGGCTGTTTAGTCTGGAGAAGACCAAGAGGAGATCGGATCAATGTGTACAAATATCTGAGGGGTGGGTGTCGAGTGGAAGAGGTCAATCTCTTTTCAGTGGTCAGCAGCAATAAGACAAGGAGCAATGGCTACAAACTGGAACATAGAAGTTTTCAACATGAGGAGAAACTTCTTTACAGTAAGGGTGACAGAGCACTGGAACAGAGAGGTGGTGGAGTCTCCTTCTCTGAAGACTTTCAAAACCCACCTGGATGCATTCATGTACAAACTACTCTAGAGGATCCTGCTTGGCAGGGAGGTTGGACCGGATGATCTCTGGAGGTCCCTTCCAACCTCTAAGGTTCTGTGATTCTGAGAAACACAAGAGATGTACTTCACTTCCATTTTGGTGACAGCAGGTATTCCATGTCCTTTCAGAGGACTGGCATATCTAGCTGTCTGTCTGTCTATCTATCCGTAACGTTTTCCATGAAGCAGAAGTGACACTCTAATCACCCAAAACATGTGATACTCAATTTCTGATGAGTTACATTGGTGAACTAAAATGCTTTGGTTAAATAACAGACTTTGCTTAGCAGTTTAGGTAGTGGCTGACCTTTAAGTGGAAAGCATACATCATTTTCTCCTAATCTAGCAGACAAGAAAATGAAAAATTCGCTTTTCTCGCAAATTTATTAGTTTTCACTGAGCAAGTTACTCATCCTATTCATCAAAACAACAGAATGGCAAACCATCAATTAAAAAAAAAAATTAAAAAAAAATCTTAAAACAGTAACTTATTTTAGAGGCAAAGTACTGTGCATTTCCAGGCTTTTCAAACTAGCCCCATGGCCAATAAATTAGTAAGGCAGAATACAGGAAAAGAGATCAAAACGATGGGTTCAGAACTCCGAGACACTTACATTACAGGCTGAAATTTGTAAGAGTCGTTAGCACTGCATAAATTACATTAATATTTATGTAGCTTCCTGGCCCTGCACATACATGTCACTTGAAGGCATGCACTTTTTAGAAGAGTGGAAAATCAGTACCGCCACCTGCTCGCTAATTTGCCTAGTTGCAGCTAACCTCCTGCTAGCTGGAGTCACCTCTGCATCTGAACTCCACACAGGAAAGAAAACCCAGACTGAAAGTCAGAAGGGAAATATCAGACAGTGTTCATTCATGCTGCCTGCTGGCTTTAACCACACTAAATATATTCCATCTCTGATGGAAATGAGATAAGATATGCAAAGTTCTGTGGACTCGGTGATGCTCTGTAAGACAAAAAAAAAAATTAAAAAAAAGGAAGATGGGAAAATTTGATGAACTTTCTTTTTTTTCCTTCTTTCTAATCATTAACGATAAGCAACAGCAATCAAATAGCACCTAATTATGAAAATTATGTGGAGGAGATCCAACTAAGGAGGTCTGAAGCCTAAAAAGTATATTCCTTAAAGAATTATTTTAAAGCATAATTACTTCTAAAAATTTAACTTCATCAATGCACCTTCAATTACAGGTTGGTTGGTGCTTTTTTTGCAGCACGTTAGTTGCTTATGCAATGTGTATATGAATGATTATGTGATTGGAACTGGGGGCTGACAAAAGTCCAAAGGGATTGCATCCCCAAACTGGCAGAGGGGAGATTTAAACTGGCAGAGGGGAGATTTAAATGGGATGTGAGGAAAAAGTTCTTCACAGTGAGGGTAGTGAGACACTAGAACAGGTTGCCCAGGGAGGTTGTGGCTGCTCCCTCACTGGAGGTGTTCAAGGCCAGGCTGGATGAGGTCTTGAGCATCCTGATCTAGTGGGAGGTGTCCCTGCCTATGTCAGGGGGTTGGAACTGGAAGATTTTTGAGGTCTCTTCCAACCTAAACCATTGTATGATTCTATGCTGCCTAAAGAGCTGCTTCCTTTCAAAACCTTTCAGATAAGTTTAGAAATGTGATTTAGGTCAGAACTGAGGTAGCTTTATTATTCATATGTAAAAGAGAACATCTTGGCAGTCTTTTCTGTTACAGGTTCATACAGATTCACAGATCGCATTGGCTTGGAAGGAACTCTCAAAGGTCATCTTGTCCAACTCCCCTACAGTCAGCAGGGACACCTCCAGGTAGAGCAGGCTGCCCAGGGCCACATTTCTCAAATGTATACGGCACCAGTTTAAGTTTCAGAGGGCTGGTCAACACAAAGTACATTTATACCATCTAGAAAAAAAGGGCAACTTTCAAGTTTCATAATAGTGCTAAGGTATTCAGAGAAATAAAAATGAAAGCTGGCTACGGAGAGATGCAGGAGAGTCTCAGAATGTCAGCTGGGTGATAAAAAAGACAGATGAAATTCAATATCTAGAATATGTGGAGAAAAAGAAATCTCAAAGTTATGTACTCAGCACAGGCTCTGAACTAGTTACTACCACTCAGGAAAGAGATCCTGGAGTTATAAAAGATCTATGAAAATATCAGCTCCAACTTAGAACTGTCAGAAAGCAAATCAAATGCTGGCTATTACTATGACAGAAACAGAAAGCACCATACAAAATATCATGGCATTATTTATAGTCTTCAGATGTCTGTACTCAGAATACTGTGGGCTGTTCTAATTCCCTTTTAATAAAAAAATATATAGTAGGAAAAGTAAGGACAACATAAATTATTGAAAGATAGGGAGAAATGGCTTTATTCCATATAAAGAGTGACTGAGGAGTCTTCAAAGTAAGGTGTAGGGAGTGTGAATGAACATGCAAGTTAGGTCCTCTGAACCTGACAGAAGGAAGAGATTATCTGAGAGATGAATACAACTAAAAAAAGGAGCACAGCATCATGTATGCAGGGACTAATTATCAAAATTATGCCAGAAAGTTAGGTACAAGTCTGAGAAGATATCCTAGCATTATGACTGACAGTTCTCCAAAATCATTAGCTCAATTTGCAGAGCTGACCCAATGCTGAGCACCCCCGTGTGTGCTAGGAACAATTCAGAAGGGTTCATTTTGCTGCTACAGAAGCCTGTGGTGCATTCACACCAGAAGGGCTGTCTGCAGCTCTGGTGACCAGAAGGCTGGAGCAGATTTAAAGAACAGCTAGAAACAATCAAGGGCCTGGAGCTGCTGCCTGACGAGCAGACTCACAAAGTTGCTGTGCTTCAGTCTGTAAAGGAAAAGGCTCAGGGGAGACAGGACTGCAGCTTGAAAAGCATGAAGTGGACAAGCTGCACATTATTTATCAAAACTTAACAACACAACAACCAGTGTTGTGCTATAATGCCCTGTTGGGTTAGGAAAATACTGCTTCACCCAGTGGGCTACTAACTTCTGCATCCTGCTGGCCAGGGAGGTTATAGAGGCAGATGTTTATTGCATGATTTTAAACAGAGTTAGGTGAATTAATGGATAACAGGTCTATAAAGGGATATTAAAAGGAATAGGGCCAGACTGTAAGCTCCAGCAGTTTTAACACAGCAATTGTAGATGCTGGGGGAAGATGAGAAAATGGACCTCAGAAAGCATCTAGGCTCATTCACGTGACCTCTCTAACTAACATCTCCTGTTGCCACTTCCTGGAGTACTAATCCTGGGCTTGCTTGATGCACCACTGGTCTAACACAGCAGGACATTTTGTATGAACTGAAGTTACCTGGAAAAGTAAAGACTGCAGCTGAACATAACTGAGGTGCACTAAATCACGAGTCTTTAAAGAAGATGAACAGAGAACAATTTTTCAGTGTCTCTCTCAGCACAGGAGCTGGATACAAAAGAGACGAAAAAAATGAAAGAAAATCAGCAGGTGGCAGGTTCAAAACAAGCAAAAAGAAGTAACTCTTCACACTGCACGTAGCTAAATTATAGTGCTCCGCTCCTGGGTGTCGTGGATGCCAAATGTTCATGTCACCCAGCCGCTCTGGGAGCTGCTTTCACCCCACCTCGGCACAGGCAGAAAGTTGGCACGGGCTGCAGATCTCCTGAGATGCTCCTTTCAGACACTCATCCATTTCTTAAAGGAAAAAAGGGGTTGGATACATCACCTACCTCTAGTAGTGCCTTCACTTCAAGCATTAAGCAACACTGCAGACAATGGCATGCCAGCTCTTTTCACCAGCCCAGGCATGGTTGTTGCTTTATTTCCTCTACCCCAGTGTCTCTCAGGCAAAATGCTACCAGCGAGCTTTGATGGGAACGGTGCAACACAGGTTAAATCATTGGTATTATTCTCATCTGTTGTAGCTACAACCACCTCTGAATTTAATAGTTCTGTGTGTTTTACTACAGCAGTGTTTGCCCAACAAAAAAAATGAAAGAGCTTTCCACCTTTTATACCATACATCCACCTGTCAAGGCTTTAGAATTTAGCTGGGAGATGGCTCACAGCTGAAGATCAGCATTCAAAGTCTCAGTGTGGAGGCAGCCTTTCATTTTAGTTGTGAGAGTGAAAATAGTACGTAATTTTTGTGACTTTCAATGGAAGGCTTCTGTGGAGTTTTTATTTTCTGGACTTTTTTCATAGTATGAGAAATTTTCCTGTTTCGAGTTAAGCAACTGGAGGTATAAATGTGATATCCACTGAAGGCAGCATGAGCAAAAGAAAAAAACTATAAAAAAAAAAAAAAAAGGTTACGAAATTAGTTTACATTTTCCACAGTTTAACAAGAAAGATCCAATTCTATACAGCCTAACAATGCAGTCAACACTACATGATGAAGAATTGACAAAACTGGAATTGATTTTGAATGTTGGATTCATAACTGTACATTTAGGACAAAAGATAACTACTAACATCAGGCAGAAGATTACTTGATTCATAATTTCCAAAATCTTGCAAGGGTTCTCCACTTAAGTGAACTCAGGGATTAGAAGAGGATATCAGCATTTTCTCAAGTTGTGCTGGGGGATGTATGGGTTGGATGTTGGGAGGAAGTTCTTCACAGAGAGTGATTTGCCTTTGGAGTGAGCTGCCCAGAAAGGTGGTGGAGTCACCATCCCTGGGTGGGGCACTTAGTGCCATTGGCTAGGGCTGGGTGATAGGTTGCACTGGATGATCTTGGAGGTCTCTTCCAACCCGGCTTGTTCTGTTCTGTTCTGTTCTATTCTATTCTATTCTATTCTATTCTATTCTATTCTATTCTATTCTATTCTATTCTATTCTATTCTATTCTATTCTATTCTATTCTATTCTATTCTATTCTATTCTATTCTATTCTATTCTATTCTATTCTATTCTATTCTATTCTATTCTATTCTATTCTATTCTATTCTATTCTATTCTATTCTTTCTAGCCTTAAAGTTGTGCTACTTGTTTCCACTGATATTACTCCAGAATTATTCACTAGTTAGGTAGTCAAAATACCTTTTCTACTAACACAACATTTTAGTTTATTCACATTTCTTCCTGCCTGTAAGCATACAGAGAAATAGGCTTGTCTCAAGTGCCCCAAAAATGCATCACATACACATATGTATCTGTGGAATTCAAGTCACAGCTTGGGAGAATAAAATGTTAATTGCATTTCCAACATCCATCACCAGAGAACTGAAATAATAAAATATTTTCTTTTATTCACATTTCCTTCTCCTGAGAGCTTCATTAGAAAGAGTAAATAGGAGAAAGCAGAAGTAAATAACCACAGACAGATTGAAAAACACCACACTGAATAATAAAACTGATCTATATTATGTGGGTGCATCTGTAGATATACACAAACATAATGATGTTTATGAGGCTGGAGCACCTCTGCTATGAGGACAGACTGAAAGAGTTGGGGCTGTTCAGTCTGGAGAAGAGGAGGCTCCGAAGTGACCTTATTGTGGCTTTCTAGCATCTGAAAGAGTCCCACAAAAAACCTGGGGAGGGACTCTTTAGGCTATCAGGTAGTGACAGGACTAGGGGGAATGAAGCAAAGCTGGAGGTGGGGAGATTCAGACTGGACATGAGGAGAAAGTTGTTCAGCATGAGAGTGGTGAAAGCCTGGAATGGGTTGCCCAGGGAGGTGGTTGGGGTCACATCCCTGGAGGTGGATGAGGCTGGATGAGGTATGTCAGGGGTGTTGGAACTGGGTGATCCCTGTGGTCCCTTCCAACCCTGATTGATTCTTTGATTCTGTGACTCTAAATGTATATACATATGCAAACATACACAACTATAACATCATTTTAGGTAGATACATAGACATGGTATGTGGGAAGAAATGGCAAATGTCCAGGACACTTTTCAATATGGAGTCTGATAGAAAGAGGATAATTGCTATGCCTCATGCTGGAATGAGTGTCTAAGTACCTTAGTTTCATAGCATAACAGAATATATCCAGTTAGAAGAGACCTCAAAGATTATCCAACCCTCCACTCAGCACTGAAGGGTCAGCACTAAACCTTGTCCCTGAGAGCCAGGTCCACAGGCTGCTTGAACAGCCCTAAGGATGGTGACTGCACCACTGCCCTGGGCAGACCATTCCACTGTTTGAGAACCTTTTCAAGAAGTATTTACTAATATCCAGCTTGAATCTCCCCTGTCATTGCTCTTAACCTTTTCCACAAGCTCTGTCATTTGTCATGAAGGAGAAGAGGCTGTCCCCTTCTTGCTCCAACCTCCCTTCAAGTAGTTGTAGAAGGTGAAGATGTCTTCTCTCAGCCTCCTCTTCTCCAAACTGAACAACTCCAGCTCTCTCAGACATTCACAGGATCACAGGATGTTAGGGGGTGGAAGGAACCCAAAGAGATCATAGAGTCCTAACCCCCTGCCAGAGAAGAACCTTACAATCTAGCTCAGGTCACAGAGGAACACATCCAGACAGGGCTTGAAAGTCTCCAGAGAAGGAGACCTAACCTCTCTGGGCAGCCCATTCCAGTGCTCTTTGACCCTTACAGTAAAGAAGTTCCCCCTTGTGTTGAGGTGGAACCTCCTGTGCTGCAGCTTATATCCATTGCTCCTTCTCCTATCACAGGGAGCATGTGATAAGAGCCTCTCCCCCCACAAGCTCCTGACCCCCAGCTCTCAGGTATTTATAAACATTTATTAAATCCCCTCTCAGTCTTCTCCAGACTGAACAACCCCAGCTCCCTCAGACACTGCTTGTAGGCCATGTGCTCCAAGCCCTTCACAAGCCTCACTGCCCTTCTCTGGACATGCCCAATGTGTGTCCTCTAGTGAGGGACCTGGACTGAACCCAATATTAGTGCTGAGTACAGGCAGATGATCACCTCCCCGTTGCTACTGGCCACAGTATTTCTAATGCAAGCCAAGACACCGCTGGCTTTCTTGGCCACTGCTTTCTGGGCATCCTACCAACTCATGTTCAGTCAACTACCAACCAGTACCCTCAGGTCCTTCTCCAGCTGTATATAGAAATAAGGGATAGCTTAAGTCTTCTGCATAGCTACAGTTCAATTGCATTGCACTAAGGGATAAATACGTCTCCTTCCTGGCTGACAAACTGCATACACCAACTGGGAGCTTCTTAACGCACTTCCATCAGCCCAGTCACAATTCAGTGATGGATAAGTCATGAGCCATTGCTTGTGCACCCTGCAGTGACAGACACCATCATTTTTTTTTTTTTCCTAAGGAAACTGATAATTTATCAGTCCTTGAACTGCCTAAAACTAATCTTTGCTCATGAAATATCTCTTGACATAATCAACTTTATCCGTTACTGTACAATAGTTAATCTCTTGCTAGGGAGGAAAACACTGAGAAGGCACGATGGCATTACTGCGGTAATACCTTCCCTGTTCTCTACATCTTTCCAAGAACATTAAGCCTCAGAGCTCAATATAGCTCAGAAAACTTCACTTGTGGGCCTCCCATGATGTTACCATGAGCTTACCCATGATTTGATGGCAGGATGTGTTATAAACACACAGAATTGCTTGGAAAATGTTAATGGCAGTGTATGTTCTTGTGCTAAACTACCGCTGGCAGCAATCTCAAAAATCACATCCCTTCAATGCCGTTTTCATATGCATGGATATCATTAGAATATTCTCATAGCAGCCTGAGAAGACAGAGACATATTTATCTTCCAAGCAAACCCCATGGTCCATTCCTGCTATCTTGGTGGTTGCCTCCACGGGAGACTTTGTGCAAGGTAAGGCTGCTTTTCAATTTACTGCTCAGTAATTACTTCAGATAGGCTCCTCATGTGGACACCCTAGTGTGAGGGAGCCCTTCTTCGTTGACTCAGAAAATGGTGTTATCTTACACAGGAGTGCTCTGGGGCTCAACAAAAAGTGTCAGATAGGGTTGGCTATTAATTCCCTTTAAAAAAACGCATTAATGTTTTGTCTTACTTTCTCTATTTGTGGACATGCCCTTACAGATACTCTCTCTTTCCATGTCCTTAAATGGTGTTTTCCTTCAGCCTTACCTTCACTATTTAAAAATAAACAGCCTGCCATTATAAAGTAAAGATGAATCGTTTCCATAAAAACAAAGAACTTTCAAGTTTGAGAGAGGCTGAGGTTGTCATGCACTAAGCCTGGCTCTGATTGCTTGATCCATTCTGAAAAAAAAAACAAAAAAAAAGTTTTTTTTCCTAACAATTTCCTTTTTTGTAACAAAAGTCTTAGAAAACTGCTATCTTAAACTGATTGATGTCTTAAAGGCATCTTTTGAGAATAATTCCGGGAAAGTAAAGCATTGCAAAAAAAAAAAAAAAAATTAAAAAACACATTAGGGTAACACAAGTGATTTCAGTTGCTTCTATAAATATANAAAAAAAAAAAATCCATTGTCTTATGTACAAGTAGTAGTTGGTTCATTCTAATGCAGAATAGAAGTTTCTAAGGAAGAGAAGTATCCTTAACACAAATACAAGAGATTTTAAAACTCCCCCCAAAAAAACCCAGAAAAAAACCCAAACAACACAACCCCATAAAACCTACAAAACAAAACAAACTCCCACAAAACAAACCAAAACAGTTTTGGGGGCATTTTTGACAGAGTTGCCTCTATTTGGGCAAGGAACTTTTATTAAGTGAGAGTTAAATTCCTTCAAGCTCCAGAAGGGATGAAAAATTCAAGTTCCTATTAAATATAATAGAAATAAGTCTAACGTAAATAAAATCTTGTGGATGACAATATGAGCACATATAACATATAACACATGCTAAAGCCCACGCATGCAGTTTTGGAGCCCTATTACAAGAGGGATATGGATATGCTGGAGTGTGTCCAGAGAATGGCCAAGAGGATGATCAGAGGGCTGCAGCACCTCTGCTATGAGGACAGACTGAAAGAGTTGGGGCTGTTCAGTCTGGAGAAGAGGAGGCTCCCAGGTATCATTATTGTGGCCTTCCAGTATCTGAAGGGGGCCTACAGAAAAGCTGGGGAGGGACTTTTTAGGCTCTCAGGGAGTGACAGGACTAGGGGGAATAGAGCAAAGCTGGAGGTGGGGAGATTCAGCCTGGACGTGAGGAGGAAGTTCTTCAGCATGAGAGTGGTGAGAGCCTAGAATTGGTTGTCCAGGGAGGTGGTTGGGGCCACATCCCTGGAGGTGTTTGCAGCCAGGCTGGATGAGGCTCTGTGCAGCCTAATCTAGGGTAGGGTGTCCCTGGGCATGGCAGGTGGGGTTGGAACTAGATGATCCTTGTGGTCCCTTCCAACCCTGACTGATTCTAAGATTCTAAATGTAAACTGTCTTCTAGACAGGATACAAAGGTAGTGAAAAATCCAAATTTCTTGTCCTTCACACACATCCTCCCCCACAGACATATTCATACATGCAATCACACAGCCTGGAATAACAGCTTATGAATGCACAGAGATACCTGGGAGAGGCCGAGCTAAGTGAACTTCTAAAAGCATGTAAGAAGAAAACACAAGAAATCAAAACCATTAAAAACTATGCCCAGTGGTTAAGAGAGTAGTAAGAGACATTATGTTCAATTACATTGCCAGAAATATTCTTCTTAGACCAGAATAGTTCATCATGCAGTGACAGACAGCAGCGCAAGGCGAGTGCCTGGCTGCCCACCAGCCTTCTAACACAAAGAGGCCCTGAATTACCCTTCCATCATTTGTTGCTACAAAATGCTCTTGGAAGACTTTAGAGACTTTGTGAAAGGAGGATGCTGCACTGCTGGAGGTCGGACCTTAGGAAGCACATCACCAAGGGGTCTCTTCAGTGCCAAACCTCTTGCTGTATCATAGAATGGTTTAGCTTGAAAGTGACCTCAAAGATCATCTATTTCCAACTCCCTGCCATAGGCAGGGACACCTCCCACTAGAACAGGTCACTCAAGGCCTCAGCCAACCTGGCCTTCAACACTTCCAGGGAGAGAGCAGCCACAACCTCCCTGGGCAATATGTTCCAGTGTTTCACCACCCTCACTGGAAAGAACTTCCTCCTAACATCCCATTTAAATCTCCCCTCCACCAGTTTAAACCCATTCCCCCTCGTCCTGTTGTTACAAGACCTTGTAAATAGTCTGTCCCCATCCCTCCTGCAGGCCCCCTTCAGATACTGGAAGGCTACTGTAAGGTCTCCTCGAAGCCTTCTCTTCTCCAGGTTGAAAAGCCCCAACTCTCTCAGCCTATCCTCAGCAGAGGTGCTCCAGCCCTCTGATCATCTTTATGGCCTTCTCTGGACCCTCTCCAACAGTTCCATGTCCTTCTTGTGTTGGGGGCTCCAGAACTGCACACAGTACTCCAGGTGGGGTCTGACGAGAGCAGAGTAAAGGAGGAGAATCACCTCCCTTGCCCTGCTGGCCACACTGCTTTTAATGCAGCCCAGCACACAGTTGCTGTCTGGACTGTGCACACTGCTGGCTCATGTTAAGCTTTTCATTAACCCAGACCCCCAGGTTTTTTCCCTCAGGGCTGCTCTCAGCCATTCACTACCTAGCCTGGATTTGTGCTTGGGACTGCACAGGTGCAGGACCTTACACTTAGCCTTGTTAAATTTCATGAGGTTGTCCTTGGCCCACCTCTCCAGCCTGTCCAGGTCCCTCTGGGTGGATCCCTGCCCTCTAGCAAGTCGACTGTACCACACAGCTTGGTGTCATCTGCAAATCTGCTGAGGGTGCACTCCATTCTTCTGCCTATATTGCTGATCTTTGAGGTCCCTTCCAACCTAAACCATTCTATGATTCTATGATTCCTCTTCTCTAGGATGAAACCTTCCACCTTGGCATGCAGGGGGGTAATAGAAAGGTGAGTAAGCACCAGACATAAAGGTGGATACTTGGAAATTGGTGTATGCTTAACTGTATATAACGTGATCACTACGTGTCAATAGCATTGTAACTGGATGAAGAATTCTTTGATTAGACTGCAACAGTTTTAATTAGACTAACAAAACAGCTTAGACTTGCCAAGCAGCTCTGCTCCTTTCTCCCACAGCACCATTTTGAGCATATCAAACTGATGAGGATTCAATCTGCAGCTTGGGTACAATGAAGTTGCAATGTACTTATGACAGATCAAAGCACTCAGACGCTCTACAGATAAACCTGAAGCATTTAAGAATAATGCATCATTAAAAACCACAAACAAACAAGCAAAACAAACAGAAAACCCCCAACAACAACAAAACCGACACACAGAGGAAAAAGCAAACTTGGGCTCCAAAAGTCAGACTGATTTGAGGTACTAATTTGCCACAAAACTCAACTGGCTTATCTTGGGAACGGGAACTTAAATTTTATTGTGTGTCTAGGCACAGAGGTGACATTATGAAAATATATCTACATTATCATTAATAACGTTGACAGGACCAGCGTCACAGAAAAGCAGTGACCGCCTGAGTGTATAGAAAAGAGCTGCAGTGATTTTGCTGGCATTGTGAAAAAACTGCTAAACAGGTGAAATAAGTTACCTATAGAAATCTGCAACAGCAAACTGCAGGGACTAAAGATTTAACTGGAGGGAAAAGACAATAGGGCATCAGTACCTACTGGGCTTCCTGCCCATGAGCAGGAGAGGCTTATCAGAGAGTCAGCAAAGCTTAAACTGGTAACTTCTGTCCAACCATATGCACAGCTATCCTTAGTAAGAAAATGTAAGTAAGTTCAAAACAACAGAAAAGGACACTAGAAATAAGGCTCTGAAAAAAAAAATAACATTCCCCTGATGCACACGAGGCCCAGACAGACGTGTCCTGGGCTGCGTTAAGAGAAGTGTGGCCAGCAGGGCATGGGAGGTGATTCTCCTCCTTTACTCTGCCCTCGTCAGACCCCACCTGGAGTACTGTGTGCAGTTCTGGAGCCCCCAGCACAAGAAGGACATGGAACTGTTGGATAGAATTCAGAGGAGGTCACAAAGATGATCAGAGGGCTGGAGCACCTCTGCTATGAGGACAGGCTGAGAGAGTTGGGGCTTTTCAGCCTGGAGAAGAGAAGGCTTCGGGGAGACCTTATAGTAACCTACCAGTATCTGAAGGGGGCCTACAGGAGGGCTGGGGAGGGACTATTCACAAGGTCTTGTANGTCCCTGCCTATGGCAAGGAGTTGGAACAGGATGATCTTTGAGGTCTCTTCCAACCTAAACCATTCTATGATTCTATGATCTCTCCTAATTATGCAAAAACAGGGACAGACCTCACCTCTATTATCTAACCAACTGCAAACTGGAAATCTAAGGAGTGAGATCTTCTTTTTCCAAACCACTGAGAGCTATGCATGGTAAAAGTTCTCTCTTCTTTCACTCCCATAATTAGAAGGTTATTTGCGTTTGTTATAAAGTCCCTGTTGTGAATTACAGTAATCAGGCAACGCCTGATTTGGAGAGGAGGAAGCATGCTGGAACTTGTGCTGTCAGATTATGAACCTCTGTCACATGCTGCAGCTCAGGCATCTCAGACTCGTGGCAGAGCTGCATTTTGCCACGTAATGAAGCAACTTAGAACTACTTTCTCAAAGTTTTGAACTTAATTAAAGGT
Source organism: Psilopogon haemacephalus (assembly GCA_013396835.1). Classification (NCBI taxonomy): domain Eukaryota; kingdom Metazoa; phylum Chordata; class Aves; order Piciformes; family Megalaimidae; genus Psilopogon; species Psilopogon haemacephalus. The sequence continues at coordinate 269,966 of VWZI01011876.1, read as the reverse complement.
AAAGCAAGGCAACTGAGTTGCAGTGAATAAGTTGACAACTTTGCTTCCTTCTACTCATGAATCTTCTACGATTAGCAAAAGTTAATTTTATAATTATTCACATCTAATTCACAGTATTATTAAAGTAATATTTAGTTTACAGCTCATTCACCAGGAGCATGAGTTCTATAAATGGGTTTGCTAGTTTTGAATATATGAGTAGAGCCCATGGTTCAAGGTGTAAGGTTCAGAATCAGAGTGCCTGGGCAATTATAGAATCATAGAATGGTTTAGGTTGGAAGGGATCTCAAAGATCATCCAGTTCCAACCCCCCATCACAGGCTGGGACACCTCTCACTAGAACAAGTCACTCAAGGCTTCATCCAACCTGGCCTTGAACAGCTCCAGGGCGGGAGCAACCACAACCCCCCTGGGCAACCTGTGCCAGTGTCTCGCCACCCTCACTGTGAAGAACTTCCTCCTAACATCCCATTTAAATCTCCCCTCTGCCAATTTAAACCCATTATTCCTCATCCTGTCATAACAAGACCATGTCAATAGTCCGTCCCCAGCCCTCCTGTAGGCCCCTGCAGCACTGAGTTTTACGTTAACTTCCTTTATACTCTGAAGACTGAGTAAATGTTGGATACATTGATTGTTGTTGGTCCACTTATTCGCTAGGCAGTGCTGAAAAAGTAATTGAGGCAAAACTAAGACATGCAAGAGTTTTTAAGAGGAAGGGAAATAGAGACCAAAAGTCTTGAATGGAAAACACATTGATTTTTCACAAGTTCAACTACCAAGACTTTGGACTAAGTTGTGCTTTGGAAAGTTAACAAGCCCTCAGTTGGTAACATACCTCTTTATAAAAACAGAACTCACGAGGGGATGATTCAGCTCAAAACTGTACTTGAGAACATGCTTGTAAATCTGAGGCAGCATTTAACAACTTAGCCAATCCAGTGTAACTCCTGCACGTGCATATCCATAGTAACTAAAGCACCTAAAACAAGAGCTTCTTGCCTTTCTTCTCCCCTGCTGCCCTTAAACTCTGGATGAGGCTGGACGAGGCTCTGTGCAGCCTGATCTAGAGTAGGGTGTCCCTGCCCATGGTGGGGGAAGTTGGAACTAGATGATCCTTGTGGTCTCTTCCAACTCTGACTGATTCTATAATTCTATGATTCTTGCAAGACCTGTCTTCTTTAAAAATCTATTTCAGGAGAAGACCAACTGCAGCTGTAGTTCTCCTCCTATGCCTGCTGCCCCACTTCAGATACAGATGGAGGAAATCCCAGTGCTAATGAAAAAGGTATTTTGGATTATGGACATTACACTTAAAGACAGAGAGAGACTCTACAGTAATCTGTAGTCACAGGGCAGGGGGTAATGCTTTTAAATGGATAAGAGTAGGTAGGTTTAGATAGGACAAGAGGAAGTTATTTTCACAATGAGAGTGTGGAACTTTAACTTGTCCATGCTCCAACCCTGGAAGCATTCAAGGCCAGGCTGTATGGAGCTGTGAGCATTCTGACCTGGTGAAAGATGTCCCTGTCCATGACAGGAGGGTTTGACCAGTTGATCTTTAAAGGTGCCATCCAACCCAAATCATTCAGTTATTCTGTGACTTCCTGTTTAAAAAAAAAACACGGAGGTGCAAGGGGAAAATGAGCAGAGGTATGAAACAATTTGCTTACTAAGGAAGCAAAAAGAAAGTGGAAGAAAAGAAAAAATAAATGGACTGGAACTTTTTACGTTGGGAGGGGAAAAAGAAAAGCCAGTTGAAAGCAGCTAAGAAGGACTCTCCTGGCACAGGGAATGAGGCATGTCCTGCCTGCTACACTGCAGCCCTGGCCAACCAGCCCCCAGGGAAGCCAGCAGCCCACACTCCTCCGGCAGCTGTCCTTGGAAAAACCTGCACACATAGGGTGCTCACACAGCCTGCATTTGTCCATCAGAACCGTGGGGCCTGAAAAATACCTACTACGTGGTAAGCCTGCCTTATGCTCAGCCACAGATGCTGAGAAAAATCAATGAAGAGCACAGAGAAGTGAACATGGTTTATCATCTGAAACAGTGGAAATGGGGAATTATTGACCAGCAGATCTATAACAAGAGGAATTTTTTGCTTGTTGTCTTTGTGATCTTTTTAGCTCAGAAAGCAAAGCAAAGATGTCATTTAAGGCACAAAGACAGTGCCTCTAGTTTAGACAGTCCTTGATAACCAGAAGGCTGGAGAGCACTCCAGCCCAGACTCAGTATAGTCCTCCACACACTCCAGGACATCTCCCTCCAGTCACTGCTAGGGGCATATGTTGCAGATCTCCTTGTACCTACTGCCCACAGGTATACCTTTACCTTTTAAATGAAAAAGAAAATCCCACTGATAATTGCCTAATAGCCAACACTGTGCTACAAAGAGCTTTTTGGTCTGGTCCTGGAAGTGATGTCTGCTGTCTCTGGTAATTTTCTCTCATTTTTCTCCTATATATTTATGTATTTATACATCATATATGCCATTTATGGCAATTTTTTTTCTAGCTCACTACTAATGGAAACACAGTAAGACATTATGGAATAGATTTCCCCTAGCTAGAAATTGTAACTTTTTTTTTTTTTTAACAAAAGCATGAACACACTTGGGAATATTCTCTTTTAAAAATCCAAATGTTAGCAGAGCATGTATGGGATTACATAGTGAGAAGTCAGAACACTGAATGCCTCCCTATTTTTAAGTGAAAGCCACATCTTTCCACCACCAAGTATAGAGCAGGTCAGAGGAAAGGAAAGCTGCATTTGTTACAATGGGCTCAATCTAGGGCACAAATCCTTTTGTTTGAGGGTACAGAGGCAAGTACCCTATCCTTGCTCTGCAGCTGTGGTCTCAGGGGCATCTGCCTCTAAAGCTTTTATAGCATTTCTTGCCATCAATACATTACCACCAATCTTTTCATCTGTCTACCCCAAATTCAACACTTAGCTGAAAGTTTTAACATCAATACCCTATGAAAATGCTCCATAATTAGAATCATAGAATCATAGAATGGTTTAGGTTGGAAGTGACCTCAAAGATCATCCAGTTCCAACCCCGTGTCATAGGCAGGGACACCTCCCACTAGATCAGGTCGCTCAAGACCTCGTCCAGCCTGGCCTTGAACACCTCCAGGAAGGGAGCGGCCACAACCTCCCTGGGCAACCTGTTCCAGTGTCTCACCACCCTCATTGTGAAGAACTTTCTCCTAACATCCCGTTTAAATCTCCTCTCCGCCAATTTGAACCCATTTCCCCTAATCCTGTCATAGAATGGTTTAGGTTGGAAGTGACCTCAAAGATCAACCAGTTCCAACTCCCTGCCACAGGCAGGGACACCTCCCGCTACAACAGTAGGATTTCAGTTATCCAGTAGGATTTCAGTTATCACAGTTAATACTGGTCAAAGCACAAGCCAAACACCTTTTCAACTGACCAGCTTCACCTGTTGAGCAATATCTGACTATTTATGCTCACATGTATCACGAAATTGCTGTTTCTGCTAATACAATAATGCAGGATGGCTGCTCAGTTGCCTGTGCAAAATGAGCTTATTGTTGTGATCTAGTTTACAGTGGACAAGAGACTTAGGAATACTAATTGTCCTCTTTTATTGATGGAAGCTGAATAGAAATTAAAAGTAATGTGCCCTAAATACCCCCTGGTTCAGAGAATAATCCACAAGAAGGCCTATTTAAAAGAAACGAACAAGACCAAACAAAACAAAACCAACCAACCAAAATCCAAAACAACCAACAAACCAACCACCAACTGAAAACCAAGAAAGTCACAAGGAAGGCAAAAGAAGATGTCAACCACAGAAAAATAATACACAGACATCTGAATTCAGCACACAAAATTAAAGTATGCTTCATGTCTGCCACCATAAAAAGATAAAGCTATCCAGTCTGCTTTAAAAGTGTAATGATTACAGGAGAACATTTCTGATTCACACTCAGGTCTAGGTTGAGTACCAGTTTTGTGGTCCACACAAATAAACATCTCAAAGCTCTGCGGTGAAAGAGCTCCAGCTGGAAAGTTTCAATTAACTGAAAGCAGGCAGCAAACTTTCAAAGTGCCACTTGTTACCAACAAACTGTGGTGGTGCCAAGCCATCCACCAGCACCCCTGAACCTCTGAGATGGCTCCATCAAGTGAGATGTCTAAAGCTGGCCACTTCGGTTGCCTCTCCAGCAGCTTGCCAGTGAGCACAGCCTTGCTCTCACTCACCCTGCCTGTAACTGCAGCACTAATGACTCATCTTCTGCACCTGAGTCTGGGGTACCACAGAAAGCAACCCTTCCGCAGCAACACATCATCTGAGACTGCAACTGGATCCAATAGCAAGGATTTTTCAACAAGTCTTTCTTTTCACAGTGGGGAATGATCAGCAGAAAAACATGAAAGGCTTCAGGGGGTCATCCAAGTATCCTTCAAATTTCCAGCAGGATGCAACAAGAGAGGAAACGTAATAAGTGGGAAATTCCTTCCTACACAGCGGATGATATGTGACAGCCCTGGCTTTACTATAATGCTACACATTACATGCTCCACCTGACATAAACCATAGCCACCTCCTTTGAATAAGCCAAGGAAGGAGGTGCAGCTGCCACCTGCAAGGCAGCACTTTGCTCCCAGCCACAGAGTAACAGTCCTTCATTTCCACTACTGAGTGGTGCCAGCCAGCCCATGTCACTGGCAGGGAGCCACCTGCTGTGGGCCAGGCACTGCCTCCACACCAGCCACCCACGAGCCACCTTGGAAGAAATAGCTTGGCACCCTTCTTTGGATAAACACCAGAGATGCTTCTTGGAACATCTGAACCATTTCCCATAAACCAATAGCTTGGATATGGATGCCATGGTATTTTACATGAGAAGTCTTATTGCAAACTCTATTATTCATTATTATTATTACTATTATTATAACACATTAAAAAAAACAACAAAAAAACCCAACAAAATCCTGGCATGTTTTCCTTCAAGAGGAAAGAATAGGGTTGCTTCCAGCTAGATTTTCAAAGTAAATTCTCTAAAGCCTTGATGTGGGTTTTGGGAAGACCAACGCAGGTTTCCTCTAAATAAAGCACCATAAAATCTGTGGCATCGTTTTAATTTTAGAAAGTTACTTATGCTCACATCCCCCCTCCCCCTCACACACACTGCTTTTAATCAGAATATGGAAGTAACTGTGATTTTCATCAGTGAACAACCAAATCTTTTCTTCTTTTTTCACTCTGGAGTATTAACAGGTGGCCATAGCCCCCAGCTCCATGAAACTACCATATGCTATGGAGTTCAAAATTAATAAACTAACAGCACAATGTGCCAGTTTACTATGGCTGTATTTCATTTTAATTTTCTCCTTGGTGTTTTTATTACTAAAAAAAGTAATGTTTGGTGATTTTTTAGCCTTAATATCAGTAGCTTCCTTATTAACCAGTTCTGAATTGCTTGTTTTAGTATTGTACCAGCTAACTACCTGTATGGAAACATATTTCTGACACCACATTTCATAATATCACCCCAGTCGTACTCCACTATGAGTCTCCGTGCTAAGAAGTTGACAGTTCCACAGACTTTAAATGAAGAAAAGTTAAATTTCATCTGACATATGATTATGTGCACAATAAAACGTGTTCTGAATCTCATTTAACTCTACAAATTCAGTTCTTGTTAAATACTTATCAGCCAGCTGGATATTAAGGAGAAGTTCTTCACAGAGAGAGTGATTTGCATTGGAATGGGCTGCCCAGGGAGGTGGTGGAGTCGCCATCCCTGGAGGTGTTCAAGAAAAGACACGATGGAGCATTTAGTGCCATTGGATAGGGCTGGGTGCTAAGTTGGACTGGATGATCTTGAAGGTCTCTTCAACCTGATTCTATTCTATTCTATTCTATTCTATTCTATTCTATTCTATTCTATTCTATTCTATTCTATTCTATTCTATTCTATTCTATTCTATTCTACTCTTTCTATCACAGACAACCTCCTGGGCCCTTCTCCATTTGGTAATTTTATCACAGAATGACAGAATATAAGGGGCTGGAAGGGATCTCAAAAGATCATCCAGTCCAACCCCCCTTGCACAGCAGGATCATCTATACCAAGTCACATAGGAATGCAGGTGCATCTTGAATATCTCCAGAGAGGGAGACTCCACAACTGCCCTGGGCAGCCTGTTCCAGTATTCTGTCACCCTCACAGGGAAAAAAAGTCCTCCTCATGAAACTTCTTATGCCTCAACTTCCACCCATTGCCCTTTGTCCTGTCATTGGGCATCACTGAACAGAGCCTTGCTCCATCCTCTTGGCACCCTTTTACATATTTGTAAGCATGTATGAGGTCAGCTCTCAGAATGTTAATGGCTCTTTAATAAAATTCTGTCTCTTTTCCTCCACCAGAAGTGTTGCTCATTGATAATGAAAAACAAACTCGCTGATGCAAATACTAGATGCATATGGAAACCACAAAGCATGCCTGCATGCAGAGGAAATGAGCAGAGGTGCTTTCAAGTATGAACAGGCAATTGTTATCAAGCTCTTTGGTGAGCCTCAGTGTTGGCTCCTAAACTGAAGTTTCTGCCAAAAAACTGCTCAAAATACCATGTTCAAAACCAGGAGGAAAACATTGTCCGTATTGTAAACCACTTGCATGACAGTCACGGCCTTGATTTAGCAACCTTTTGCTCATGTGAGTAATCAGTGCTCCAGCGAGTGGTTACAATGACTTCTCACACACCGCTTTTCTAAAGACTGTAGAAGGGTTTCATCCTACCACACTTTAGAGACAGCGGTGGGGTGACTGCCAAGACATCCAAGACATATAGGGCTCAGCACAAGTTTTATGTTGACATTACACCCACTCTGACCCAGTGCCAAATTAGGTTTCTGTCCCGTTTAGAACATTTTCCAGCAGCAGCCCTGCCCGTCCTGTCCCAGCCTTTCCTGGGAGGACCTGTACCTTGTAGTCTTACCTCCTCTCACCTACTCAAGGGATATCTGTATTCCAGTATCTGAAAGGGAGGCTGGAGAGGGACTGTTCACAAGGTCTTGTAATGACAGGATGAGGGGAAATGCGTTTAAACTGGCAAATGGGAGATTTAAATGGGATGTTAAGGAGAAGTTCTTTCCAGTGAGGGTGGTGAAACACTGGCACAGGTTTCTCAGGGAGGTTGTGGCTGCTCCCTCCCTGGAAGTGTTCAAGCCCAGGTTGGCTGAGGCCTTGAGCGACCTGTTCTAGTGGGAGGTGTCCCTGCCTATGGCAGGGGGTTGGAACTGGATGATCATTGAGGTCCCTTTCAACCTAAACCAGTCTATGATTCTATATGCTTTTTTTTTCCAAAACTTCTGAGCAAACTGTGTACATCCTCTTGCCCTTTACCTTGAAATTTTATTGTCTCACCCTCAGGGCTGGTGAACTATGATGCTGGGAAGAGCAACCCATTCTGGGTTACAGACAGGTTACACATGACTGTACAAGCAGTGACAGAGGGCTAAAGTAGTCATCTAAGTTCAGGGCCATTCCACCACACGTACAGCAATAAGAAGAAAATAGCAGAATCCTTTTTTTTTTTTTTAATATACCTTACTTCTACAACCTCCCAAACGTTAAGAAAAACAATGAACCCTTTTGACCCAGCTCTTTCTCCAAAACCTATCTCAAGTTTTCCTCACTGCTCTCAAAGGCCAGGAGAGGAAGAGCAGAGGTAGCAATATAAATCCTTCCTTCAAGTACTACCTCAAACCCACTGAAATCAATGGAAAGGCTTTCAATTATTTTCATAGACTCAGATCACATCCCTCAGCAGACATGCCTGTTTCCAGCATATACCACCCCGGAGAAAGAAAGTAGACAGACAAAACTGGCTTCTGCTTCCCACTCAGGTACCATAATCAAAGCTACTCAGTCACAGGGACCCTGGGAGAAGCTGGCAACTTCAAAGGCGCAACAGAAAACAAAGCCAAAAAGACCACATACTAATCTAGTTTTTCAATATGCATGGACTTCATTGAATGTTGTGATTCATACCTCCAAACATAGGAGCCTTTTTGTTTGGGTTTGGTTGGTATTTTGGTTTCCCCCCCCACCCCCCCAGAAAGAGAGCGTTTTGATGTCTCCTAAATAAAGCATCTGCGTGTTTAATTTCAGAATGACACTTCAAAGCTAGGTAAATTATATCGCTAGAAAGCTTTTCCATAAGGAGCTTTTCAAAGGATAGAAATTCCTGATTTTTGCAGGAAAAGAAAGAAGTGGGGAAAAAGAATCCAAAACACTTAAAAACTAAATTAATTTTATTGTGTGCTACCTCCAGTACATAAATTTGGGTATCTATACAACACTCATCCCAGGCGATTTGTCAAATTGGTAGCAAGACATCTTTTCACCTATTCTGCACTGAAACCTTTTTGGCACCACAGGACCACAGGACGTTAGGGCTTAGAAGGGACCCAAGTAGATCATTGAGTTCAACCCCCCTATCAGGGCAGAACCAGACAATCTAGCACAGATCACAGAGGAACATATCAAGACAGGCCTTGAAAGGCTCCAGAGAAGGAAACTCCACAACCTCTCTGTTCCAGTGCTCTGTGACCCTTACAGTAAAGAAGTTGCCCCTTGTGTTGAGGTGGAACCTCCTGTGCTGCAAATTACACCCATTGCTGTTTGTCCTGTCACACAGAGCAAGTGAGAAGAGCCTGTTCCCCGCCACCCCCTCCTGACCAGCCCTCGGATATTTATAGATATTTATCAAATTCCCTCTTGGTCTTCTCTTTTCCAGACTAAAAAGCCCCAGGTCCCTCAGTCTCTCCTTATAAGTCATGCCCTCCAGTCCCCTAATCATCCTCATATTCCTAAAGTAGTACCACTAAAGCAAGAGCCTTAACCCACTCAACATTACTCAGAAAAAAAAAGGAGTTTACAGAAATAAAGCAAGTTTTACCCCAGAGAAGGCAGCAGAACAAGGCTATAAACTAAATATGGCTTTTCCCCAGTCAAACTCTTCTTTTAATTTTTATCCTTCATTTTCATTTTTGCTTTATTCTTATTTCCACAGTAGCTCAGGCTAATCAGTATTCAGCTTTATGATGATTATATATAGCAGAATGATCTTATGAACTTGGTAAGATCTCAGTTCTGCTAATCTAAACATTTCTTGTTTAGATCCCCTTACCTAGAATCAAGTTAACACCCAGCATGTAAAATAAGACAAGCTCTAATGGTTAATACAATCCTAATAGCCAAAAGACAGTGAAGAAACTGAAATCACAACGACATGTTGTGTAGAGAAAGCATCTTCCATTTTCTCAGCCTCGCAGATCTATTTCAATTTACATTTAAGGAGATCTGAGATCTCATAAAATAAATGTAACGGCTAAGTTTCCAAGAAACATAAACTGAACTGTAATTCCATTGCATGCTGACATATTCCATCTTTTTCAAAGAGCTGAACTGTGGTTTCCAGTGTTGGCAGAAGGCCCTCTTGTAATAACATTACATGTATACTGCAGTTCCCTTGATGTCTTTCATATTTTTTCATAAACAAAATTACAGTGACAGCACAGTTCATTACAGGAGATTTCATTAAAGAACTGGTTTATTTTAAGAGAACACCAGCAGAGAACTGTCTTCGGGGATGGAGACAAGTAAAAAGTCTGATTATGCTTTCACAAAAAAAAATGAGGCAGAAATTATGCAGGATTTTGACACCGTAAAAGAGGCAAATCCTCTTAACGGACACAGGGAACAAATTGTTGTACCGTGGCACCATGTCGGTATGAAGGGCCAGCCCTGGCAGGTTGCAGGAAGGCAACAAGTTTGGCACTTATCAGAGGTGGAATCCCACTCCCTGACCTGGGCAGGCAGACCTAGTGCCAGAGACCTCTGTCACCAGTGCCTAGTGCCAGAGGGGACACTGCAAGGAGAAGCTGTTGCTGAGGTTCAGCAGCTGGGAAGAATGAACTTCTGGTGAGGGGCCTGGAGCACAGTCCTATGAGGAGAGGCTGAGGGAGCTGTCTAGCCTGGAGAGGAGGAGGCTCAGGGGTCATCTCATTGCTGTCTATAACTACCTAAAGGGAGGTTGTAGCCAGGTGGGGGTTGGTCTCTTCTCCCAGGCAACCAGCAACACAAGCGGACACAGTCTCAAGTTGTGCCAGGGTAGGTATAGGCTGGATATTAGAAAGAAGTTTGTCACAGAGAGAGTGATTGGCATTGGAATGGGCTGCCCAGGGAGGTGATGGAGTCACCATCCCTGGAGGCGTTCTATAAAAGACTGGATGGAGCACTTAGTGCCATTGGCTAGGGCTGGGTGATAGGTTGGACTGGATGATCTTGGAAGTCTCTTCCAGCCTGGCTTATTCTATTCTATTCTATTCTATTCTATTCTANATCCTATCCTATCCTATCCTATCCTATCCTATCCTATCCTATCCTATCCTATCCTATCCTATCCTATCCTATCCTATCCTATCCTATCCTATCCTATCCTATCCTATCCTATCCTCCCTTCTTACAGCCAATACTATGGCAAGTGAAGCCCTATCACAGTGTTCAGCCATCTCCTCTCTTCTTTCACCATCAGAGCTGCACCTGGCACAAAAAAGAGCAGTAAAGTGGGGTCTCTCAGCCATTTTATTTTGTTTCATTTTCTGTTTTTCTAATAACAATGGGACCAGCTCCTTATAAAGCACCGCATTACGACTGACTGGCAACTGGTTTCACTTTTTTTGAGTCTGCTGCTCCTCTTTCACAAAAAAATACCCCCAAAACCACAAAACCCTAAACCACAGTCTGCAGTTGGGATTAATCAACTGAAAGGTCACCTCGCAGCTCAGAGTTTTCAAAAACTTAATCCAAATAAATATGATAGGGTAGTTTTTAAGCTGTGTTTCTCAATCAAATCAGATATGCTCTCTCCTATTGTCACTGCAATTTACCTCCCTTGTATATGCTGCAAAGATAAGACACAATCAACACTATCTGTGACTTCAGGGGATGGGGTTGATGAAAGAGTAATTTCTCATTTTATTTTTCTGTTGACACTATTTTCACTCTGCTCTCCAGAATGACAGCTTTGAGGTATCTGTGATAAAGATACGCAGTCAAGGCATTACTGGCTCAAAAATACTCTCCCATTCCCTACAAAAATTGGTTCCAGGATTCTAAAAACTCTATTTTTTATTCTTTTCCCAGAAGACAAACATAATTACCCTTTTCTACCAGGGCTCCTACAAAGTACTCAAAGTCTTACACAATAAAGAGCATCTCCCTGCTATCATTTCCCCTTGAGGCAGGGACAGTGGTTGAATAGAACCACATACCACTTCTGCTCTGAAGTTCAGACACTATGGGCTATGTCTGCAACCCAGCTGGTGGCACAAGGCATCAAGCTATTACCTCTGAGGTATGACCACAATACGCTTTATATGTGAGAGCCTTCCAGGCTGCTATGTTTCCTTTTAATGACTTCAATGAAAGAGAGTAGAGAGGAACTGCAGGGTGGATTTTCATCATTCCATGCAGTTGTCAGACTTTTCCTTTAATGACACTGTGAATACTTAAGTCACAGTGTTTTGTTTTCTGAAACACGTTTAATGCGGGATAATGTAAGAGCTGCAGAAACCACAATATTAAAACTTGAACGTGAAAAAAACAATAGCATTATGGCTCTCTGCATTCTCTGTTGCAATCACCTGGACTATGAGTAACATCCTGACATCCTATTCTAGAAGATCTGTGATCACGTTTTATGCAACCACAGAATCACACACAGAATGTTAGAGGTTGGAAGGTACCTCCAGAGATCATTGAGTCCAACCCTCTTGCCAAAGCAGGATTCCCTAGGGTACTCCAAACAGAAATGTATCCAGGTGGGTTTTAAAAGTCTCCAGAGAAGGAGACTCATTTATCTCACAGATAAAAGGAAGCTGAAATCTTCTAAATTCTGTAGCTCATAAGTGCTTGCTACTGGTCACCTAAGAATGAAGTGCACTTAAAACCATAACTGCAGAACCAAAGGATGCCAAAAAAGAAAAAAAAAAAAAAATCAAGTCAGAAATGGAAAACACCAGAAGCAAATCATTACATACATAGTGAAATTCATATTATCAATAATCATAGTAGATTTTATGCACTTATTCAAAACACTGATATTTTCACAGAATCACAGCATGTTAGTGATTAAAAGTGATTTCTAGGAGTCATTGAGTCCAATCCTTCTTCCAAAGCAGGGTCACCTAGGGCAGGCTGCACAGGAATGCATCCAGGGAGGTTTTGAAAGTCTGCAGAGAAGGAGACTTCACAACCTCTCTGGGCAGCCTATTCCACTGCTCCATCACACTCATCATAAAGATATGTCTTCTCATGCTGATGTGGAACCTCCTCTATTCCAGCCCTTACCTCTTATTCCTTGTCCTAATCACTGGGCACCACTGAAGAGACCATCACCTTCATCTTGACACCCACCCCTCAGGTATTTATAGATGCTGATAAATCCCATTTTAGCATTCTCTTCTCCAGACTAAACAGCAGCAGGTTTCTCAGTATTTCTTCATAGCTGAGATGTTCAAGTCTTGCAATCATCCTTATAGCTCTCCATTGGACTTCCTCCAATAGGTCTCTGTCTCTGGAACTGGGGAGCCAAAAACTGGACACAGTAATCTAGGTGTAGTCTCGTCAGGGTGTGTAGAGGGGGAGCAGGACATCCCTTGACCACTTTTTTTGACGTACCCCAGGCTGCCATTAGTCCTCTTGGGCACAAGGGCACACTGCTGTCCCATAGAGTACTTGCTGTCCACTGGGTCTTTCTCTGTGGAGCTGCTTTCCACCAGGGCAACTCCTAGTCTGTACCAGTGCCTGGTGTTATTCTTCCCCAAATACAGGAACTCTATAGTTGTCCTTACTGAACTTCACAAGGTTCACCTTCACCCAGCTCTCCAGCTTGTACAGATCTTGCTGGATGTCAGCAGAGTCTGACAGAGTGTCAGCACCCACTCCCAGTTTTCATAGACTCATAGAAATATTCAGGTCAGAAAAGGCCCTCAGGATCACCAATTCAAGCAATATCCCTACTCTACAAGGATCACTCTAAACCATATCCCCAAGTGCCACATCCAAATGGCTTTTGAACACATCCAGGGTTGGTGACTCAACCACCTCCCTGGGCAGCTCATTCCAATGCCTGACCACTCTTACTGTGGAAAAAAAAAAAAAAATTCTAATATCTAACCTAAACCTACCCAGTCACAGCTTTAAACTGCTTTTGTATCATCAGTGAACTTCACATCATCTTAAAAAAAGAAAATGGTGGTTTTATTTTTTTTTTTCACCCTGATTCCAGACAGTTCTTCTTGCTAGCATTTCTAACATCACTCTGAAAACACTGACATCATCAAAGCCCTAACCAAGAACCTCACCAGGACACCTTAGAACTACTCTTCCAGCATTGCTTTTTCACCTGCCACAACCTATGCATATCCTTTGATTAACAGAAATTCCCATATTGCTAGGTGTTTACCACAGATACAGCCTTTTCTTAAAAGGTTCATTGAAAACACTTGTGAGATATAATGGTCCAACATAATTTGTCAGAAAAGCAGAAGTCTGCATTCAAAAAACATTCAAAACCACCTGGGAAGGCCATGGGCTTTCAATGCTTTTGCAAATCGCAGCAATTTACATCTCCTACTTAGTAAACATTTACTGATTTAAAAGCTTCTGACCACTCTCACAACAGAAGTAAAACAGCCTGTGTGTTTGACATGCTGGTGTTGAGATTGACCTTCCCATTACATTAAAATGCTATAATAAAAATTCCCAGGCTTGCCATGATGACTCTCAGAAAACAAGCTGGCACTTTGGTATCTGCATTCATTTTGCATCCTTGTTTAGTTTTATTGAAGTAAAATGGACCCAGAATTCTAATGGAACCGCCCGAAGTCTGCTGTCTTCTCCAGTCCTAATAGAAGCCACTCAGTGCCAATCTAAATCACCACAATCAGCTTGGGATATCTGGCTGAAAAAGCTGGAATGAACTGCACATCTGTCTTGCCAACACCCTCTGCTTCCTTGGGCACCTCAGGGATGGATAAACTCATTGTGGTAATCCTCGAATATCTCTTCCCAGCTTTGTGGCACCCTGAGTTTTAGCAAGGCTGAAGGGTGCCGGGTCAGAAACTGTATCTACAGTTAGTGTTCTCTTTACAAAAGCAAAGAAACCCTTCAGAACCACAATATATTTATTCCATCCCACAAGGAAAAACCCACAAAACATTCATCAGGTAAATGATTTTAGGGTACCTCAAAAAGAATCTCAAATCCCAGACCCAAACAAAAAAACCCAAAAAAATAAACCCCCAAACCAAAGCAACACTAAAACCAACCAAACAAAATCCAAACCCTAAACTCATTGTAATCCTCAAACGTATCTTCCCAGCTTTGTGGCATCCTGAGTTTTAGCAAGACTGAAGGCTGCAGGGTCAGAAACTGTATCTACAGTTAGTGTTCTCTTTACAAAAGCAAAGAAACCCTTCAGAACCACAATATATTTATTCCATCCCACAAGGAAAAACCCACAAAACATTCATCAGGTAAATGATTTTAGGGTACCTCAAAAAGAATCTCAAATCCCAGACCCAAACAAAAAAACCCAAAAAAATAAACCCCCAAACCAAAGCAACACTAAAACCAACCAAACAAAATCCAAACCCTAAACTCATTGTAATCCTCAAACGTATCTTCCCAGCTTCGTGGCACCCTGAGATTTAGCAAGACTGAAGGCTGCCAGGTCAGAAACTGTATCTACAGTTAGTGTTCTCTTTACAAAAGCAAACAAAGGAGACTCTTCAGAACCATAATATATTTATTCCATCCCATAACAGAAAACCCACAAAACATTCAGCAGGTAAGTGATTTTAGGGTACCTCAAAAAGAACCTCAAATCCCAGACCCAAACAAAACAAAACAAAAAAACCCAAACCAAACCAAACCTAACAAACACTAAAACCAAACAAACAAAATCCAAACCCCAAATCTAAAAAAACTTTACCTTCAAATATTTAGTTTTGAATAGAGTGGATACAATGAGCACTGTGAGTGGCACAATGCTCGTTTCAGTTTTGCACTATTTCCCCCATGCTTAATTTTGGCCAGTTTCCAGGCTAGATCATAAGCGCTTGATGGGGATGCATGGCCATGGCAGATTGTAATGGCCAGGGAAAGGCAATGACTCAGGAGCCACCTTGTACATTTGGGGCCCTGAATTGCTCATCCCATTTGTGCTGGTTTGAACTAACTGGAGGATTTGAATGAGAAATTGGACTATAGGCTGAGAAAGGAAAATATTCCAGTGTCTCCTTCACACATTTGTTTACTGAAATGGTATAAAGTTAGAATCAAAACAAAGATAAGACAGAGCTGTCTGAGCTACGCTTGCTGTTGCATGTCTCTCTCTTAGCTGGATCACTAACTACTTTCTTGCTGCTAATCCTCCTGGATGATCTACCTTTGCTTATTTGGCATGGAAGACAGACAGTGAGATAGGATTGGGAAGTGAGGGAAGGTGGTAGGGTGGTTAGGAACCCCTCTTAGGGATTCTGATCTCTGGGAGGGCTGTGGTGTTTCTGCATTACCTTTTTACTGCATATTTCTGTGAATATCTGTTAGATATTGTAAATATCTGCTTGTATATTGTGCAAAGCTGTAAATATAAAGCTTCATTTTCTTAACTTCCAGCCGTCTGAGTCTAGCCTGGGCAATTTCACAGTGTGGGGAGGTGGGGAACTCCCAAACCACTGCACCATTCCCCTTCCTCACTGCCATCACCTTGCCCTGAAGGCATGCAGGAGAGAAGACTTTCTGCCTCCTGCACCCACCCCCTAGCCCTCTCCTTATTTCTCTCTTTTGTATAAGAGACTGAAATCATCATTAAAGGAATTTCAGAAATGTGCCCTCTCAAAAGGTATCTCCAGCTAATGTGACAGGAGTCATTTATTAGGACCGACTGTACAAAATAGCTGCCTGTAATTTAGCTCTTTTCATGCACTCTTTGGACTTTCCTGGGGGTAAGAGGAAGAAAGTATGCTGCTTACAGGCACAACAATACTTGCAACAACCTTTTTTTCTTTTTTTTCCCTAACAACTGAAAAGCAATATCTTCTCTTAAATCATCAGAATCTTTGAAAAGAGTTAAAATTAAATTCCAAGTCGAGTTTCTTGAAGTTGTTCTTTCCCTGAAGCCAACAAATGCTTCAAGTCTGGAGGGCAAACACACAGCACCAGTACGTTTCTCGGATTCATTACTTTGCTTTTCTCCATAGGATTTAGATTGACATCTATTGGCCTAACTTGTGACACCCAGGCCCGCTTCTTCAAATGTCAGCTCCATCATCCCTGCTTTGTAAAGCTTCCTCTGGCACAGTGGATTCAGATTCAGTGCTTTGGAGCAAAATGCTTCAGTCTAACCTATCTATGCAAAGGCAATGTCCATATTGTTTCTCACCTCTTATTCATAACACAGAAAAGAGCAAACCCAAGGAGCAGGACTTCAGTCTTGTTCTTTCTTTTTCTTTTTCTTTTTTTAACAAAAATATTTCTAAACATGCATTGAGAATTTGTTGCTTTGCTGGTCAACTGATTCAGGCCAAGGAAGTGCTGGCATTGACATTAAAGATGTATTTATCTACAGTCAAGTTATTTACATCATATTTCTTCATAAAAGTGAAATATTCTATGCTTACACATGTGAAAATTATAACCATATACACAATTACATTTATGTCTTTCTAGTCCAACTCCTCTGCTAAAGCTGGCTTACTTACAACAGGTTGCCCAGAACCACGTTCAGGTGGGTTTTGAGTATCTCCAAAGAAGTAGACTCCAGAACCTCTCTGGGCATTCTGTCCCTGTGCTCCATCACCTTCAAAGTAAAGAAGTTTTGCCTTATGTCCAGACAGAATTTCCTGTGTTTCACTTTATGCCAACTGCCTTTTGGCATGCTGCTGGACACCACTGAAAGTCACTCTGTTTTGGTCAGAGCAGAGTAGATTTAGGTTGGCCATAAGGAGGAAATTCTTTACAACAGTAGTGATAAAATAGTTGAACAGGTTGCCCAGGGATGTGGTTGAAGCCCTATACCTGGAGACATTCAGATTTGAAGTGGCCCTGGGCAGCCCAATCTAGTTGCAGGTATCCCTACTGACTGCAGGGAGTTTGGACAAGATGATCTTTGCAGGTTCCTTCCAATCTGATGAATCTGTGAAAAATTTGTCTCCATCCTTTTGACACCCACCCTCTAAATAAGTCCATTAATAAGCATTTCATAAGGTTCCCTTTCAGTCTTCTCTGGGCTAAACACCTGGGTACATTCTGTCAGGAGGTCTCTCAGCATCTCTTCATAAGAGACATGTTCCGGTCCCCTACTGATCTTCATAGTCCTCCACTGGACTCTCTCCATTAGTTCGTCATTTCTCTTGAACTGTGGAGCACACAACTGGACACAGTACCCATGATGTGATGCGGCCTGACTATGGCAGAGTAGAGGCAGAAGAATCACAGAATCAGTCAGGGTTGGAAGTGACCACAAGGATCACCTAGTTCCAACCCCCCTGCTATGGGCAGGGACACCCTACCCTAGATCAGGCTGCACAGAGCCTCATCCAGCCTGGCCTTAAACACCTCCAGGGATGTGGCCCCAGCCACCTTCCCGGGCAACCTGTTCCAGGGCCTCACCACTCTCATGGTGAAGAACTTCCTCCTCACATCCAATCTGAATCTCCCCACTTCCAGCTTTGCTCCATTCCCCCTAGTCCTGTCACTGCCTGAGAAGAGAAACTCCCTCAACCTGCTGGCCACACAAACGAAAAAAAGTATACCAGAGGTAACAGACCAATTTAATTATTCAAGGCTTAACTTTTAGGAAGAAGCTGCGGATATATCAGTAGGTCATTAATCAAAATAGGTCAGAAGGTACAGAATACATATATCCATATAGCCTGCCTTTTCTCAGAGAGTATATAATGTACAGGTCAAAGAGATTTTGTTACTACTAAAAATAATAGTTTCTTTTTCTAAAGCCTGGGGACATGTAATACTCAAATATCATTTGGGTCATGTGAAAGGAGCACAAGGAAATTCAGAAGGTTATACAAAATACAGCTCTTCTTTCTAAGCCGCAAGCAAACTAAGGACAAACATATTTTCTGGCTGTCTTTCCTGAAAGGAGGAGATCACAGGATGGGAGGGGTTGGAAGGGACCTCTGTAGATCATTGAGTCCACTTCCCCTGCCAGAGCAGGACAACAGAATCTAGCTCAGGTCACATAGGAACGCATCTAGACAGGGCTTGAAAGTCACCAGGGGAGACTGAACAACCCCTCTGATAAAAGTAATAACTCTGTAACATGACCAGGTTCCTTTAGATTCTGCGTTCTTCTTAAAATTGATCTCTAAATGTCAGGGTGAAAATTAAGCTAAAACAACATATAATTTTCACTGGTTTGAACTAATTAGAAGATTTGAGTGAGAAAATTAGACTATAGGCTGAGAGAGGAAAACAGATGATGCTACTCCACTCACAGCTTTACTGAGAAAGAAAAAAAAAATACTGTTTTAAGAGTTGCAACCCAAATATGGGTAAGGGAGATGGTTTCAGAACTCTCTGGGCTGTGGCTGCTTCTTGCATGGCTCCTTTGTCCCTGACTTTTGTAGCTGATTTTCAATAATTCCACTAACTTCTTTTCCTGCTGTTCACCCTCCAGCTGATCTACTTTTGCCTATCTGCCGCATCAGATGGTGAGATAAGTTTGGGAAAGGGAGGAAGGTGGTAGGGGTGGTTAGAAACCCCTCTTAGGGATTTTTTTTCTCTGGGAGGGCTGTGGTGTTTCTGCATTACCTTTTCACTGTATATATCTGAAAATATCTGTTCTACATTGTAAATATCTGCTTGTATATTGAGCATTGCTGTAAATATAAAGCTTCATTTATCAACTTTAAGCCGTTCTGAGTCCTAGCCTGGGTTATTTCAAAGAGTGGAGGGGGGCAGGTAACTGCTAAACCACCACATCATCCGTTTCTGATAGATGGAAAGGTGGGAGTTTTTTTCACCCCTTCCCTTTTGCATGCGGACTGGTCACACGTTTACGGTACCAGGAGCATCAGGAAAGAATAAGTTCATAAAACACAAATCTCTGCAAAATACCACAACTTTTTCCAATCACAGCAACCAGTTCAATCGTCTGACTGTTGCCAGTTAACCTGGCATCGTCTTATTACTGCATTTGCTCACTTCATGGGTACCCATTGTGCTATGCTGTCAAAGGCTGAAGTGTTGTGCTAACACTCTTACAGCCCTTCAAATTACAGGTGCCTTGGTGAGGCTTTTTACAGCCTCTAAGCACAAAATAGCAGCTTCTAATTCGACAGCTTCAAACCTCGCTAATTCTACAACTAGAAATACCTTGCAACAAGCTGACCTCATTAATGGCACTGACTTAACCAATTTGTCACAAACCAGGGAGTAGAGCTACAAGAAGTGATTCTTTGTTCAATTTAAACTAATTGCTTGCAGATGTGGCTAACGCTTTGCAAACAGTTGTCTTGGTGCTCTTAAATTTTTAGAGTTCAAGTCGTGTTCACATTCATGGTAGACTTAAATTTTTGCTAGTTTAAATACAGGAAATAAGGGCTGATGCTTTTATTGTTTTGTGGTGGTGTTGGTGTTGTTCTTACAGAATCATAGAACGGTTTAGGTTGGAAGGGACCACAAAGATCATCCAGTTCCAAACCCCCACCATAGGCAGGGACACCTCCCACTACAATAGGTCACTCAAGAGCTCATTCAACCTGGCCTTGAACACTTCCAGGGAGGGAGCAGACACAACCTCCCTGGGCAACCTATCCCAGTGTCTCACCATCCTCACTGTGGAGAACTTCCTCCTAACATCCAGCTTAAATCTCCCCTCTTCCAGTTTAAACCCATTACCCCTCATCCTGTCATAACAAGATATTTTTGTTTTGGTTTTTCTCCCTAAAAAAGATTATTTGAAGCTGACTTCTTTCAGTTCCCTGAAAGAAAATGATAAGCCATAGAAATGACATAAAAATAACCCAACATGCAGCCATGCAAAGTGGGAGAGTTGTGCCTAGACCTACAGCTTGTCACCTGGAAAGCTGCAACCAGAAGCAGCAGGCTGAGTTGGCCTCCTGATTAACAAGGCATGAACTTCAGGAATCTTGCATTCAAGTCAACAAACCCAGCTGAGATCAGCACCTGAACAACTTCAGTCAGATACAAAATCCTTTCAGAAATTACTTCCTTGGATGGTGAAAGTTATTTTCATCAGGTTTTTCAACAGGCTGCTTGTGGCAGAGCAGGGCACTGCCCCACCGGAGGTTTGAATGAGGTGTGAACTTTGGCAGGGCACACCCAGTCCACTGCCCCACCAAAGGTGTGAATGGGGCAGGAAATGGTCTTCCTCCCTCCCCACCTCTGTCACCAGAGGCTTAGTACAATAGGTGTGAAGTGCTTTCTCCCACCCTCCATGGGCTTGAATAGGGAGGCAACAAATCACCTCAGTATATATATGGCAGCTGGACAGATTGGAGCAGGACTTGCTTGGACTTGCAAGGACTTGCTTAGACCTTCACTGGGACCTTCACGGACCTGCTCTGGGACCTGAACACAGACCTGGAGACACGAACCTCGCACAGAGTTTGAGACAGTCTCCCATCTATAAGTAGGGCAAGTTTCATGCCCAAACCTTTCTATTTTTCTGATTTTTCCTGAATTACAAGAAAAGGCATCATTGTGAAGACTTTTCCCGACCGAATTAGAACCCAAACTTAAACTAATCTACACACAGATTGTGGGTGGGGCTTTTGGAAATTATAAAAGCTACATAATTTATAATTTCAGCCTCTTCAATAGCCCACAATCAATACACTGCTATTCTGTACATCCACTCAGCTTAGCAGTTTAAGGCAACACTTCAATCCTCCAAAAATCATCCTTTGAAGCGCCACATTGTCCTCAGCCCTGACTGCCACCAACCATGCTTGCCCCCAATCACCAGGGTGATCTGCAGGTCAGCTGGGTTCTCCCAGGTGGGATGGGAAGGATCTCATGAGGAATGCATTGACCTTCCCGTGCCTGAGCAACATCTATATCAGCTTTCTCCCAGCTTCACTTTGCTGTAAAAATCTTATTTACTTATCAGCTTTAGCAGGTACTTAAATGCACGGTACTTACAAAGGCAAAGCACTGATTCATGTTTCCAAGTAGTAGCAGAGAACTGGAGCCTTTTTTCTCCCAAGAAAATTGTTTCATATGTAAAAATGTACTTTAAGACAAAGCTTTCGTTTACTTGCTTTGTGTTATCACTTAATCTTCCTCCTACATCTGCTGGGTCTCATCATCTTTGATGAAAACAAATATATCTTCAGACATGCATAACCACGAGCAGGAAAGAAACAACTGTAGTGTAAACTGTAACTACTTTTATCAGAGATGTTTTAACTAAGGTGGTTGGTTTTTTTCATCTCATTTGCAAGAAGTGTGCTTCCAACTTTCTTCTTAAATATAACTACATGCTACTCTTCTTACTCTTAAGATCAGTTATGTTGAAACGATGGTGCATGGTGGGGGGCATAAACAAGATATCTGAGATGCTTAGGCTGAATCGCTGAGGGAGCTGCCCTGCAAGACTGCAGGCTCTTCCATGTCTGAGCATCCAGCCCAGCACAGCCACCAAGCCTCTCCCAGGGCCCAGCCCGTGCCAGTTATCCCTCTGCACTATGATGCTACCGCTATACACTGCCCATTATTTATTTCTTGAGATGAAGTAACCTGGAGTTGTCAAGCCATCACGTTCATGCTAAGCCCTGAGATGCACTCCTCCCCAAAGATACAAGTGACATTGATTGCACTACTGATTTGCTCATTTCCACAACTATCTTACCATTAATATACCTCTCTCATCCACTTGCAACACCTGCTAAGCACACAGAATTGATTATAATATCCAATTCAGCAGGTGTCTGAAGGGAGCTACAGAAAAGCTGGGGGGGGACTTTTTAGGCTATCAGGTAGTGACAGGACTAAGGGGAATGGAGCAAAGGTGGAGGTGGGGAGATTCAGATTGGATGTGAGGAGGAAGTTCTTCAGCATGCAAGTGGTGAGAGTCTGGAATCACTTGCCCAGGGAGTTGGTTGGGGCCACATCCTGGGAGGTGTTTAAGGACAGGCTGGATGAAGCTCTGTGCAGCCTGATGTTTGAACTAATTGGAGGGTCTGAATGAGAAATTAGAGTACAAGTTGAGAGAGGAAAGCACTGATGATGCTACTTCACTCATAGCTTTACTGAGAAAGAAAAAAAAAATGTTTTAAGAGTTGTAACCCACATATAGATAGGTCAGACATTTTCAGACCGCTTTGGGCTGTGGCTGCTCCTGCATGGCTTTCTTCTTTTGTCACTGAATCTGAATAATTCCACTAACTTCTTTTCCTGCTGCTAATTCCCCAGACAAATCTACCTCTGCCTATCTACCGCATGAAACAGCTGGTGAGATAAGATTGCGGAAGGGGGGAAGGTGGTAGGGGTGGTTAGAAACTCCTCTTAGGGATTCTGACCTCTGGGAGGGCTGTGGTGTTTCTGTATTACCTTTTTACTGTATATATCTGTAAATATCTGTTCTACATTATAAATATCTGCTTGTATATTGTGCATTGCTGTAAATATAAAGCTTTGTTTATTAACTTCCAGCCGACTGAGTCCTAGCCTGGGTCAGTGTTCCTGCCCATGTCAGGGGGGTTGGAACTAGAGGATCTTTGTGGTCCCTTCCAACCCTGACTGATTCTATGATTCTAGGTAAAACCTTCTAAAATAATTGGTTGGGTTTTTTTTGGGGGGGAGTTGTTATTTTATTTTGCTCTTAGACTGCACAGGGAGGGCAAAACCCAGTATCAAACAGTAAAAACATGAAGGTTTAAAAATTAATTAGCTTAACAAGAGGTAGAAAAATGGCTCCAGCCTTACCAGGGCTGCCTTGTGCCACTGTAAACAATTATGCAGTTGCCTTTGTGCAGGCTTTAATTTACGTATCCAAAAGTGCTATATCTCAGAGTAGATTAAGATAGCTTCGTGTTTCAGCTTTAAGTGCTCATCAAGCCAAGAGATAACTGAACTGATGAATGGGACATTTCAGATCCTTAGAGAAACGAGTACTATTACATAAAAAGTGTGATTCGAATTTGTCTTTCTTCTTAGGCTGTGCCATCCTAACAGCATTTATAAATAGATAAAAAGAACCTCAAAAATCAAGAGCTGGCAGAGTGCTCGCTCTTCATCATCCCATCGCTGAAGTATAGGACTTCTGAATCTATGTATTTGCATTGGCCTAATCTGCGTGTTGTAGTTTCTCCTCCCTTAATCAATTTATTACCGAGTAACAAATGAAGTTATCCTTTCAGTCTGACAGAAGAGAGTCTCTTGGTCATTACCCTGTGAAAACGGAAAGATCCCAAGTTCCTTTAACACTTGAGGAGCTTCAACATTAAATAACTGCGCTCCAAAGGACGGGTGTGATGTGCCATTAGTTTTTAATGAGGCGGTTTCCTCAGCCTCGCTAGATTTACAGGCTCAGAAATCATCTGCTGATGAATCAATCTGTTTTCCTCCGCTGAGATGTCAGAATAGGCAGGGCTACTCTAATTGGAAAACCAGACAGCAAAGTCTCTGTTCAGGCAAAGGCTGTACTCGGACATTAGAGACTATAAGTCTTTATTCAGCCCTTCACCGTGTTCTGTAGAACGATTGTTGGCGACTCAGTATAAAAGTGCATCCTGAATCTCTAAGAGGCGAGAAGAAATAAGAAAAGCAAGCATGCCTGAAATTTGGAAAGTGCAGAAAAAGAGCACTGAAAACATGAAGGCCGCTCACCGCTTTTCTCCTTTTGCAAAATGTTGTTACTGCCTGGGACAGCCCTGATGCACAGGTGTATGTGGGAAGCTGACACCTGGAAAGTCCTTTCCCCTGCACTGCTCTGCTCCACCTGGATAATTTGTCCTTTTGCTTGATCATGCCAGCATAGATATTGTAAGGCCTCAGCATCCAGCCAGCCTCTGGCCAGAGGGCAAAGCAATGAAGGAGGGGAGTGTGCTGATCCTCTCTTTATGCCTTCTGGCTGGCTCAGTTCACGGACACCAAATGTCTTATCTTTTGATTGTGCAATTACACAGCAAATTATTTTGGGCGTGTAAAATACGGTTTGGATTTTGGCATTGCATAGCCACATTCAAACACAGTCATAGAAGCCATGCCTTTACGGTAAGACACTCCCTACTGATTCTCCCCAACTTCTCCCTTTATTCAGCACTTCTTAGGCTAATGAATCACAGAATTATAGAATGGTTTAGGTTGGAAGAGACCTCAAAGATCATCCAGTTCCAAACCCCCGCCATAGGCAGGGACACCTCCCACTAGATCAGGACGCTCAATGCCTTGTGTCAGGTTGACCCTGAATGGATGTCAGGCACCCATCAAAGCTACTCTATCACTCCGCTCTTCAGCTGGACACGGAAAGAAAGGTACAGCAGAAGACTTGTGGACAGGGTGATCACTCAGCATTTACCATCAAGGGCAAAACAGTCCACCTTCCCTGACCTTCATGCCTGCAAAGTTATTTCACATATTCTCACTCCTTTCTCTGCCAACAGTTATGCAGGCTTCCCCTCCCTTATTAAATACACTATCTCAGAGATGCTAACACCATCACTCATGGTTTTGGTCTTGGCCAGAAGCAAATCTGGCTTGGAGTCACCTGGTATTGTCTGTGTCGGACACAGGGCAAGCTTCTAGCAGCTCCTTACAGAAGACGTCTCTGCAGCCTCCCCACTATCAAAACTTTGTCATACAAAAGAGATAGGACAAATTGGAATAAGCCCAGGAGAGCCCTAGGATAGGCAGGATAGGAGCAGTGGCCCTGTGACAAGGCATTGAGACAGCTAAACTTGCTTAGCCCAGGCCAAAACCAGAAAGAGACATATTAAAATGGCAAAGTGCACAACATTTATCATGTATGGTCTCCTATTGCTGTGCTGAAACACGTAGAACAGGCACACTATGCATAACTAACAAATAATCACTCACAAACTCAAATATCAAACTCCCAAATCCTATTTCAGCTAGAAATGTATGGAAATTATCTACTATTTTAAGCACGCTTGTCATAGGCAATTATGGAGATCTCTCAAGGCCAGAGCTTTACAAGTTTATGAGGGGTTCTCAGCTGCAACTTGTGGAGCAAAACATGCTGGTTGCAACTCCTAAGCCACCCATTTGTATACTACAAATAAGAAAGATATAAACTTTTCACGTTTACACAAGGATGGTTATGAAAATGACCAGAGGACTGAAATACCTCCCCTATGGAGATAGGCTGCAAGAGTTAGGGCTGTTCAGCCTGGAGAACAGAAGACTCTGGGGAAACATTGTAGTGGTCTTCAGTACCCTGAAGAGACTCTACAAGAAAGCCAGGAAGAGATTTTGACTATGGCTTGTAGCGGTAGGATGAGAGGGAATGGATTGAAGCTTGAGGAGGGCAGATTTACACTGGAGATTAGGAAGAAATTCTTTACAGAAAGAGTGACAAGACACTGAAACAGCTTCCCTGGGGTGGACATAGATGTCCCTCCCTGCAGGTGTTAGAGACCGGGTTAGATGAGGCCTTGAGCAACCTGTTTTAGTGGAAGGTGTCCCTGTCCCTGCCAGGGGGTGTTGGAACAAGATGATCTTTAGGGTCCCTTCCAACCCAAACCATTCTACGATAATCTTATAGATACTAATTCACAGAATCACAAAGTGTCAGGGGCTGGAAGGCACTTTGAGAGATCACCCAGTCCAACAACCCTGCCAGAGAAGGATCACCTAGACCAAACCACACAGGAATGTATCCAAGCACGTTTTGAATATCTCCAGAAAGAGAGACTCCACAATTCCCCCACCCTGGGCAGCCTGATCTCAAAGCACCAACGCAGTACCTTGTGTGTGCAGTTGTGCTCATTTGTACCTCACAATGAATAAAGCATTCCAGAGAGATATTGAGGTACTGGAACATGTCCAGAGGGGTGATGAAGCTGGTGAGGGACCTGGAGCACAAGACCTATGAGGAGAGACTGAGGGAGCTGGGGGTGTTTAGCCTGCAGAAGAGGAGGCTCAGGGGTGACCTCATAGAATCATAGAATCGTAGAATGATTTAAGTTGGAAAGGACCTCAAAGATCATCTAGTTCCAAGCCCTCGCCATGGGCAGGGACACCTCTCACTAGAACAGGTCACTCAAGGCCTTATCCAGTCTGGCCTTGAACACCTCCAGGGAGGGGGCAGTCACAACCTCCCTGGGCAACCTGTGCCAGTGTCTCACCACCCTCACTGGAAAGAACTTCCTCCTAACATCCCGTTTAAATGTCCCCTCTGCCAGTTCAAACCCATTCCCCCTCATCCTGTTATTACAAGAACTTGTGAATAGTCCCTCCCCAGCCTTCCCATAGGCTCCCTTCAGATACTGGAAGGTTACTATACGGTCTCCTTGAAGCCTTCTCTTCTCCAGGCTGAAAAGCCCCAACTCTCCTAGCCTATCCTCATAGTGGAGGTGCTCCAGCCCTCTGAGCATCTTTGTGGCCCTATATGATCACCTAAATGATCACACAGGGAGGTTTTGAATATCTCCAGAGAAGGACACTCCATAACCCACCTTGGGCAGGCTGATCTCAAAGCACAGACACAGCACCTTATGTGTGCATTTGTGCTCATTTATAGCTCATCATGAAAAAAAGTATTTCAGAAAAAAAATCCACCAAAAAAACCCAAACACTCCCCCACAAAGACCTAAACAAAACCAAAATACACACAGGCCTCCATCTCTCTCAAGAACAAACTAAAAGGTCCCACACCACCAAACCCTTTCCCTCACAAATCCTTAGTACTTTCATGATTAAAAGCCTACAAGCAGAGCCTTATATAATACTTGGCCACTTTGTATTCCAGGTCTGCCAGGAGTAAAAAAATGCTTCAAGACCTCGAGATCTGAACTGGATTTCAGTTCTAAAAATAAGGAATTGGCCCAGGTTCAGAATGAATGTAATACAGCTCCTTATCAAGTATGAATTAGTTTGCTCAGCACTAACATGAACTACTATGACAGCTTTAGTTTACTCTCGTATTTGTCTAAAAGCACTCCATAAATTTGCCTGGAATTCTGCCACAGACAGAAGAGAATTACTGAATGACAGACTGAGGACATTTCTTCACAATCTGAATGTTTTAGGATTGTGCACACAACAAGAAAACTACCTTCAACCTAATAAACTCACTAACTTAATGCTTAGTAGACCATCCAGATTTTATGACTGAAAGCAAATTATTTTATTTCACTCAATTTATCTCAGCGTAATGCGAGGACCTTAAATAGTTACAAGCAATGATAGGAAATTATTTCCCTGGAAGACACTTGGGGCTTCAAGTCTGAATGTTTCTCCACTTATTAATTATGTACATGAAAAAAAAATTCCACTCAGCCTAGAAGGGATGTACCTGAGACCTGTTCTCAGGGTAAGGTACATCAGCACTGCAGTGATTACTAGAGAGAAATGGCAATACACTAATCAGACTCAGTGGAACTAACTAAAAGGCCAAATGAAGCCAGGAGCAGCACCTTGGACTTCCTGATTCAAATTAAGTCTCCCTTAATAATGCAATGGAACTTTAAACTCATACTTCATTCACAGAGCCATACAATACATCAGGTTGGGAGAGACCTCAAAGATCATCTGGTCCAACCCTTGACACTGCACTGAAGGGTCAATACTAAACCACAGCCCTAAGCGTCAGGTCCACAGGCTGCTTGAACACCCTCGGGGATGCTGACTCCACCACTGTCTGTTTGAGAATAATTTCAGCAAAGAACATTCAGCCTAAACACAGCTTGTAAATATTGTGGCCAGCAGGTTGAGGGAAGTGATTCTCCCTACCTACTCCACTCTGGTGAGACCCTACCTGGAGTACTGCACCCATTTTTGAAGCCCCTATTACAAGAGGGATGTGGACATGCTGGAGTGTGTCCAGAGAAGGGCCATGAGGATGATCAGAGGGCTGAAGCACCTCTCCTATGAGGACAGAATAAAGGAGTTGGAGCTGTTCAGTCTGGAGAAGAGGAGGCTCCCAGGGGACCTTTTTGAGGCCTTCCAGTATCTGAAGGGGGCCTACAAAAAAAGCTGGGGAGGGACTTTTTAGGCTATCAGGTAGTGATAGTACTAGAGGGAATGAAGCAATGCTGGAGGTGGGGAGATTCAGACTGGAGGTGAGGAGGAAGTTCTTCACCATGAGAGTGGTGAGGCCCTGGAATCGGTTGCCTAGGGGGGTGGTTGGGGCCCCATCCTTGGGGGTGTTTAAGTCCAGTCTGGATGAGGCTGTGTGCAGCCTGATGTAGGGTAGGGTGTCCCTGGGCATGGTAGGGGGGTTGGCACTAGCTGATCCTTGTGGTCCCTTCCAACCCTGACTGATTCTATGATTCATTTCCTCTAGTCCTGTTGCTTGACACAAAGAAGACGCTGCCCCCTCCTTGCTCCAACCTCCCTTCAGTTAGTCATAAAGTGTGATGAGATCTCCCCCTCAGCCTCCTCTTCTCCAGACTGAACAACCCCAGCTCCTTCAGACATTCCTCACAGGCCATGTGCTCCAAGCCCTTCACAAGCCTCATTGCCTATCTCTGGACATGCACCAGCAACTCAATGTACTGCCTGCAGTGCGGGGGCAGAACTCAACTCTGTGTTTTAGGAACAATCATAAAACGCTGTGAAACAAATACACTACCTACAGCATATAAACTTAACATACTATAAAGAGTATAAGAAGGCTGGGGAGGGACTATTCACAAGGTCTTGTAATGACAGGATGAGGGGGAATGGGTTCAAAGTGGCAGAGGGGAGATTTAAATAAGATGTTAGGAGAAAGTTCTTCACAGTGAGGGTGGCAAGATGCTGGATCAGGTTGCCCAGGGAGGTTGTGTCTGCTTCCTCCCTGGAGATGTTCAAGGCCAGGCTGGATGAGGTCTTGAGTGTCCTGATCTAGTGGGAGGTGTCCCTGCCTATGGCAGAGGGTTGGAACTGGATGATCTTTAAGGTGTCTTCCAACCTAAACCATTCTATGATTCCATAACATGCTAACAGTCAGTGATGCACAAAGAAATCTCTGTAATAAAGCTTCTTAGACAACTCAGTATAGGCACTGCTGGGGTTTGGCTGCAAATTGTACTTTTCAATTGTTTACTCTGAGCCCATTCTTCTTAAACATCATTTTCAAGGCATCTGCACAAAACTGACTTTTATTTTAAACATTTTTGCTTTCAGTTAGCCCTTTTATTACTTGCTCCCCAGACACTACATAAATGTTTTGAGAAAGACGTTAAAGTCCTCAGCTGAATACGGAGAGAAAAACGAACAGGGCAAATGAGTCCAAAGCTTTTCCATTTCTGGGTTTCCTTTTAAAGACTGCATAGTTTCAACTTTACTCACAAAACGCAGCAAAACAGAATCACTGAATTAGCCATGTTGGAAAATACCTTCAAGATCATCAAGTCCAACCTATCAACTGGCACCACCTAATCAACTAAACCACAGCACCAAGAGCCACATCCAGTTTCTTTTTAAAATACACTTCCAGGCACAGGGACTCCACTACCTCCTCGGGCAGCCCATTTGTGGAGGGATGAATGGGGTGCAAACTGTGGCAGGGCACACCCCAGTCCACTGCCCCACCAGAGGTGTGAATGGGGCAGGAAACAGTCTTCCTCCCTCCCCACCTCTGTCACTGGAGGTTTAGAATAGGCGTGAAGTGCCTTCTCTTGAACAGGAAGGGAAAAAATCACCTCAGTATATATATGGCAGCTGGACAGATTGGAGCAGGACCTTCACTGGGACCTCCACTTGGACCTTCACTAGGACCTGCACTCAGACCTGAACCGGGACCTGCACTGGGACCTTAACAGACCTGAACACGGACCTGGAGACACAAACCTCGCATGGACTTTGAGGAGCATCCTGGCTTCTTGCTGCAGGACCTGCCTCTAACAGTAAACTGCAGCCATTCGTGGGAATACTGCGGAGCACCCCTGGCTTTCCCCTGCCTTGCTTCGCAATCGTGGCTTGGTGAAAGCTGTGCCTACAGTCATCTTGGACTCTGGCAGGCACTGGACTCCAGACACTGCTGTGAAAGAGACAGTCTCCCATCTGTAAGTAGGGCAAAGCTATTTCATGCCCAAACCTTTCCAAATTTTCTGATTTTTCCTGAATTACAAGAAAAGGCATCCTTGTGAAGACTTTTCCCAACCTAATTAGAATCCAAAGTTAAACTAATTTACACACAAATTGTGGGTGGGGCTTTTGGAAATTATAAAAGGTACATAATTTATAATTTCTGCCTCTTCATTCACCCCCAGTCAATACACCATTCCAATACCAATCACTCTCTTCGTGAAGAACTTCTTCCTATCATCCAGTCTAAACCTGCCCTGGTGCAGCTTGACACTGTGTCCCCTTGTTATGTCACTGGGTGCCTAGGAGAAGAGACCAACCCCCGCCTGGCTACAACCTCCTTTCAAGTAGCTGTAGACAGCAATAAGGTCCCCCCTTGAGCCTCCTCTTCTCCAGCCTGAAACCAGGTTACAAATCCTTTATCACTCAGCAAATCTTTCATTTGCACAAGAACAAATAAGCTCCTTTTGCACTTGCTGATTCAGACATCCAGATTCCTAGTTAGCCCCTGGACATATGTCTAAAAATCAATTTTAGGTACTTTACAAAACCTACTATTTAGTGGTGTTTGTTGGTTGCTTTTTTTTTTTTT
>VWZI01011876.1:204840-239058 GCA_013396835.1 Psilopogon haemacephalus | reverse complement strand
GGGGGTTTTTTTTTTTTTTTTGTTTTGTTTTTTTTTTTTTTGTTTTGGAGTTTGGGTTTGTTTGTTTGTTGTTCTCTGCGTCTTGGTTTTGGTTTTGTTTTATTTTTTTAGTTGTTTGGGGTTTTATATTGTTCACTTGTTTGTTCCCCGTCTCTCATTTAGATAAACTGAATTCCCAAAATAGTTGCTTGGCAAAAATTTTCCCTCAGTTTAGCTATAAGCTCAGAAATAATGGTTTCCGTATTCTGGGAACATGCGAGGCAAAATTCCAGGAATAAGAAAATTAAGTGCATGTATTGGAAGCCTGTTCATATTTTTGCTGCATTCACAACTTTTTCCTTCCTTCTCTGCAATTATGGCAATCTGGTGCAACAGTCTTATCAGATATTTATTCAAAGCATATTAAGCTAGCTCAGATTTCATAGAAGCAAACTCTTTTTTTTTTTTTTTTTTCCTGAATTCTGGTACATCTGCTGTGATGTGACTGGAAGAAATGGTGATGGTACTGTTGCTGCAGCCCTCAGCCTGTGTCTTCCTCATTTTTCACTTCACTTTCACAAACCCAGCCCTAATTACCTAGTGAGAAATTGCATGTGCTTACACAGAGGGGATGATAGTGTTGCCTTAGGCAGATTTATATGCAGGTCAAGAGCTACCTACACCCATGGCTCCTTCTAGAAATCAGGGTTGGTCTGCTCCCTTACAACACAGAGAGCATTTTCATCTGTTCTTTGGAACTGGTTCTTAAAAGGATACTGCGCTCCGTTACTTTAATTTTACACCACTGCAAAGTTGCAGAAAATGTACAATAATAAATGATGAGTAAAGGCTCAATATTCCTTGAAATTGCTGTGAGAATGGCAGAGATTCGGGTTGGAAGGGAGCTCTGGATATCATCTGTTCTGTGCCCTAGTATCAGGATGTTGATACTCAGTATCCTGAGCAGGTTGCTCAGGATCAAGGAAGGGCATTCCACAACCACTTTGTGCCCCTCACAACTCTTTGGCCACTCTCAAAGTGACAAACACTTTCCTTACCCCTGATCTGAATCTGCTGTTTTGCAGCTTACATTTATTCCCTCTCTTCTTTTGGCCATGTACTTCTGAGGAGAGGCAGGCTCATCCTGTTGTACACCTTCCCATCAGGTACATATGCAGAGCAACGAGATGTCTCTTTGACCTTCTCACCAAATTCCCATCCATTTTTCAATCCACTAATCTATGTCCTCTTTCACCAATCTTTCTAGAGGCTACTATGGAAGACAAAGTCAGAGGTCTTACTGAAGTCAAAAGTGGGCAACCTCAGCTGCCTCACCTTACCCACAGAGCCAGCCAATCCATCAGAGAAGGCTACTTGGAAGGTCAGATCCATCTTGTCCATGGCAACTCCAGCTGTTCCTCCTTGCCCTTCGTGTGTTTGGTCATGGTATCCAAGATGATCTGTTACATAACCTTCCCTAGTTCCTCCTCCTTTCCCTTCTTGAGGCTGGGAGCAATGTTTGTCTTTTTACTGTTATTATGAACCTCTTTGAAGATGACAGAGAACAGCCTCACAGTGACCACAGTCAACCTTACCTCCATTGGTCTACAGTGCCTGGTCCATTGGACTTGGGTGCATCCAATTGGCTTGAAAGCTATCAGATTTGACCTTCCTTTGCTGTGGGTAACTCTTCACTCTCTTAAACTATGACACTTGGCTCATCAGTTAAGGTTAGGGCAGAATTTATCAGAAAAAACCCCAAACAAACAAACAAAAAACACCCACCAAAAACAAACCAGGAAGACACAGAAAAAGCTGAGGTAACCTCACTAGGTCACCAAGTCAGTACATCTCCTGCTTCTGTTAGTACTGGGCTCACATTGTTCTTAGCCTTCCTTTTGCTCAAATATATGTACAGAGAAGCTTGGACTTGTAGTTTCTGCATCCTCTCCGGTTTCAGCTTCGAAGTTTTGGGTTTCTTGCTTTGACTGTGCCTCTGTGTTTTTCCTGCTACCTGCTTTGGTGCACTTGGTTTTGTGCAGGAGTTCTGCCCACGCTGACCTCTTGCCAGACTTGCTTGATTTTCCACAGGCTGGAAAGGAGCGTCCTTGTGCTCTGAGCCTTTTTGCCCTCCATGGCAGCCTCCCGTGGGATCCTGCCAAGCTGAAATCTGCTTCTCTTAATCTTTTAACTATTTACTGGGTTTCACTGAATTCTTGACATTAAACTGCTGCAGCACTAACTTAACAAAAATGTTGTTTACCACAAAAGCCAAACCATCTCAAATAGATTAACTACCCTGCCCAAATGTTTCTGTTGTACATATTATGCTGCCTTGCCTTTCTCAGAATCTCAAATGAGCCTGGAATCTGTGTATGTTAGTCATTCAGCAAACAGCTCATTCTCAAGTGCTGAGTGCAAATGGACAGATTTATGGAAATTAAAAAAAAAAAAGCAAAAAAAAAAAAACCAACCAACCAACCCCAGTCTCATCCTAAGGCTGCTCTTTTTGTATAAATGATGTGGATATGCGGGTTCGTTCTGAGCCAGGAACCAGTTGACATCATATAAAATTAATTATATGTGGGGCTGTGCCAAAGTCATTAGTGAGGCTAGGTCCTAAAGTCAGGATGAAATACAAGGCTGTCCAGTAGGATAAGCCAAACCTTTAAGTCATCCTAACACCTACAACATAGTCAATATGTTTATTGGTTTCTCTTTGGCCAGTCTTTAGCCAATGGTATCCAATCACATCTAGTTAGAAAATTTTGTCTCTGTGAGCGGCAATTGAAATCCCACTGGTGCCTCTATCTATGACGTGGGAGAAAGCTTCCAGAGAGGCAAGAGTACAATGGGGGTATCAGCAGGTATGAATGGCAGGGAAATGCCTTTGTGAAAAATTTCTCCACACCATGGAGCAATCAATTGAAATTGGGCCTGATAACAGTCCCTCTCCACCTCAGGCATCTCTCAAGGTCAGCATCTTTCCTTCTGCCATCTGACCCCAGCACATCTCTTACTTCCTCCCAGCTACAGCACAGGATGGGGTACTCTGACCTCACCAGATGCACCTGGCGTGGTAGTCCTCGTCTGAGCAGCGACCTTCTGTGGTACTGCCTACTTCCTTAGGCAATATTGTTATTTTTAATATAATCTGTTGATAGGATAATTAGGAAAAACAATTTCCCAAGATCATAGAATCAGAGTTGGAAGAGACCACAAGGATCATTTAGTTCCAACCACCCTGCCATGGGCAGGGAGACCTTACCCTAGATCAGGCTGGTCAGAGCCTCCCCAGGTCAGCACCTTTCCTTCTGCCCTCTGATCTCAGCACAGCCTCTTACTTCCTTCTATTTTCAGTGCAGGATGGGGTACTCTGCCCTTGCTGGCTGCACTTGGCATCCCTGATCAGCAACCCTCTGTGGCACTGCCTACTTCCTTGAGCAATTTTGTTACTACTAATATCATCTGTTGTTGCTATTATTAGGGAATATAATTTACACATCCGCAAGGAGAATGGAGAAGTTTTCCAAGTAATTTGTTTTGCTATTTCTGTCTCCAAGATCTGTACCTACAGATCACAATCACAACATGTACATGGATGATGTGCTTGAGCCTCGGTGTCTTTGAAAATTAAGACTCACCATTCAGTACCTCCTGTACCTGCTGTAACGGGAAGCTCTGGAGGATTCAATCTCAGAAAGATTTTACAGGGCTCACTTTGAGTTGTATGGAGATACAGTTGGAGCCCTGTAATCTTCCTATCACACCCAGCTGGAAGCTGCCTGATACATCAATCTGATGCAGTCGGAGCCTGCAGCTTGCAACCCTTCCCTACATTCATCTATCAGTTGTATGTCCAGATCAATGAGAAAGTGATTACTCCGATGGAAAAAAAAAGCCCCACACACAACAGAAAAACCCCACAGTGATAGAATAATTCTAATAGGCACCTGATGACTAAAGCACACTCATATACACAAATGGAAAAGCCAGCTTTACAAAAGAACTTCAGGACATGACAAAACGGTGGGGATGGTACAGCACATCTTGCTAAGTACCCTGGATGAAGTTGCTCTATGAAAAGAGAAACCATACCACAGTAATTTCTGAAGAAATAACAAAAAAAAAACCAAAACATAAAGAGTATAAAACCCTTGAGTTTGCAGTAAAAAAAGTGTCAGACGGCTGGAGCACCTCTCCTACCAGGAGACACTGAAGGAGTTGGGGCTGTACAGTCTGGAGAGAAGGCTCTGAGGCGATTTTATTGTGGCCTTCCAGTATCTGAAGGGAGCCTGTAAGAAAGCTGGGGAGAGACTTTTTAGGATGTCAGGTAGTAATAGAACTGAGGAGAATGGAACAAAGCTAGAAATGGGTAGATTCAGACTGGATGTTAGAAGGAAGTTCTTCACCATGAGCATGGTGAGACCCTGGAATGGGTTGCCCAGGGAGGTGGTGGAAACCTGGAGGTGTTTAAAGCCAGGATGGATGAGGCTCTAGACAGCCTGTTTTAGTGTGAGGTGCCCCTGGCCATGGCAGGGGGGTTGGAACTAGATGATCCTTGCAGTCCCTACCAACCCTGACTGATTTTAAGATTCCATGAAATATCAAGTTTCATGGAAAGAATCTACCCTTAACTAATGTTTCAATTAATGTCTTTAAAACTCACAGAATCACAAATTATGGAAACAGATGAACAGTAGATTGAAACTTTATGTCTGATTTCACTCAATATAATCTGAGGGCACTATTTAAAATAATTAAGCCAAAAAAGAATAAAATACCTTTGATAATCTGCACATCTAAGCAAAGAGCTGCATGAGCCACAGGGAATAATGACAGAGGTGCAAAAAAAGATCAGGGGGGAAATTGAGCCAAAACTGAGAGCAGCTTCAGAAGAAGAGGACNTCAGATACTGGAAGGTTACTATAAGGTCTCCTCTAAACCTTCTCTTCTCCAGGCTGAAAAGCCTCAACTCTCTCAGCCTGTCCTCATAGCAGAGGTGCTCCAGCCCTCTGATCATCTTTGTGGCCCTCCTCTGGACTCTCTCCAGCAGTTCCATGTCCTTCACAGAGAGCCAAGTCAGCGGATATGCACAAAAGGCCAGTTTGCTTTTCTCTCCACAGCCCTGGAGCAAGCATGGAGCAAAAAAATTCTTTAAGGACATGGTAACTAACAGGTTAATCAGACACGGAGCAAAAAATCTTTAAGGACACAGTAACTAACAGGTTAATCAGACTATGTAACAGCTTAATCACTCAAACACACAGTAGCAGGTTAATCTCGTAAGGCATTGAAGAATTATCCAAATAAGGACTTCAAGTTATATTTATCCCTACTCATCCTGAGGTTTCTATGGAGTCAGTCCGCTTTGCACTTCCTGGGTATTAAACTGTTTGTTAATTGCATGTCTCCTTTGTGTGGCCCTGCAGGGCTTACATAAATGCTGCAGTCATTAACTCGCATGTAGGTATTTTCCTGTTGTTGTTTATCCATTATAGGATTAAAACGATATCAGCCAATTTATTAATTGCTTCAGTGCCTTCTCTATTGGAAAAGAACTCAAAGCACGGATCTGTCTGACGCTAGCCTTGTCAGGTATATTTGATATAGGAAGAGAAAAGGTAGCACAAATGTTTCTGACTAACTTTTTGTGCTGGTTTGAGGCTAATTGGAATAATTTAATGAGAGAAATTAGGTTATAGGCCGTGGAAAGAAGAGAATGGTGATGTCTACTTCACTGATAGGTTTGCTGAGATGTATAAAGACAAGAACATAAACATAGATAAGACAGAGCCACTCAGGTGTGAGCTCTGGCTGTTGGTCTCTCCCTCTCCTTGGCTTCTAGCTGGATCTGTGTAAACCAACTAAAAGATTCTGCTTCTAACCTCCCCTTGACAATCCTCCTAACTCACCTTACATGTAAGGCAGATTCTGGGATAAGACTGGGGAGAGGAGGGGGGGAAGGTGGAAGGGTGGTTGGGAACCCCTCTTGGGGACTCTGATCTCTGGGAGGGGTGTGGTGTTTCCGTATTACCTTTTTAAATGTATATATCTGTAAATATTTGTGATACATTGTAAATATCTGCTTGTATATTGTACTAAGGCACGAATATAAAGCTTCATTCCTTAACTTTCAGCCAGCTGAGTCTAGTCTGGGTGATTCAAAAAGTAGGAGGGGTGGGTAACTCCCAAACCATCATATTTTTCTAATTTCATGTTAGTCACATGTTAGTAGTATATGTTCTACTCGGTACCTGTGAATTAACTGCTTTAAGTGGTATTGCTTCTTTAATTCGCCCTCTGTGAATCCTCTAATGATCCCATTTTCTCAGTATGGTTTTTTTTGGTACTTTTTTCCTACTTTCAAATCAGCTCCATGCACCAGACCCAATTCCATTCTGCTTTTCAATGCACCCTTTTTTCCTTCACTTTATTTAAAAGGATAAACAAGGTTAGAGAATTACTTAATCATCACACCTCATTGCCCATCCACCTCTTGCCTTTATGTAGGAAAGCTCATTAACTGCTCTCAGTATTGAAGCAAATGCATCAATGCAAAGCTTTGCCTTCTGTGTGCCTCTGAGCTACTGGCATTATCGTCTGGGTTTATTCACCTCAGAAGCAAAAGGCCACACCAAGACGAAACAGCAACCGTATGGATACCTTGAGTGCTCCTGCTGTGTGGGTGTAGTGCAGAATGATCCTTTCATCACAGATCCTGCGTGCTGTGTGACCATACAGGTGCCACTGATGCTCAAGGCCTTCATTGTGCCGTTACATCTTTCATGACAAAGGATCTCTTAAACGTCCTCATGTTCTTCCTGTCTGTGATTCAGGTAAACAACTCCAAAAAGGGATTTCAGCCAGGAGCGCTGAGCACATGCTATAAACATTGATCCTTGAGAAGGTGGGGTCCTTAGAATCATCTGACAAATTAAAGCCAGATTGAGCACAGCAAATAACATGCTTCCATTTGACAGAGCTACCCATAGCAGCTTAGACAATAAGGCTCTGATTCTGCATTGCTGGAGGACGCAGAAGTGTTCATTAAAGAGCAGAAGGGATGTTCATAGAGCATAAGAGCCTCCAGCATCTTCTAAATGGGACTAATTAAACAGCTGGGTTTCAGGTGAAAGAACATCTAAACAATATTTGCATTCTCAGCTACTGAGGCAACAACAACAACAACAAAGTTTCTTTCTAAATATCTTTGACACGCGAAAATCGAAGATGTATTATTTAAAATGGTGCTAATGTGACAATGAAAAAAAAGTCAGGAAAGATATCTTGGTTAATATTTAAACATCTGGATACAACTAGTAAAAAAACAGCAAATTATGAATAAGCAAATCATCACAAATTAATGAAAGCATGTGTGGGGCATGTAGAATGCTTACCCTTGGCATACTCAGGCTAAAGGAGGAAGAGTACATTTGGAACAGCAGTTCTTCATATGAGGCTTTCTTTAATTGCATATAAAAGCATATTTAGCTGTTCCTTCACAAAAGCTATTCTGGCACCTGCTGATTAGTAATATCTGCAGGATCTACATAATTCATGACTTAATAAATATTTTACTTTTCTTTTTTTCTAATCATATCAACAACTCTTACACCCTTAGAGCGAAGCTGTACAATCTGCTATGCGTTTTAGCCCCATCACAATCACAACTTAAAAGAGCCTTACTGGGTAGGCTCCGTGTCCTGCAGGTCATCCAAAGGCAGATACCCTACAAGTGGCTCAGAGAGAATCCTTGGCCACATACATGTTCACTGATAGTGGATACGGTTGATTTGGGGTGGTTTTAGCAACAAAAACGACTGACTTAGTTGTTGCATATATGGGAGGCTGTCTCTAACCTCTTCCAAGGAGCTTACATTTTTCATCCAGAAGCTGTCGGTTGATGCCAAAACTTCTTACAATCCACAGCATCAAGAGTATCTTAAAATATTTACTCTGACCATGGTCACAGGACACTGCATCAGCCAGATGAACTCCCACTCAAACCACAAATCCTATCCTATGTAAGCAACTTCAAATATTCAGAGGAAATAAGACTTCCTACCCTGCTATCAGCAGTGGACAACTCTACTTCACAAAGACAGTTTTTACAATTCTGGTTCTCATCCGATCCTTCTCTCACTCACCAGACCTGATAGTTTTCTTAAAAACAAACTTCCTGTATAATTATTTGCAGAAAACAAAACAAAGCAAAGCAAACACACAGATGTGTAAAGTCTGTGTGCTATAGATAAAAATATTAAAAAGGGAGAGGAGGGCAGAGAAAGGGAGAGGGAAGGGGAGGGAGAAGGGGAGACGGAAGGGGAAAGGGGAAGGGGGAAAGGGGAGGGGGANNGAAAGGAGAAAGGAGAAAGGAGAAAGGAGAAAGGAGAAAGGTGAAAGGGAAGGGCAAGGGAAAGGGCAAGGGAAGCATGACAATGCCCCTCAGCTCGTAGAATAATAGTTTCCTGTGCCATCCACCCTCCCCATTATACATAAATACTAAGAGTCCAAAATCTTTTAACACATCAGTTTTTAGGTCACTGGTGAACAGCCCACACAGAGCAGAAGGGATCAAAAATTAACAGCGCTGCTGGAGAGAAAAAAGTGCAAATAAAGGCAAGAAATTACAATCCTATCAAAACATGTAATAGACTATTAAACAACACATCCCACTGGATTCTATTTATTAATTTCAACTGAACAT
The DNA here is from genome assembly GCA_013396835.1 of Psilopogon haemacephalus. NCBI lineage: Eukaryota > Metazoa > Chordata > Aves > Piciformes > Megalaimidae > Psilopogon > Psilopogon haemacephalus. Next base: position 230,369 of record VWZI01011876.1, on the reverse strand, counting down.
TGCAATTTCCTTCAATACACAGTATGCAAAACAAAAAAATAGTTTCTGATTTGGTAACAAGCGAACAAAAAAAAAAAACCCAACCCTCTTTCAGGTACCTTTTTACTGCTTTTTTCTTTTTTTTTTTTAAAGTCAGATGTCACATCCCAGATAAAGCTGATAAAACTGGAGGTGGGGAGATTCAGATTGGATGTAAGAGTAGTGAGAGCCTGGAATGGGTTGCCCAGAGGGGTAGTTGTCTCCACAACCCTGGAAGTGTTTAAGGGCAGGCTGGAGTAGGCTCTGTGCAGCCTGATCTAGGATAGGGTGTCCCTGTCCATGACAGCGGGGTTGGAACTAGATGATCCCTGTGGTCCCTTCCAACCCTGACTAATTCTATGATTCTAGCTAGTGTGAAAATCATTATTCTTGTTGTAGTGGAGGAGCATCTATATTAAAACGTAGAACTACCAGCCTGAGCTGGCAGACCACAGATACTACACGGAACAGTTGTGATTTGTTGTTTCAGGGCTGGATTTCTTCCTTTCTCTCAAGCAGCTATTAAAAGATTATGCCTGGAAAACAAGCAGCTGTTACTAGATTCAATGTTTGTTTTCATCCTGTTTTTATTGGGGACACACACTCATCACGCCTGTAATAACTTTCAACCTACAGTTAAACACCTACCTCTCTGCTTGTGAGCTCCTAATTGTTCTCTGAAAGCAGAGGCGCTCAACTATATGCCTTTAAAATGCTTAATTTGCAATTAGCTGCTGCGATGTTTCCCCCACATCGGAGCGGTGCATTTGTGAGCGTTCAGTTCCATTTCCCGAGGGAAGTTGTTCTCACATCCACACCATCCTCTCTCCCTCTCTTTACCTCTCATTTTTCCTCTCTTTTCACAGTACTCAGAGAGACACAAAATACCAGAGTGGATCATAGAATCACAGAATGGTTTAGGTTGGAAGAGACTTGAAAGATCATCCAGTTCCAACCCCCTTGTGCCGTAGGCAGGGACACCTCCCACTAGAACAGGTCGCTCAAGGGCTCATCCAACCTGGCCTCGAACACCTCCAGGAAGGGAGCAGCCACAACCTCTCTGGGCAACCTGTCCCAGTGTCTCACCACTCTCACTGTGAAGAACTTCCTCCTAACATCCCACTTAAATCTCCCCTCTGCCAGTTTAAACCCATTACTCCTCGTCCTGTCATTACAAGACCTTGTGAATAGTCCCTCCCCAGACCTCCTGTAGGCCCCCTTCAGATATTGGAAGGCCTCCTCAAAGCCTTCTCTTCTCCAGGCTGACAAGCCCCAACTGTCAGCCTGTCCTCATAGCAGAGATGCTCCAGCCCTCTGATCATCTTCGTGGCCCTATGATGATCTTACTGGAGTTGAGAAACTAAGTGGAAATTTCTCTAGGGTAGCAATGTGCCCTGACACTGCTCTAGGGGCTGGGCTGAACCTGTCGGGGTGACTTTGCTGTCAGGTAGTGGCATCACTGCCCCTGATGCTCCCAGGGGAGGAAGGAGCTCCCAGAGTTAGTCGTGGTAGTAACTGCAATTCTCTACCACAGCCCCAGGGAAGTACCAGAAGCCAGACAGGATCTGTATCTTCCTCAAGTGCTTTGTTACCACACCTTCACCCTTTTTTTTTTCTTTCTTTCTTTTTTTTTTTTTTTATGCTTCAGTAGCAGTAATGCCCCTCCTTCCTCCCTAGCAGGGGCTGATCTGAACCACCCCTGAAGAAGGCTGCTTCTTGCTGCCAAGCTCCTTTTGAACACATAGAATCTTAGAATCAGTGAGGATTGGAAGGGACCACAAAGATCATCTAGTTCCAACCCCCCTGCCATGCCCGGGGACACCCTACCCTAGATTAGGCTGCACAGAGCCTCATCCAGCCTGGCCTTAAACACCTCCAAGGATGTGGACCCAACCACCCCCCTGGGCAACTGGTTCCAGGCTCTCACCACTTTCATGCTGAAGAACTTTCTCCTCACATTCAGTCTGAATCTCCCCACCTCCAGCTTTGCTCCATTCCCCCTAGTCCTGTCACTACCTAATAGCCTAAAAGGTCCCTCCCCAGCTTTTCTGTGTATTTTATATGTCACCCCAATAATAAACATGCTTCAGACAAAGTGTTTGCATGTGTCCTCCCTTCCAGGCACCAGTACAGCTTAGATATCAAAACACCAACCAGCTAAAATGAGGTATTACAGCCTACCACCCTCTTGCTCTGGCATCCAGCCACTGCAGTGGTTGCAGAAGCCACACATGCCAGGTAAAGACAGGGCAAGGGTGCAGCACTGACATAGCTGTTTGTGTACCTAGAGAGAGAGGACGGTGCAAAAGGACAGAAATCAGGCAGTGGCTGCTTGCAGGCTGTATGCTAAACTAGAAATCAACTTCTCATTGATAGCACTTTCAGAGGAGTGTTCATGATCTCCATAGGGCATCATTTTCATCTCCGCTTTGCCTCAAGAAGTGATGGTGCATTAGAAACAGGAATGAAAGAGGAAGGTTGGGAATCATTAAGTAAGTTCCTTGTCTCTTAAAAGGGAAATGTTCTACGATTTATTTGGTGCTCATCTCATCTGGACATAGCAAAGCAAACTTTCTAGGATGAGAAAGAAGCCTTGTGGGTTTCAGTCTCACTTTGCACCTAGTATTTTAGTAGCCTTCATGTTTGGCCAACTGAAGTAAGAGCTGTAGTTTAATTAACCATTGCAGCTTTTATAGGGTATCATTGGCCTCAAATCTAGTTCATGAAAGCAACCACACAATTATTCTGACAGTCCAGCCATGAGGCTAGTTCACATAGAGCATTAGCAGTTCAGCTCCCTGCACATTAAGACTGAGAATGTTTTCTGAACAAAGGAGAAGAAATAGTGCCAGCCATCTACTCCCTGTCAAGTGTGTACCCAGAAAAAAGGAATTTCGAAGAATGTGGACATGCTGGAGCGTGTCCAGAGAAGGGCCATGAGAATCATCAGAGGGCTGCAGCACCTCTCCTATGAGGACAGACTGAAAGAGTTTGGACTCTTCAGTCTGGAGAAGAGGAGGTTCCCAGGTGACCTTATTGTGGACTTTCAGGATTTGAAGGTGGCCTACAGAAAAGCTGGGGAGGACTTTTTAGGCTATGAGGTAGTGACAGGACTAGGGGGAATGGAGCAAAGCTGGAGGTGGGGAGATTCAGATTGGATGTGAGGAGGAAGTTCTTCACCATAAGAGTAGTGAGAGCCTGGAACCAGTTGCCCAGGGCGGGTGGTTGGGGCCACATCCCTGGAGGTTTTTAAGGCCAGGCTGGATGAGGCTCTGTGCAGCCTGATCTAGGGTAGGGTGTCCCTGGGCATGGCAGAGGGGTTGGAACTAGATGATCCTTGTGGTCCCTTCCAACCCTGACTGATTCTATGAACTAGCTGAGCTATTGAAGTACAAAGCAAATTAGTTGTTGTTGTTTTGTTTATTTGTTTGTTTTAAAGAACAACGACAAAAAAACCCCAAACTGGTAAAGTCAAGCTACTAAGCCTCATAAGAGTACATCTGGAGCTTGGTCAGAATAAATAAACATGCACTCAAGAGCACAGAGAGAGGGAGATTGTATCTGCTTGCAAAAGACAATATAGGAAGAGGTGGATGTGATTGTTAATAATCATGCTGAAACTCATCAGGGGCCTCAGAAAGCTATGGAGAGTTGAGAGGCTTGATGGCATATTAATAGGTCTTTTTCAAGTTCCTCCTCTAAATAAAATTTCCCTTCTGCAGCAGAGACCTATGTCCAACGAAATCTCTGACCTTTAATGAATGCTGATGCTTACAAAATATTCATATTCTTTCTTAAAAAAAAAACCCAAACAACAAAACAAACCCTTGACTGTTTTTTGCCCAAAGTGAATAACCTGTCACCTTTAACATCACACAATGCCTGCACTAATAAGATTTAAATCAGTTCTAGGAATTTGATGAGCTGCTTCTCCATTACTGTGGCCCAACTCCGCACTGAGTTGCACAGCTGAAACCTTGCATAGGTGAACGTAAGGTGAACTCTTATCAAGAAGATAATTTGGACAAGTACTTCTAAAGCAGGAGGACTTCCCACACATATATCTCTGAGAGATGCACAAAGGCCTCTGCTAACGCTTTCAATCATCTTGAATGCTTAAATAATTTCTGAGCACACTTTGACCATGGTATCAAAGCACACTACATTGCATACTGCATGATGACACAGCCAGTACAAAGGAGACGTGACAATTATTTGGACAATTGAGAGCATGAATAGAAAATGATTGCTGAAGTGGATGCTGTACAGGTTCTTGCTTCTGTGAAGAAAGCTTCTGCCTTGTTTGGCTTATAAACTCCACTAACCTAGCTGCCTCAGCACAAAAATTTCTGCCTGAAAATAAAGGGTATGTTACTCAAGTCAAAGCTCAAGGCATACATTGAGTTTTCAAATTCTCAGGAGTTTTGCTGAACCAGAATTCTGCACGAACTCGAAAGAGCAGCGAGTAAATTTGGTTTCAAAACTCTCTTCAGGGCAGTAACTGTCACAGAATCACAGAAATATTTAGGTTGGAAAAGACCCTCAGGATCACCAAGTCCAAACAATAACCCTACACTACAAGGTTCACCCCCAAACTATATCCCCAAGCACCATATCCAAATGACTTTTAAACACATCTAAGGTTGGTGACTCAACCACCTCCCTGGGCAGCCCATTCCAATGCCTGACCATTTTTGCTGATAATTTTTGTTTCCTAATATCAAGTCTAAATGAGAGGGAGGCTGTTCCCTCTCGTTCTTTCACTAATTACCTCTGAGAAGAGACCAGCACCAACCTCTCCACAAAGTCTTTTCAGGTAACTGTAGACAGTGATGAGGTCTCCCCTCAGCCTCCTCTTTTGAAAACTAAACACCCCCAGATCCTTCAGTCATTCTGCATAAGATTTATTCTCCAGGCCCTTCCCCATCTTTGTTGCCCTCCTCTGCACTCACTCCAGCACCTCCACATCTCTCTTGTATTGAAGTGCCAAATCTGTCATCGGGTTTTAAAAGGAAAGTGAGCAACAGACCTGTTAACTCTGTAGTCCCTGAGCTCTCAAAAATCAGTATAATAACTTGCCACTCTTTTACTTCAAGTTGTGTTGGTTTGAGCTAATTGGAGAATTTGAGCGAGAAATTAGACTATTGGCTGAGAGAGGTAAACACAGTGTGTCACTTCATCAGAGTTTTACTGAGAAAGAAAAAAAAGTTGTTTTTAAGAACTGTTCTGAAAACAACCAGATAGCAGATGGCTTCTGGCTATTCGGCACTGCAGCTGCTTCTCTTGAATGGTTTCCTTTGTCTCTTTGTCTTGGGAGCTAATTCAGAATAATTCTACTAAATACTTTCCTGCTACTAATTCCCCTGACCGAGCTACTTCAGCTTATCTGCAGCATCAACAGGTGGTGACATAAGACTGGGAAAGGGGTAAAGGTGGTAGGGGGTGTTTGGTTACCCTCTCTTGGAGATTTGGGTCTCTGGGAGAGCTGTGGTGTTTCTGTATTAAATTTCCATTGTATATATCTGTAAATATCTGTTATATCTTGTAAATATTTGCTTGTATATTCTGCGTTGGTGTAAATATAAAGCTTCATTTATTAACTTCCAGTGTTTTTGAGTCCTAGCCAGGGTTTGTAAAAGGTGTGGGGGCAGGTAACTGCTAAACCACTACACAAGTAAATGCCTAATTGGCAGAAATACGTCAGCAAAGCTGTATCTGACAATAATAGTAATATGAGCTTTTTAATTATTAATGTTAATGATTAATCAAACTATAACTGTTAATGCATTTGCCTTCCTGATACATACATGCTAGTGTGAAAAGCACCAAACAGTGGAACAGCACCAAAGTGACCACAGCAGACACAGAGGCTTTGTGGTGATCTGGGGGTCTATGCTGCTATGCCACCAGGGAAGAATGTGGAGAGGCAGAACATTTATCTGCTGATAACCTGCAAAAGGGATGAAGTGGTTTTGAGATTGATAGTGGAACAATGGTTTGACAGCAGTATGCTGCTACTCACCGCTGTCCTCCAAAACAGTAGATAACATATCTGAAGGGGGCTTACAGGAGGGCTGGGGAGGGACCACTCACAAGGTCTTGTAATGACCCAATGAGAGGGAATGGGTTTTAACTGGCAGAGGGGAGATTTAAACTGGATGTCAGGAGGAAGTTCTTTACAGTTGAGGGTGGCAAGACACTGGAACGGGTTGCTCAGGAAAGTTGTGGCTGCTCCTTCCTTGGAAGTGTTCAAGGCCAGGTTGGATGAGGCCTTGAGTGACCTGTTGTAGTGGGGGGTGTCCCTGCCTATGGCACAGGAGGCTTGGAACTGGATGATCTTTGAGGTCTCTTCCAACCTAAACCATTTTATGATTCTACGATTCTATGTATATCACCTGATTTCATACGTAATTGAAGGGTGAGAATTTGACACCGAACAGCTGGGACCTATCAATGGGTTTGTCTTTCTCACCCTCTCCAGAGGGAAGTCTGTCTGGTAAGACTTATGACCTTGGCTAAGGCTGCCTGCATCTCTGGGTGATGAAGCTCATGATCGCAAGCATATTTTAAAGCTATTCTGCAGTTCTACACATCTATATGTGTACATTGCATGGAGATAAACTATACTATTAGTGCACCCAATTGTTTCTTTTGAATGCTGCTGGACCTAGAGCAGGCAGGATGTTTGTGAATCTGGTGTTGAGGCTATAGCCACAACAATTCGCTGAGCTTATAGTCATAGGAAGTCACGTACCTAGAGTAGAATCATAGAAAGGTTTAGGTTGGAAGGGACCTCAAAGATCATCCAGTTCCAACCCCCTGCCATAGGCAGGGACACCTCCCACTAGATCAGGTAACTCAAGGCCTCATCCAGCCTGGCCTTGAACACCTCCAGGGAGGGAGCAGCCACAACCACCCTGGGCAACCTCTTCCAGTGTCTCACCACTCTCACTGGAAAGAACTTCTTCCTAACATCTAGTTTAAATCTCTCCTCTTCAAGTTTAAACCCATTACCTGTCATCCTGTCATTACAAGACCTTGTGAATAGTCTCTCCCCAGCCCTCCTGTAGTCCCCCTTCAGATATTGGAAGGCTACTATAAGGTCTCCTTGAAGCCTTCTCTTCTTCAGGCCGAGAAGCCCTAACTCTCTCAGCCTGTCCTCATAGCAGAGGTGCTCCTGCCCTCTGATCATCTTTGTGGCCCTCCTCTGGACTGGCTCCAACAGTTTGATGTCCTTCTGTGTCAGAGGCTCCAGAACTGCACACAGTACTCCAGGTAGTGTCTGACAAGCGGGGAGTAAAGGGGGAGAATCCCCTCCCTTGCCCTGCTGGCCACACTTCTCTTAATGCAGCCCAGGACACAGTTGGCTGTCAGGGCAGCATACATGACCTCATCTTTGAGGACCAGCTAGAACGGAAAGGGATTCACTTCTTATCTTCTTCACTTAATTCAACAGCTAGGAGAGTAAAACAAACTTAAAGCTTCATGAATCAAGTCTATGTACAAACCAGACCATCCACACAGCTCTCATCTTTTACATTCCACCAGGATATGGGAAAAGCAATGAGCTAAAACAAAGGTGCAGGCAGATCCACAGCTGCCAGCAAAGAGTAAATACACAGAGTGCTTCACCTTCTGAAGCTGAAGGAAACAGATTTTTAAAGTCATTCTTCTGCCATAAGTTGTAGCAGTGAAAATACATGAAGGGAACGTACCAGTATAAGAAGTTTACTGAAATTGTCTGTGCATGCGTGAAGTTCAAAAGCGTAACGACTTGGTTGTACCTCAAGAAGGTGGATGGAGTCTTAGGCTGAGATGCAGGCAGACACTGAAAGGGCTGTTACTCCAAGAATGATGTCTCAGGCATAACTTTCTGGTAAATAACATTGGTTTGGTTGGTTGATTTTTGGTTTTTTGGTTTGTTTTTTTTTTTTTAGGAATTGTAACTTTCATTCAGAAATAGGATAACTCAGATTTGGTGTCATCGTAAGCCCTCCCGTTTCCTTCTCTCCTCAAAAGAAAAATGTAGTCGTTGAAAGGAGTTGTTTCTAATCACTTCAATCAGTAACAGGTCACAATTTCTTGATGAAAAATTATGTTCAAGTAGCAGTTACGAAGCATGCCTCAAATAATGGGTCTTGAATATTATTATAATTAGAAGCCTTGGTATGCCACCACAGGACTAAGTTTGAGAGTGGCAGAATAGTGTGTTTAAGCACAGCTGAAGAGGAGGTGTCAGGCACTACTCACTAGGCAGCTGACACAAAGTGAATGCAAGGGGAGGAGAAATAATCCACTCTAAAGGGATGGAAGCAAGGGAAATATACATTTATAAAGTGAAGACAAACAGTTAGGAAATGTGCTCGTAGAGAGATATCATAGAAGAATGGTGGCGAAATCACAATCCTCAAGCAGCCAGCGAATTAACAAAGTCAGTGAATGGATGAAGCCAAAGTCAAGTCATCTCAATTCAAGAGAGATATTGAGGTACTAGAACATGTCCAGAGAAGGATGACGAAGCTGGTGAGGGGCTTGGAGCACAAGACCTATGAGGAGAGGCTGGGGCTGTTTAGCCTGGAGAAGAGGAGGCTCAGGGGTGACCTCATTGCTGTCTGCAACTACCTGAAGGGAGGTTGTAGCCAGGTGGGGTTGGTCTCTTCTCCCAGGCAACCAGCAACAGAACAAGGGGACAGTCTTAAGTTGTGCCAGGGAAGGTATAGGCTGGATATTAGGAGGAAGTTCTTTACAGAGAGATTTGCTATTGGAATGGGCTGCCAAGGGGTGTGGTGGAGTTGCCATCTCTGGAGGTGTTCAAGAAAAGACTGGATGGAGCACTTAGTGCCATTGGATATGGCTGTGTGATAGGCTGGACTGGATGATCTTGGAGGTCTCTTCCAACCTGGCTTATTCTATCCTATGCTATCCTATGCTATCCTATGCTATCCTATGCTATCCTATGCTATCCTATCCTATCCTATCCTATCCTATCCTATCCTATCCTATCCTATCCTATCCTAAAAATTAAGAAGGGGAAGTTTTGTAACGCCAGGTAGCAGCCTGCCAGCTGACTCTGCTAAAAGACTAAGGCGAGCTTTTAGCTATGGGAGGCATATTTGTTTAGAAAGGACAATTAACTGATATAAACACATTGCTAAGCGTAGCAACACATACTACATTTGTTGTGCCTTTCTGGATGCCTTTCTGAGAGCCACACTTTAGCCAAGCAGAAGTTATCACGATCAGCAAAGGGATACCTATGTGGAACGTAATGGTCTGTTGCCTACAGAAGGTCAGACTGAACGATTTAATGGTCCTCCCTGGCCTTAAACTCTCTGACTCACACAGAGCCTGACAGAGCTCAGTAAAAAGAACAGTGCTGCCGTGAGCCCCCTCCTTGCACTTAATACTGCAGATCTCTGTGCCTCAGCTCATAAGGAAAAAGAAGAGAGTGGATTACAGTACACAAATTCATCACTAGAGACTCTGCAAGTTTTGGTGGCTGAAATTTGAAGGCCTGAAGTGAAGGCTCCATGACTTACTGAAATCACTGAAAAAATTCCATTGAAGAAGGACCACCCGTTGAAGGATTTTTATTTAGATAAGGAAATGGAAAAAAAAAACATCACTCTGAAACTTCTCTTCAAGTACCAAAGATATTACTAGAAAGTAACAGAGAGCAGGTATTTGTCAGCAGCACTTCAGTGACAGAGAACTTGTATCAGCAAATATTTAGTAACTGTTTTGACTTCTCCACTATCATCCCTCAGGGATCAGTCCTGGGACCAGTCTCGTTCAACACCTTTGTGAGCGACATGGACAGAGGCATTGAGTGCAGCCTCAGCAAGTTTGCTGAACACCCCAAGCTATGTGGTACAGCAGACACACTGGTAGGCAGGGATGGCATCCAGAGGGACCTGGACAGGCTGGAGAGGTGGGCACAAGCCAACCTCATGAGGTTCAACAAGGCCAAGTGCAAGGTCTTGCATCTGGGTTGAGGCAATCCCAAGCACAAATACAGGCTGGGCAGTGACTGGCTGGAGAGCAGCCCTGAGGAGAGGGACCTGGGGGTGCTGGTGGATGAAAAGCTCAACATGAGCCAGCAGTGTGCACTGGTAGCCCAGAAAGCCAACCAGAGCCCAGGCTGCATCAGGAGAAATGTTGCCAGCAGGTCGAAGGAGGTGATTCTCCCCCTGTACTGTGCTTTAGTGAGACCCCTTTTAGAGTACTGTGTCTAATTTTGGAGCCTCTATTACTGGAGGGATGTGGAGATGCTGGAGCATGTCCAGAGAAGGGCCATGAGGATGATCAGAGGGCTGGAGCACCTCTCCTATGAGGACAGAGGGAAAAACTTGGGGCTGTTCAGTCTGGAGAAGAGGAGGCTCCCAGGTGACCTTATTGTGGCCTTCCAGTATCTGAGGGAACTTACAAAAAAGCTGGGGAGGGACTTTTTAGGCTATCAGGTAGTGACAGGACTAGGGGGAATGGAGCAGAGCTGGAGGTGGGGAGATTCAGACTGGACCTGAGGAGGAAGTTCTTCAGCATGAGAGTGGTGAGACTCTGGAATAGGTTGCCCAGGAAGGTGGTTGGGGCCCCATCCCTGGAGGAGTTTAAGGGTAGGCTGGATGAGGCTGTGGGCAGCCTGATCTAGGGAAGGGTGTCCCTGGGCATGGCAGGGGGGTTGGAACTAGATGAAACTCGTGGTCCCTTCCAACCCTGACTGTTTCTATGATTCTAAATCATCTTTGTTGCCTCTACAACTTGGGGAAAAGATAACAGTATTTTTCTCCACAAGTTATATATTTTTAGCCTTAGTTTTGTGGCAGCCAACTGCAGCTCAGACATATCTGATCTTACCTTCCAGAAGATTTGTACTTAACGCGTTTTTTAAATAAGACAGAGCATCCTATACAATAGCAATGAAACTCAGGATCACCTGGAATACAAGGCCTTTGAGAAAGATTTAATTCACAATTAAGGTAGAAACCATCGTCTGAAGCTCAAGCTAGTCTATTTTCCAGCATCTTTCAAGGACTTGCATCTATTTTTAGCGTTAAAGCTATAAGCTTTTCCCATCAATTATGATAAAAGGATAACTACCAGTGCAACAAAGGCAACATGAGGTTCTTGGGACATTTAGATTCCACTAATATTACAGTGGCCTGTTGTGAGCTATGTATAGCTAGAAAAATCAAATTTAATCCGCCACTCTGTCGTGCTGCATTCCAAAGTCAGTTTATCACTGCAGCGAATACCAAGATATTTATCTTCCCTGGCTAGGTTAATCCTGTGTCCCATAATTATCATGACTGCCATAAACATATTCAGTTCTGTTCCTGCATTTGTGAATATTGCCATTTGGGCGAAAAAAAGCAGAGCTTAAAAGGACTCTCTGTTGTTTAATTTCAACTTAAAGGCAACAGCACAAACTGCAGCTTATTGCTGTATATTGCACTGGAGATTGCATTTATTACTAAACCTGTGATGATAGCTTTCCAGTTGATTTTTTTTAGCCTTAAACTAAATTAAAACCATTAGATGATCACCACAGTTAAAGTGTTCCAGGCAGGAAATTAATAGAGGGTATTATCCGTGTTGTTATTTGGCAGTATCAGTTGGACTGTTTGGGAATGCACATACACAGGATTTGATGATTTTTCCACAGTATTTTCTTGAGATATTTCCACCTCCCCCTCTCTTGTTTCCATTGATCGCTGACAAGCGTTTCCAGCAGGGCAAGGGTGGGGATTCTCCCCCTTTACTCTGCTCTTGTCAGACCCCACCTGTGGTACTGTGTGCAGTTCTGGAGCCCCCAGCACAGGAAGGACATGGAACTGTTGGAGCCAGTCCAGAGGAGGGCCACAAGGATGATCAAAGGGCTGGAGTAGCAATCCTCTGATGACAGGCCATGAGAGTTGGAGCTTTTGAGCCTGGAGAAGAGAAGGCTTTGAGGAGACCTTATAGTAACCTTCCAGTATCTGAAGGGGGCCTACAGGAGGGCTGGGAAGGGACTATTCACAAGGTCTTGTAATGACAGGACGAGGGGGTATGGGTTTAAACTGGCAGAGGGGAGATTTAAATGGCATGTTAAGAGGAAGTTCTTTACAGTGAGGGTGGTGAGATACTGGCACAGGTTGCCCAGGGAGGTTGTGGCTGCTCCCTCCCTGGATGTGTTCAAAGCCAGGTTGGACAAGGCCTTGAGTGACCTGTTCTAGTGGGAGGTGCCCCTGCCTGTGGCAGGGGATTGGAACTGGGTGATCTTGGAGGTCTCTTCCTAACTTAAACCATTCTATGATTCTATGAAATCTTCTTTAGAATGCAGCACATTTCAAGAGTCTCAAGCCTGGAAACTTTACTCTTTCCCTGCATGGCACAGCCAAACAGCATCCATAGAATGATTGAGTCATTTCAGATAGAAAAGACCTTTAAAATCATTGATTCAACCATTATCTACCTCAAACAACTTTGGTGCTAATCCAGTTCCAGATTTGGTGTGTTTGGAGCTGCCATGGCTCTCCTCACAGCACACATTAGTTGTGCCCTAGAGCAGTGTAAAAAGTGGTAATTCAGGGATCTTGCTTCTACTGCAGAAGATTAGCACCACCTCTTCTGACATCTGCTCTCCTGCTGCTTTGAATAGGAGAAAACAAGTGGCACTTTTGTCTCTGCTTTCAGTGGTGACAATCATCAGAAACTCTTGACTCAGAAATATGTGAACTAGGAATCCTTTCCTTGGATACAAAAAAAAATCTCAGCCTTTTTCCTTCCTGAATTCCTCTGAAACAGATTGACAGATAAACTGGAGAGACAAACAAACAAAGAAAGAAACACAAAACTAAACCAACTAACCAACAACAACAAAAAAGAAAAGATTCAAACCAAACCCACACACAAACAAAAAAAACCCCAAATGCCACAAAAACAGAAAAGGAAAAAGAGTGTGCCTGGGGACACAGTAGGCTTCTGCATGCTTGTCCAAGGCTGATCAAGATTAAAACATTGCATAGCTCCTTATTAAAAGCCAGAGTATGACATGTGGAGCTCTAACAAAAAAATAAAATAAAAGATTCTGTTTAAAGGGTTAAGCACAGCCCTTAGGCCAGAGGATGCAAAAGTGGGAGGAAAAGCATGTCTCAAAACTAACTAGGTTTTGATTTGCTTTGGTTTGCATGTCCTACTCCATCACTTTAGAAGAATGAAGGAGGAGAACAGAGTCTTCATTTAAACTTGGCAGATATGAGCTACGTTAATGATGTTAATGAAACTCAGAGGCAAAAGTGGAACAACTTCGTAAGGCTCTAGCTAGTTTGTATTCACAGTGTCAGCAAAGGCATATAAAGCAGGCACAAGAAGAAGCAGAATTCCCAAATCTTACTCCTCTCTCTCTTTAACACAGTATTCCAGAAGGAAACAAAATCAGAGAGAAATTCTGTTCCTCTAACTGAGATGGATATCTTCTATGACCACTGGCTCAGAAAACCTCCCTGTGCTATTTCCATTTCTGGAACAGGGTTAATAGTGTACCCTCCCATCTGTACCTTGTTACGCTCAAAATTCATCTATGTGTGCAAACCACCTGGAGTTCTCCAGAGATGAGACTGTACTGTGATGTGAAATACAATTACCTCATTGGAAGATGAGGTGTGTGCACATGAACAGTTTGTTCATAGCAATATTTCTTTCTTTCAGTTTCTCCAAGCTTCCAAAATCTCTACACAAAGAAATTTTTTAATCTTCTACAAAATTTAGACAGGCTTTCTAGAACTTCATGGACAATGAGGAGAATACACTGATGGCTGTAAATCTATTGCTCTTATGGGGAGTTGGAGGGAGGCATAATCATAGAATCAGTCAGGGCTGGAAAGGACCACAAGGATCACCTAGTTCCAACACCCCTGCCATGGGCAGGGACACCCTACACAAGATCAAGATGGCCAGAGCCTCATCCAGCCTGGCCTTAAACACATCCAGAGATGTGGCCTCAACCACCTCCCTGAGCAACCCATTCCAGGCTCTCACCACTTCTATTGTGAAGAATTTATAGGATCATAGAATCAGTCAGGACTGGAAAGGACCACAAGCATCACCCAGTACCAAACCCCTTGCCATGGGCAGGGACACTCCACCCTAGATCAGGCTGCCCACAGCCTCATCCAGCCTACCCTTAAACACCTCCAGGGACAGGGACCCCACCACACCCCAGGTAACCCATTCCAGGGTCTCACCACTCTCATGCTGAAGAACTTCCTCCTCACATCCAATCTGAATCTCCCCACCTCCAGCTTTGCCCCATTCCCCCTAGTCGTGTCACGACCTGATAGCCGAAAGAGTCCCTCCCCAGCTTTTTTGTAAGCTCCCTTCAGATACTGGCAGGCCACAGTAAGGTCACTTGGGAGCCTCCTCTTCTCCAAATTGAACAGCCCCAACTCTTTCAGTCTGTCCTCGTAGGAGAGGTGCTGCAGCCCTCTGATCATCCTCGTGGCCCTTCTCTGGACACATTCCAGCGTGTCCACATCCCTCTTGTAGTAGGTGCTCCAGCTTGTGGAGTTCTGGGGCTGTTATCACTAGAAAAGTAAGACCTGCCTTTGGCTTCTGCTGCAGAAATGGCAGTGTGCCAAAGAGAGGTACAAATACAGAGGCGCAAGCTCCATTATCATAAGTAACAGCAGATTAAGCTGAGAAAATATGTCACAATGATCCACAGGTTTTCCAGGCATGCTAAAAATATCTACGCAGAAGTAGACAACATGTCCTCCAAATATGGAAAGAAAACTACAAGGTCTTAAGGAATTAAAATCCACAGAAACCTTTTTCTTTCTGAAAAGTTACCCTGGTAACTTTTACATTTCACACAGCCAAGAGGGCCAACAACATCCTGGAGTGCATTAAGAAAAAAATGTGTCCAGCAAGTCTAGGAAGGTCCTCCTGTCCCTCTGGCTCTATCCTGGTGAGACCACACCTGGAATACTGTATCCATTTATGGATTTCCCACTTCAAGAGAGATATGGAACTGCTGGTGTGAGTCCAACAGAAAGCTCTGAGGGTGATCGTGGGACTTGAACATCTCAACTATGAAGAAAGACTGAGAGTTGCTGGACTGTTTAGTCTTCAGAAGAAAAGGCTAAGTGAGGATCTTATCATTATCTATAAATATCTGAAGGGTGGACATCAGGATGAAGGTGGTGATCTCTTTTCAATGGTGCCCAGTGATGGGAGAAGGAACAATAGGTGCAAGCAGGAATGCAGGGGTTCTACCTCAACACAAGGAGACATTTCTTCACTTCTAGGGTGGCAGAGCACTGGAGCAGGCTGCTCAAAGATGTTGTGAAGTCTCCTTCTCTAGAGACTTCCAAAGCCTGCCTGGATGTGTTCCTGTGCTGCCTGCCTTAAGTGACTTTGCTTTGGTTAAGGGGTTGGACTCCATGATCTCTGGAGGTCCCTTCCAGCCCTTAACATCCCATGATTCTATGTGCGAGAACACACACAAATGTTCAAAACAAAGTCACATGTTACCAATGGACCAAAGGTCTTTGCTGGAGAAAGCCCTTCAACAGGGGCAATTCCAGCTAGGCTGTCAGCAATTGCAGTAAGGGCTGCAGGTATCAGAGGTCTGGATCAGAGGGCTGGAGCAGCTCTGCTATGAGGACAGGCTATGAGGTTTGGGGCTCTTCAGCCTCGTGAAGAGAAGGCTTTGAGGAAACCTTATAGTAACCTTCCAGTATCTGAAGGGGGCCTACAGGAGGGCTGGGAAGGGACTATTCACAAGGTCTTGTAATGACAGAATGAGGAGTAATGGGTTTAAGCTGGCAGAGGGGAGATTTAAATAGGATATCAGGAAGAAGTTCTTTGCAGTGAGGGTGATGAGACATGGGAATGGGTTGCCCAGGGAGGTTGTGGCTGCTCCCTCCCTGGAGGTGTTGAAGACCAGGCTGGATGAGGTCTTGAGTAGCCTGTTGTAGTGGGAGGTGTCCCTGCGTATGGCAGGGGGTTGGAACTGGATGATCTTTGAGGTCTCTTCCAACCTAAACCGTTCTATGATGATTCTATGAGAGTTGGGGCTCTTCAGCCTGGAGAAGAGAAGGCTTCCAGGACACCTTATAGTAGTCTTCCACTATCTGAAGGGGGCCTACAAGAAGGCTGGAGAGGGACTATTCACAAGGTCTTGTAATGACAGAATGAGGAGTAATGGGTTTAAGCTGGCAGAGGAGAGATTTAAACAAGGTATTAGGAAGAAACTCTTTGCAGTGAGGGTGGTGAAACACTGGAAGAGGTTGCCCAGGAGGAAGCGGGGTTAGGATGTGTTAGAAAAGATGCAGATCTGAAATAAGTCCAAAATCTAAGAGATAAATAATTTTCAAGTGTTACATTAGTAAGGGAATGAGTAGTCTGTAGGGGCTGGTCAATACTGCATAACAGTAAACACTACCACAGCTATTGAGCATGGCTGGCAGGAGACTGAGACTTTCCGCGCGAGTGCAATTCACATCTCCTGCTTTACTTTCCAGTTTAAGCATATTTGACAGAAGAGTCAATGTGATGGACACAGTTCAAAGTGGCAGCAACATACCTGTCCTGTTTGTTTGTTTTGCATGGCTTGAGTCTAATCTTGCACAACTTCAGGCGGGATGGCAGTGGCATGCAAAACAGATCGATGCGGTGCATGAAATAGGTATGTCAGCTCAGCTTTTATCCGAGGGCTTCAAAGGCAAACGCTTTCTGCTGCATCTCTAGAGAATGATGTGCGTTAAATTCAACAGAAGTACTAACTACTGGCACCTTCGATCTCGAATATTACCTACAGGCACCACAAGATTCGGCAGAGAAAGCAAATTTAAAACGAAAAAAAAAAAAACAAAAACAAGAGGTGTCAAAAAGCAAGGAACGGGTAGCAGATATTGTAAAAGAAACAAAAAAATACTACAATAAAAGGCAAAAATAGTATAATATGAAAGGCTAAGAAATACACCTTTGCTATAAAGGATTTTAAGCATTGATTAATAAAATGAAAGTGGAATTATGGAAGACAAAATTTATTTCATTTGAATTTTTTTAAAGGCCAGGGGACCCCAAAACACTATGCTAGATGAGCTCTAAAAATAAAGTGCTCCTGATTTCCATTTTATTGGCTGATTTTAAAAACATCAGCTGTTCTGATACTGACCAAAGAAGACAGAATTTAGAATCAGAGTGGTCTAGGTTGGAAGAGACCTCAAAGATCATCCAGTTCCAACCCCCCGCCACAGCCAGGGACACCTCCCACTAGATCAGGTTGCTCAAGACCTCATCCAGCCTGGCCTTGAACACATCCAGGGAGGGAGCAGACACAACCTCCCTGGGCAACCTGTTCCAGTGCCTCGCCACCCGCACTGTGAAGAATTTCTTCCTAACATCCCGTTCAAATCTCCCCTCTGCCAGTTTAAACCCATTCCCCCTCGTCCTGTCATTACAAGACCTTGTGAACAGCCCTTCCCCAGCCCTCCTGTAGGCCCCCCTCAGATACTGATAGGCTGTTATAAGGTCTCCTTGAAGCCTTCTCTTCTCTAGGCTGAAAAGCCCCAACTTTCTCAGCCTGTCCTCATAGCAGAGGTGCTCCAGTCCTCAGATCATCTTTGTGGCCCCCCAGATTTAACTGTTTAAATAAATTAATAACAACAATGATGATGATGAAGAAAAATCCCTTTACTCTGCTCTTGTCAGATCCCAGCTGGAGTACTGTATGCAATTCTGGAGCCCCCAACACAAGAGGGACAATGAACTATTGGAGCCAATCCAGAGGAGGGCCACAATGATGATCAGAGGGCTGGAGCAGCTCTCCTCTGATGACAGGTTATGAGTTTTGGGGCTTTTCAGTCTGGAGAAGAGAAGGCTTTGAGGACACCTTAGTGTAGCCTTCCAGTATGTGAAGGGGGCCTACAGGATGGGTGGGGAGGGACTATTTATAAGGTCTTGTAATGACAGGACAAGGAATAATGGATTTAACTTGGAAGAGGGGAGATATAAACTAGATGTTGGAAAAAGTTCTTTACAGTGAGGATGGTGAAACACTGGAACAGGTTGCCCAGGGAGGTTGTGGCTGCTTCCTCCCTGGAGGTGTTCCAGGCCAGGCTGGATGAGGCCTTGAGCCACCTGCTCTAGTGGGTGATGTCCCTGCCTATGGCAGGGGGTTGGAACTGGATGTTCTTTGAAGTCCCTTCCAACCTAAAGCATTCTATGATTCAATGAAATGGATTTTTTTTTCAGTTAAACATCAAACTGGGACTGAATTGCACCTCCTGGAATTTTGCAGTTGTGATTCTTATCTCATGTCTACTGGCAACAACTTCCAACAATGAATCATACAGTATAGGAATGGTTCTCCTTTCTCAAGGAATTGCTTTTCCATTTCCCTGGATATATTCTCGTTCTTCTATTTCAGAATTGACAAAGAACAGAAACACACTTGCCGTATGATCCTTACTATAGCATCAGTTCAAAGGGAACAACAGTAGGTATTCCACCACCAATTTCTAGATATCTTTCTAGACAGAAGATGTGGCAGGTGAACTTGCTGTTTGCACTACTTGAGAGGTTACAGACTAGGATTACACAATCAGAGAATCACAGAATGCATCAGGTTGGAATGAACCACAGTGGTCAGTGCTGGGACCACTGCCATTTAAAATCTTTGTCAGTGGCATGGACAGAGGAATAAAGTGCACCCTCAACAAGTTCACAGATGACACCAAGCTGTGTGGCACAGTTGACTTGCTAGAGGGCAGGGATCCATCCAGAGGGACCTGGACAGGCTGCAGAGGTGGGCCCAGGCCAACCTCATGACATTCAACAAGGCCAAGTGTAAGGTCCTGCACCTGGGTCACTGCAATCCCACGCACAAATCCAGGCTGGGTGGGGAATGACTGAGAGCAGCCCTGAGGAAAAGGACCTGGGGATCTGGATTGATGAAAAACTCAACGTGAGTTGACAGTGTGCACATGCAGCCCAGACAGCAACTGTGTGCTGGGCTGCATTAAGAGAAGTGTGGTCAGCAGGCCAAGGGAGGTGATTCTCCCCCTTTGCTCTGCTCTCCTCAGACTCCACCTGGAGTACTGTGTGCAGTTCTGGAGGCCCCAACACAAGGACATGGAACTGATGGAGAGAGTCCAGAGGAGGGCCACAAAGATGATCAGAGGGCTGGAGCAGCTCTGCTATGAGGACAGGCTATGAGAGTTGGGGCTCTTCAGCCTCTAGAGCCTATGGCAGTTGTTTGGAACTAGATAATCTTTGAGGTCACTTCCAACATAAACCATTCTATGATTCTATAAAATGTGAGCTCTGAGGACTGCTTGGCTGGAGGATACGTAATGCAAAATGCTTGAGCAGGTAAAAATCTTCTTTTCTTCTCTCTTCCTATCCTCTCTTCTGAGAGAAAAAAGTTCAATTATTTTCATGCTGTTTACTTTCTAGGGTTAACAACATTTACTTTAATATTAAACTTCAGACTTGATCTGAAATGGATGTAAATAGCACTACAAAAGAACAAGTCTTTGAGGTCTTGAATCACAATTTTGTTGCTGTAAGCTGAAGCATGCACCATGAGAGCACCACGCTAAGAACCATCTGAAATGCAGAGAGTCATTTCATAAATATAAACAAAACCAGACTCTTTTTGATGTGTTCTTTAGACTGTAGTAGCTTTTCCGCATGTAATTCTTCTCTTCATGTGTACTCATAAGGAAGTTCATAGAATCATAGAATTTTCAAGTTTGGAAAGGATCTCAAGGATCATCCAGTTCCAACCCCCCTGCCATGGGCAGAGACACTTCCTACTAGATCAGGTTGCCTGGCCTTAAAAACTTCCATCAGCTCCCTGGGCAACCTGTTCCTGTACCTCACCACCCTTGTGGTGAAGAACTTCTTCCTAACATCTAATCTAAATCTGTCATCCTCTAGCTTGGATCCATTCCCCCTAGTCCTATCACTACCTATCATCCTAAAAGGTCCCTCACCAGCTTTCCTGTAGGCCCCCTTAAGATACTGGAAGGCCATAATAATATCACCTCAGAGCCTCCTCTTCTCCACACTGAACAGCCCCAACTGTCTCAGCTTGTTCTCATAGGAGACAGAAAATTAACATTCTTCAAGCAAGGATTACAAAACTCAGTGAAACCAATTTAATTTTAGGTTAAATTTACATCGTTTATTTCTGCTACCTGGAATGAGAATATCTCACTGCTTTGGACCTGTTCTGACTTAATTAGGGCACTTAAAGCCTTACTCTATTCTTGGAATGGTGGTAGTATTAATATTAACAATGTAATTGTTCCGTATTGCAATATGATAAGATACACAATATTTTTTTTAAAAACCTCAACCCAACCAACCAACCCACCCCAGAAAACTTAACAAGCAAGTCAGAATCTGGGATAAAGTCAGATTTTGGGGTACTGCATTAATGGAGGATTGTGATTACTGAAGTTAATCCTGTTTCATGTGTAGCAATCCCAAGTACAAATATAGGCTGGGTGATGAGTGGCTGGAGAGCAGCCCTGAGGAAAAGGACCTGGGGGTCTGGGTTGATGAAAAGCTCAACATGAGCCAACAGTGTGCACATGCAGCCCAGACAGCAACTGTGTGCTGGGCTGCAGCAAGAGCAGCATTGCCAGCAGGGCAAGGGAGGGGATTCTCCCCCTTTACTTTGCTCTCGTCAGATCCCACCTGGAGTACTGTGTGCAGTTCTGGAGCCCCCAGCACAAGAAGGACATCAGACTGTTAGAGCCAGTCCAGAGGAGGGCCATGAAGATGATCAAAGGGCTGGAACACCTCTGCTATGAGGACAGGCTGAAAGAGTTGGGGCTTTTGAGCCTGGAGAAGAGAAGGCTTTGAGGAGACCTTATAGTAGCCTTCCAATATCTGTAGAGAGCCTATAGGAGGGCTGGGGAGGGACTATTCACAAGGTGTTGTAATGGGTTTAAACTGGCAGAGGAGGGATTTAAATAGGATATTAGGAGGAAGTTCTTTCCAAGGAGAGTGGTGAGACACTGGAACAGGTTGCCCATGGAGGCTGTGGCTGCTCCCTCCCTGGAGGTGTTCAAGGCCAGATTGGACAAGGCCTTGAGCAACCTGTTCTAGTGGGAGGTGTCCCTGCCTATGGCAGGGGGTTGAAACAGGATGATCTTTAAGGTCTCTTCCAAATTAAACCATTCTATGATTCTATGAACTTCCCCTCACTGAATTTTCAAATTCTATAATAACTTCCTGCATATCTCTTATGTTGTTCTTGAGCAATGGAGCTCATTACTTACTACAAGGAATTGGACTGTTCCAGTCTACATGCAAGCATAATCAGCAAGACAAATCACTTACAGATGCTAAGCATCATGCCAGGGTGTACAAAGAAGTACTACAGATCTTGTCTGAAAATGCATCTGCAGTGAAGATTAACATTTTATTCCAGTAATGGGGTGGGGTAATTCAATTTTTTTGGTTACAAGGACAGAGAGTGCTGCCAGGCTTCCATAAATACGCTTTGACTGGTCTCCAGCAGTCACCAATGAAGATATGAAGCCGGCCTTCTCCAACCAGTTTGCTGACCTCCCCAGCTTAATTTCTCTGAAAGCAGGACAGAGATCAGAGGAGAGACAGATTTCCATGCGTGTCTCCACCGAATCCTGACATCCTCCTTGATGTGTAAGCCTGATCCCTAATTTAAACATAATTAAGCCTGAAGCCTGGGAAGAAATGTACCAAACCCAGGACTGGCCTCCTGTACAATCCAAAGATGGACAAATAAATAAAAAACACAGACTGCCTTGCCCATGAAAAAAGAATCATGGCTTTTTCCATTTCCAAAGTCTTTTGCATTCCCATTGTGATGTTATGCTTCCTTTTTAAGGCTTACATCCCCAATGATTAAAACAAGGCTTTTCCCATTTTTTTTTTTTCCCCCAGTGAAATACAGCAGTTTAGTAGCCTCATATTGTGAGTCAATGTCTGAAGCTCAGAGAGCTGACAGTGGGAAATAAAGCTTTTAAATTCCAAGTCACAGGTCTGAAATCAGTGCTGAATAACATAAAATGGTCCCAAGGTAACGCTCCCTGCACATTGTATCTTTTGACCTTTTGATTATCTCTCAAAATACATCTTTCTGAAACAAGTTTGTTGTGAGATGTCGCTCACACAAGGCTCCAGCTGAGTGCTCCAGCTTGGCTCCTGAACATAATGAACCTCCCAACAGACCTCATCCCACCCTCATTCACTTTTCATAGTTACAACCTTCATTTTACAGATAATAGTTTTACTGAGCAGCTGGGCTGCTTCAAACTTGGATCATATTAGCAATGGTGGAAAAGGAACACAGCTTCTAGAATACAACCTGTTATGGCACAGAGCTTTTAACATCCTGCAACTCATAGTTTGCTGTTTCTCTGTCTGCTACTAGCCCAGTAAAGTGTTTATATAACTTCAACCTGAAGCCACAAATGTCTTTTCTCTTTACTGATTATCTTGGAATAATAAGGTCCTGCATCTGGGTGGAGGCAATCTCACGCACACATCCAGGCTGGGCAGTGACTGGCTGGAGAGCAGCCCTGAGGAGAGGGACCTGGGGATGCTGATGGATGAGAAGCTCAACATGAACCAGCAGTGTGCACTTGCAGCCCAGAAAGCCAACAAGATCCTGGGCTGCACCAGGAGAATTGTGGGCAGCACCTGGAGTACTATGTCCAGTTCTGGAGCCCCTATATTACAAGAGGGATGTGGACATACTGGAGGATGTCCAGAGAAGGGCCACGAGGATGATGAGAGGGCTGCAGCACCTCTGCTATGAGGACAAACTGAAAGAGTTGGGGCTGTTCAGTTTGGAGAAGAGGAGGCTCCCAGGTGACCTCATTGTGGCCTTCCAGTATCTGAAGGGGGCTTACAAAAAAGCTGGGGAGGAACTTTTTAGGCTATCAGGTAGTAATAGGACTAAGGGGAATGGAATAAATCTGGAGGTGGGGAGACTCAGACTGGACATGAGGAGGAAAATCTTTACCATGAGAGTGGTGAGAACCTGGAATGGGTTGCCCAGGGGGATGGTTGAGGCCACATCCCTGGAGGTGTTTAAGGCCAGGCTGGATGAGGCTGTGTCTAGCCTAATATAGGGTAGGGTGTCCCTGGGCATGGCAGGGGTGTTGGAACTAAATGATCCTTGTGGTCTCTTCCAACTCTGACTGATTCTATGATTCTAAGATGCCTCAAATGCTGTAATAGCTTCTTATAGTTTTCAAATGCCACTAGGAACAAAATGAGATCATTTTTGTGGCATAGCTTCTCAATATTTCTTTTCCCTCCATTCTTCTTTCAAACCTTTCAAATGGACAGCCTGTCACAATCATAGGCTGTGCTCAATTTTTGCACCAAATCTCCTTCATTTTTAAACAGTTAAAAGCAAGAAGACACCCTTGATACTGGTTAAGACTCAAGTTTCAGTCATATGTTATGCGTACAGGCAATGGAAAAATCTCATGCATGCAACCCCTTTCTGGTATGCAAAAATAAAAGCAAAGAGAAGCCACTCTTGATGCTGCCCAAATATAAATCCTCCTG
Organism: Psilopogon haemacephalus; assembly: GCA_013396835.1. Classification (NCBI taxonomy): domain Eukaryota; kingdom Metazoa; phylum Chordata; class Aves; order Piciformes; family Megalaimidae; genus Psilopogon; species Psilopogon haemacephalus. Next base: position 206,789 of record VWZI01011876.1, on the reverse strand, counting down.
GTCCTCATCTTTGTTCAGGTTCACACAACTACAGAGGGTTTAAACTAGTAGGAACGCCTTTCTCATGATGCATTTTCATCTTTTTTTAGGGCAACTTCAGGGTAAGTAGCTCTGGAGTGAGTGACTCACTGCTTCAAACCAAGAGGGGTTTTACTTTACAGCCTTTCTTTTTTTTACCAAGTATCAGATGTAGTCCATGCCCAGTCATTCTAATACCAGTTATCCCTAAAAATTACCATACTTGAGTCATTACCCCCTGATAATTCAGAAAGTTATTTTGGAATATTCTTGTGTAACCTCAGTGTGGTGGGTTGACCACGGCCAGAAGCCAGACATCCACCCAGCTACTCTTTCACACCCTCTGGCTTTGTATGGTGAGACAAAGAAAGACAGAAAAATGGAAATAACACCTGCCACCTATGACCCATTTTCCCCAGGCTCCACTCCACTCTTTCACTCCTCATTCCTTTCGCATTAGCTGAGCCCCAAGAAGCTCAGGAGGATAAGGAAAATGGGCTATGGGTCATTCCATAACATCTTTTCTCATCTGCTCCTTCCTCCTCCTTCTTTTCTCCTGTTACAATGTGGGTCCTCCCACAGGTTGTACTCCTTCAAGAAATAACCTGCTGTGGGCTCACTATAAGCCATAGTTTCTTGAGCAAATATCCTACTGCTATGGCATGGATTCCTCTGTGGTTTACAATGTGGATATCTGCTCAAGCATGGTCTTCTCCAGAGATTGCAGAGGAGCCCCTGTTCACCCATTTCTTCTCTGACCTTCGTCTTCCCTCTGCTTCTTCAGACTTTCTTCCCTTTACTCCATGCAGTGTGGTGCTTTGCCTTTTTTTGTACAGACTGTCCCATAGGTGCTGCCACTTTGGCTAAGGGTATCAGATGCGTCCTGCAGTGACTCTACTGGAATTGGCTGGGACAAATTGCATCTGACACAGGGTAGCCTCTGGCCTCTTCTCATGGAGACCACTGAATCAACCAGGTTGGAAAAGACCTCTAAAATCATTGAGTCAAACCTATCACCTAACCCTTCTAAATAACTAAATCATGGCACTAAGTGCCTCATCCAGCCTCCTCTTAAACACCTCCACCACCTCCCTGGGCAGCCCATTCCAATGCCAATCACTCTCCCTGTGAAGAACTTCTTCCTAACATCCAGCCTAAACCTGCCCTGGTGCAGCTTGACACTGTGTCCACCTGTTCTGTCACTGGTTGCCTGGAATAAAAGACCAACCTCTGACTGGCTACAACTTCCCTTTAAGTAGTTGTAGAGACCAGTAAGGTCTCCCCGAGCATCCTTTTCTCCAGGCTGAACAACCCCAGCTCCCTGAGCCGCTCCTCACAGGGCTGTGCTCCAGCACCCTCACCAGCCTTGGTGCCCTTCTCTGGACACATTCAAGCACCTCAACATCTTTATTAAATTGAGGGGCCTGGAAACACCATGTTCAAGGTGTGTCCTAACCAGTGCTGACTACAGGGCCACCTTGCAGCCTCTTTCCTACTTTCCCCTCACTCCCAAAAAACCTTTCCAATTATACCCAATACATAACAGTCACTTGGGAAACAGGCATCAGGATGTCTAAAACCTCTTTCTGATGTTCTTGCCCTGGATCTCCACGGGATCGCTTATATGGATGAGACTAATGCTTGCCAGTCCCACACCTACACTGAGAGTCCAAGGAATTCCTTTTCCAGTATTGCCAATGCAAGATTTATCCAGCAGTATAAACATTAGTTTACTTTTCCTTTAAAACTCACTTGAGAGCACTGGGACCAAATAAAATCCCAGAGAAATGAAATAAAACTGATGATTTCAGCACTGATGCACCTCTCCTCCATAGTTTTATTGCTGTATTTCTACAAAACCTGGGGCAAGGTGTAAAACCAGAAAACTATACTGCAATACAAACCACATATTTGGGGGGGGGGGGGAAGGG
>VWZI01011876.1:186648-199511 GCA_013396835.1 Psilopogon haemacephalus | reverse complement strand
CTGACTCCATAAAAGAAATTCTGCATGTTACTTCTAAGCAGCAAAAAGAGACAGAAAGTGGCAAAGGTGAAACAAAATATATATAAGAAAATTTAAGTTTCAAGTATCTTAGGTTCTGTTTAAATTTTGCTGTAACTTTTTCTAAACTGCCTTCTCCCCAGTTGTGACAAGTCATGCTGGAGCGCGTCAAGAGAAGGGCCACGAGGATGATCAGAGGGCTGCAACACCTCTGCTATGAGGACAGACTGAGAGAGTTGGGGCTATTCAGTCTGGAGAAGAGGAAGCTCCAAGGTGACTTTATGGTGGCCTTCCAGAATCTGAAGGGGGCTTACAAAAAGGCTGGGGAGGGACTTTTTAGGCTATCAGGTAGTGAGAGGACTAGGGGGAATGGAGCAAAGCTGGAGGTGAGGAGATTCAGACTGGATGTGAGGAGGAAGTTCTTCAGCATGAGAGTGGAGAGAGCCTGGAATGGGTTGCCCAGGGAAGTGGTTGGGGCCACATCCCTGGAGGTGTTTAAGGCCAGGCTGGATGAGGCTCTGTCCAGCCTAATCTTGGTTAGGATGTCCCTGCCTATGGCAGGGGTGTTGGAACTAGATGATCCTTGTGATCCCTTCCAACCCTGACTGATTCTATCATTCTATGTTTCTGTGGTGTGCTGGTTTGAGGCTAATTGGAACATTTTAATGAGAGAACTAAATCATTAGTTGTGAAAAGAAAATAATGACAAAGTCTATATCATTCATCGGTTTACTGAGAAGGATAGTAAGACAAAATATAAACAATCTTCCCTCACTTTTTCTTGGGATGTTGCCCTATTCATTTCTCCTTTGATTTAATCTGAAATCACTCCTTTAATCTTGGCTAACAACAAACAGAAAATCATAGAACGGTTTAGGTTGGAAGGGACCTCAAAGATCATCCAGTTCCAACCCCCCGCCATAGGCAGGGACACCTCCCACTAGAACAGGTTGCTCAAGGCTTTGCTCTTTGTTCTATTGCCTGTCTGAGATAAAAAGGGAGAAAGAGCAGGGTAGCTTTGAGCCCTTCTGAGCAGCTGCCTTTCTCCATGAGGGAGTTTGGAGTTGTGTATTATTTCTAATTTGTACATAGGTGTAAATACTTGTAAATATACTGTGTATATAGGCTTGTAAATTTTGCCATGCTGTAAATGTGGCTTAGTCTTACTTCCAAGCCATCTGAGATAGTCTGGTAAATTTCAAATATTGGCACATCACATGAGCAGAAGGGAAAGACAGAGGTAAGAGGGAGTAAAAAGTAAAAGGAAAAAAAAAAGGCCCTTGCCAGCACTGGTCAAAATCAAAATTACCTGTTTGACCATTTCAGCATCTTGAGTTTCTGTATCATCAAGTAAATCAGAGCACTGGTTGCACTATGTGCAGTATCTTCAGGGATATGCAAATGAAAGAAACATCTTGTAAAGAACAGTGTTGCAGTGGAAAGCACTACGCTGGGTAACTCTAGGATACTAATGAAAACCACTGTGTGCCTAATCATGATTTACTCTTCTGTTTTCCCTTTTTTTTTTTTTTTTTTTTTTTTTTTAAGGCTAAGATCTATCCTAAAGACAGCAATAACTAAAGAAACTGCAGTGCAGATGGAGTTTCCTGAGTTTTGTAAATAGGTGCACTTGACATCCTTATTCTAATGCACGGATGCTCAGATCATAAATAAAATAGTTTTTAAAAAATGCAGTTATTACTCAATGCTTCTCCCATTTCTTGTAGATCCCTGATTTCCTTTCTTTCATCTCTTGATTGCAGTGCTGCCTCTTTCATGCCTGAATCACTGGGTCTATCATGTCCAAGACATACCTGAAAGGATTTCTCAACTGAATTCATAACCACAGCTTTGCAGCCAATCACTTGGATCTTTTGGAGCTAGTGGCACAGAGATGATGCAAGACTGCTTGTAACTTGTAGTTTAAGGAGGGGAAGGGCTATATCCACCATGACATGCAGCCAGGCAGCAAGCTGAAGGCTTTCTTATTATTTCCTATTCAAGTATAGAAATCCTCTGGTCTGATTTCACCAGAATGAGAAGAGGAGGCAAGGAAATATCAGCCTTCAGAAATTTCTCAACACTTTTCTCTGGATGTCTTTTACTGATCAAAGTCCAGCAACTGTTCAGATAGATGAGTCTTTCCCCTGCCCTTCAGTCTCTCCAGCATCATGCAGAAAGTTAACACGGTGCTTAGCAACAACCAGCAGCTTCTGGAAATCTCAGCATTTCCTATGAAGATTAAAAATATATGATTTCAGGGACAGGTTGGTTTAATCGTCTGTGGAAAACAAAAAATGAGCCCTAATTTGGGATGTGGTGAAAGGATATCCACTAGCATTTATTATTAAAAACATCCCCCTCAGACTGTTAGCAATTTAAAGTCAGTTACCCAGGAAAAAAAATAAATAAATAAAAGGCAGAGCTTGAATTCTGGCTCTTAAAGAACAAAATCTTTCCTTCTCTTAGAATATAATTAATGAATATATTCGGGTTAGCTGTAATATCTCATTGTAGAAAGCATTTTCGCAGCGCATAACTATGTGCTCAGTAACATCCCTTGGACAAGCTTGATTCCCATGTGTGCCTTTCTTCATGCATCTTTTTGCAAAGCGATTGGCATCCCTTACTAAAATCTCAGAGGTTTGATGACAAAGTTCAAGAAGGTCAATTTCCAGCCCTTTAAGCTTCTAAACTCCTGGACTCTCAGGCACATTTCCCTCCTGGGCAAGTTTTCCTTGCTGACTTGAGCATCCCCCTGCCCCAATTTCATTTCACTGCAGTGAGAACAAGACATTGATTGAACTTAGAAGTGCTTCACTCAATAGATGTTGATGTGAATTATCATAGCTCTGCCAGACTGCTTCAGCTCGTATCCTTAATCTTTATTTTTGCCTGCCTCTTTTCCTCTACTCATCTCACACTTCTTATTTATTTCCTGGTTTTCTCCTCTCTGATTCTTGCTCCTAAGTATCAGCATATATCCTGGTTTCTCTCCTTTGTTAGATTAATACATGTACCCTATCTGTGGTACATATCTGTAAATCTGTGTAGGAGTGAGTGGCTTTTTTTCTTGTCTTGTCACACTGCCTAGAATTACAGATTTTGTATCCTTGACTAGGATTAATAACCAGAATCATGTGAAGAAGCACATACAACCAGCTTGCCCCTTGCTAAGTAAATAACCCTTGGAGGTTTTATTAATTATGGCTGGCCAACATGAGAGTGACAACTCCTTGTGCCCTTGCACAATTTTTAGATAACCCTTCCAAGAACAGACTTGAAAACATCGACCCTCGTATCTAAATAGAAAGTGAAAGATACCAGCTCTATGCATTAATTCAGGAAGACAGAATGAAAAGAGGATTTATACGGAAGGATGAGAGGAAAAGTCTACGCTTATCAGGCTAAAGAGACAGATACACAATTGGATATCTGCATGCATCTACAGTGGAAACATCTGCTGGCTCTTACTGCTGCTCCTCTCCTCTTTTCTATTTCCGTTCTTTTTCTTCCTGGCCCTCTTTGTTGAATGTAGATGCTTTCCCCTTAATATTATTTTCCATCTTTGATTGCCAGCTTGTGAAACAGCAAAAGGAAAGGAAAATGGAGAGATTGTTTCCTCTTACTCCATCAGACCTAGAATTCCATGGCTGGGATCCAAGTCAACACTTAACATTTTAAATTGTTATTTTTAATAACAATTATTTTATAGAGGGGCTTGCTCATTAGGCAGGCCTGTATTACTGTAGCTCTATTTATAATCATCAGCTAGCTCCACCTAGTGTCATTTTAATTCATCAGCGAAGCAAAAAGCTGAAACCAAAAACTATAGATAAAAGAGAAGCAAACTACAACATCACTTGTCAGCTGGGTGATGGCCACAGACAGCATGCAGCTACGATTACTGGTGTCACAAAGACCATTACAAGTAACCACTGCATGCTGATGGTCAGCCAGTACTCTTGAGACAAGGAGTGACTGACAACTTCAGGAGTATAAATATAATGCATGCAATATAAACCAGTTTTACTGCTGCCCTGAAAAGGTGAATGGCACTTAAGCTGGTTTATATGGGTTATTCTCCCTGTGATTTCATTGTCATCAGCAAGAACAAATTATTGCTGCTTTTAATACCACTTGTTCGAAATAGAATAACTTTTAAATAAAGAAAAGACAAAAAAAGTCATAAAGACTCCAGAACTATTTTTGGCTACACAAACACCATAGTTATCCTCTTTAGAGGCAAGGGCATCTCTCTTCCTAGCAGTTACAAAATCGTGTAAAATGCCTCTCAGAAGTGATCAAAACAGGGAAAAGCTTAAACTAACTAAACATTTTGTCAGTTTTACCGATCTTTACCTTCCAAGTTTCTAAATTCCACTTCACGGCTGTGTATCTAGAAACATCTATTTTCCTAAAGCTGTTAAGATTTAGCCAGCAACATTTAGTGTTTAATAGCCTGATACCCTTTTGACAAAGCTACACAGAGTACAGCCAGCAAAGTCATTTTAAAGAAGTCAGAAAAGTGAATATCCAGTATGAAGAGATCTCCTGATCATCACCTTGGGAAAAAAAAAAAGATAGGTGAATGAAAGCATTTTTCAAGGAAAAGCAATCCAAATCATTTAACATAATCACGTCCTGTGAGCTATCAAGCAGTGTTTGAATGGCTGTCGGACCTCTGAAGAGGAAGGAAAAGGAGGTCCTGCCTTACACTTAGAAAACACTTCTTAGATGGAGGGTGACCCACACTGATAGAGCTGATGCCTGTTTTAAACCTGTTCAAATCACCTGTTCGGAGTTGCTTAGCAGTTTCACCCTAGTGGTGATAAAATACATTTCAATATGTTAAGTATACACTTAATGACTGCTCACTGTAACAGAGAGGGACAATACATGTTGTGAAGGGGCTGGGGTGGGGGGAGGAAGGAGGAAGAGGACATATATTAAGGCAATACACACACCAAAGTAAACACCTTTAAATTTCCTCAAAGTTCTCAGAATAGGCATTTGAAAGTTACGCTTCTGACTCATCCAGTTTAAAGTCTTCACAGACAAATTCGATAATTACATGAAAACCTCACTGCAACACAGAGTATGAATTTAATAAAATGCACATTAAAATGCTCTCTGATGTTTCAAAAATACAGAGAATACTCCAGTTCTCTGTAAATTTTGCAGTTACTGTCATTTCTCATTAACAGCTTTCAAAACCCTATCTGAAACAAGCTGATACAGAGAAATTAGGAGCTGTAATCAAGCGAGAAATGATAGACCAGCTGGGTAGGCATCAAGTTGGCAAAACGTGAATACAGTTCAATAGCTGAAACAGATGCTGGAGTTGTTGAGAAACCCTGCAGGAGATATTGATGTATTTTCTTTATATAATACCGAACAACCGAATAAATGTCAAGAGCTAAAAACTGATGGGGAATAAAACCTGTCAGAAAAACTAACTGTAAAGCAGAGACCTGTAATAGTATACCAAAACATTCAGTGCATGCATCTAGATTTCCTCGGGATTCCTGAATATGTCAATACATCAATCAGAGCTTGCTAGTGAACCAGAGGGAGACTTTTTCCGAGTCTTGTCTTACATTTCTTTCTTTCTATCTACCTGAGGCTTCAGAGACTTAGAAGATACTTTATTCTTTAGTCTCGTCATAACACAACACTCTCTTTCAAGCAAGCGATTCCCCGAGCTTGGAAGCAAGCAGGGTGGGGAAAAAAAGGGTAACACAAGCACAAATGAAACTGCAAAATCCATTCTCCACGAGGAATGTTGTTTTCAGAGTTTCAAGACCTCAGCAACAAATCCTCTGCCATCAGCGGCAGCTCGTTCAAGCATATGCTTTGTCATGGTCAGTTTCTAATTACATTCATAATGATGCAATAGCTTTGATAATCCTACCTTCCATGCCAGCTGCTTTTCTTGTCACTCCATCATGCCAATAAGTTGGCTGCCGTAACAAATCAAGATAGTGCAAAACAGCATCTTTCCCCTGCATCTGTCATCTTCCTGAAAGCATTCTATTACTGCCGACTGCTGGGAACCAGAAAGTCTATTTGAATTCCAGCAGCTCCCCTTTCGCATGATTCAAGTTAGGTTAGGTGGGCATGCCTAACATGATTCTCTCCATCATTTACTATGCAGCTGCTACACCATCAGTGTGGTAACCACTCTGACTTTATCTGATACGTCAGCCTTGCAAACCTCTACCTCCGTGCAGGCACACGAGCCACAGAAGGATCTTGCATTTAATGAGCATTCTCCTTGCCTAAAGAGAGCACATCGGCAAATCTGTTTCAAATCCTGCTGCTCGCATTGTCCTCTAAGGCTGATGCAAATGTTTGAAGATTTTCCTTATCCCGGTGTTTCGTCTCTTCAGAAAGCACAGTTCTTCAGGCACGCTTGAATTATTCACACTTCAGCTAAACGTTTGCTGATTTGCGTCCAGCCAAACAGCACTTTCCCGTTGAAACTCTCTGCTCGAAAGCTACTTCTGAATAACACTGCTGTGCATTCAGGCTCCCAACTCTGTTTCATTTTAAACGTGGCTTTTATGCCCACATCTCAACAAATACATTTAGCTCTTTTCATGGAATGAATGGCTGTCTAATGAGGGAACGGTACATTTTTAAGCAATTTATCTATTTCTACCTGTAGGTGACTTTTGCTTTTTGTGCTTTATACATTTTAGCAACGAGCTCTGTTAGAGCATCTTAATATTCTTAAAGTGGTAAGAACACCCTAAAGCTGGTTTCTGCCAGCCTGTGGAGGACACTCTCAAATGACAGTTTGCCTAAGTGCTTCTAAGTATCGTGAATTAAAGGCACAGGATTGTTTTGCTTTCTATTTATATTTTCTTGGTGTGGGGAGAAAAAAAAAAAAACCATGCTTGTGTCAGTGATTTCAAAAGAGTATTAATAGAAATTGACATGTACACATCAATCATCCTCCAAGTTAAATTAACTGTGTCTCCTCCCACCACTCCTGCCTGCAGTTCAGAGTCAAAGCATTTCATTTTGCATGCAACTGCCTGCTCATAAGCTGAATAAACACCCCCAGCTCAGCACTGAAAAGTTTGAATACCTGAGAAAGGAAAAAAAAGGAAGGAACAATATAACATACACAGCTGCCTGGCTTAAGCTTGTAAGTTAAGAGAAAGTACCGAAGGAGAGCAAAGACTATCACCAGCGTAATACATCCTTCAGCCTGCACAATGGCAGAGGAAAGAGGCAGGGAAAAGGGCACAATCCCCCAGGAAGAGCTTTCCCTTGCCACAGCAGCCAGCTCAGCATCATTCCCTAGATCTCATATTCCTGGCTCAAAAGACTCATAGGGTTTTACTTAAGCCTTGCTTCACTCAGATAAAATAGGCTGAACTGAACTTGTAGCTTGCAACCCTCCCCGACTCCAGCCGTTCTCTTCCTCCCTTACAACTTCCCATCTCAGTTAAGTTTCTGAACCTCTTGGCTGTGTAAAAGGAGCCTAAAAACACAATCTTAAGGGAGCTCCAAGTTTCAGAAAGTAAACAGGTGGGTGGGGGAGGAAAAATTAGAAAAAAAAAAAAAAAAAAAAAAAAAAAAAAAAAAGGAAAGAAAAAAAAAAAGAGGGGAAAAAAAAAAGGGTAGGAGAATCTTCTAATTTGAAAGAAATAAAAATCAAAATATTGCGACATCTGATCGCTTTTTCTAGGCCTCCCACAGGGGTGCAGGGCACATCTCTCTTCACTGCCCAGGCAGCCGCTGATAGAGGCAGGATTCAGGGTCCCCTGTGCAGAGAGGCAGGCACAGTCCCCTGGCAAATAATCTGCTGATGGGCGTCGTCACTGGGGGTGACGAATACGAGAGAGCTCCCAGCTCTGCTGCGAGGGATCCGCCTCCCTGCTCTTGCCCACGTCTAAATGGCACAGCTGACACCTGAATGAGCTAACATAGCACGGCGTGGTTTATATTTGAGACTGTATTTATTCCTAGCTCGCTGCCAGCAAATGCCTTTTTAGAAATTTCATGTAAATAAAGGAGAATTACTACATCTGTTCCTCTGTCTGTAGCGGCACATATCAACAAGCTAATTTTGCATTCAAGACAACAGAGGCAGCCCCATCGTATAGTTGCAAAGTGCACAACTCTAAAGTGCCTATCTGAAAATACTGTCAGCTCCTTCTCGTTCACAGTTCAAGTCACCTGAAATGAAACAAACCCGACAGTAAAGGAGGACTAACTTTGAAGTCGCCATAAATTCAAAGTACATAAAAGGATATGCTTAACATTTCACACTTCCAGCTGCATTATGATTTTGAAACCATAGGCAGAGAAAAAGAACGTACGTGGCATTTCACAACACACAAGTCTGAGCTCACGGCTCAATATAGGCTGCAGGTGCAGCAAAGACCTAACCTACCCCAAAACTCACTACAGGCTTGGTTTCTAGTTCAGTGAATTTTGAGCCGTGCAAGAGTAGAGATGGAAATTATTAATTAAAAAAAAAAATATATATATATATTAATAAACCAAGTAATACTTGTCAGACAAGTGGGGCATCCCAAAAGAAGTACAAGGACAAACAACCAAAAGGAGGGACAAACAACCAAAAGGGAGGCAGAAATGTAGAGGGAATTATGGAAAATATATCCAAAGAAAATATGCATAGCATTACAAGAAGGATCCACTGAGGTTTATTGTTCAGTACTACTACTACTACTACTCCAGCACAGCAGACAATGCAGTTTAGCCACATGGACCATTCCCATTCATATTAGATCTATGGAGAATATCCTTCTTTTTTTTTCTTTTTCCCTAGGATAACTTTTTTGTTTTGTTTTGTTTTTGGGTTTTTTTGGGAGGAGAAGGTAACTGTAACATACCAGTTTTGTATTCTTCTCTGTTCACTGGCTGTATAGAAAAACAGTCTCAAGACAAATGCAGAATGTACAAGGAGAAACCATTTTGTCCCATGCCCATGGCAGGGGGGTTGGAACTAAATGATCCTTGTGGTCCCTTCCAACCCAGACTGATTCTATGATATTAACAGGTAGGATTATTAGTTGGTTTTGCTCTCTAGGTTTTTTGGGGGATTTTTTGTTATTTTTAATTTCCCTGAGAAAACAACAGCCTTGGTTTCTGCTCATTGTAAGTAGATTCAGCATCTGCATAGATATAATTATAGCAACCCACCCATATGGAATGAATCGCTTTAGAGAGGAAGCTTCAGAGATAGCACTCCCAGACTGCACAACAACACAAAGACTTATTTTTGTTTTCCTTAGATAGAACCATCCCTAGAAAAAAAGCAGAAAAACAACAAATGGGAAAGGACTCATCAAATGCTATTCTGCTTTTTACAGTACTGAACTTGGTAGGCAAAGAAACTCCACTCTACTTGGTTAACACCAGCATGAGAATAGAAGGAAGCCCCTCTCTCTTCCTATTCCATCTACATCTTATGACAAAGACATGTCTATTAATTATTTCACTGTTGTATTCAGTGTGCTGGAGTTTGATTATGGTGGTGGCACCTCCACATTACAATTATAGCTAAGACACAGTGTAAAATGTTTTCTTGCTGGCCTTTCTTTTTGCTTTTTTTCTTGTTTTTCTCTTTGGAAGCACTAGTGACTCCAACTAAGCAAAAGTAGATAATGGATCACTGAAAAAAAACCTGAAGAAAGCAGTCTGGCCTTGACCTTCAGTCCTACATGCTGCTCTACATTATGTACTGTCTCTGGTATGCAAATACTAATGCTGATTTTACCTAGCAAAAATTGTTCCTTTGTTTTGCTAATGTCTCCTGAAGAAAGCCAATTTCTCTTCCTTTTTTTTCCTCTGTCTCCCATTATCCCCAGGTACTTCATCCTTCCCTTACTAAATGACTAATTCAATTGATCATGCAAGAAAATATTTTAATGATATACTGTGCATGTTCAGGTTAATAAACATCTCCAGGTGGAGCACTGGAAAGTTCGGACAACACAGAGAGGAAGCATTAATTATTTCTTACTCATTCTTCATTAACTACTTCTCAGTTACAGGTTTTCTGACCTATGATTAAAAATAGTAAGCTGGCCATGAAGAATCATTTTCCCATAGAGTTAGAGCCATCAGTACTTTCATTTCAATGACAATATCTCAGTGGTTTGGAAGATGACTTCTGACAATTATGGCACATGTAGATGGGGTAAAAATAAATAAATAGAAAGATAGAAAGACAGATAGAAAGACAGACAGACAGACAGATAGATAGATTCTACAGAAGAGTACATAAAACCTGGAGAATTAACAAAGCTTACATGCTGGAACATGACCAGAGAAGGGCCACAAAGATAATCAGAGGGCTGAAGCACCTCTCCTATGAGGAAAGACTGAAAGAGTTGGGGCTCTTCAGTTTGGAGAAGAGGAGGCTCCCAGGTGACCTTATTGTGGCCTTCCAGAATCTGAAGGTGGCTTACAGAAAAGCTGGGCAGGGACTTTTTAGGCTATCAGGTAGTGAGAGGACTAGGCAGAATGGAGCAAAGCTGGAGGTGGGCAGATTCAGATTGGATGTGAGGAGGAAGCTCTTCACCATGAGAGTGGTGAGACCCTGGAACGGGTTGCCCAGGGGGGTGGTTGGGGTCACTTCCCTGAAGGTGTTTGCAGCCAGGCTGGATGAGGCTCTGTGCACCCTAATCTAGGGTAGTGTGTCCCTGCCTATGGCAAGGGGGCTGGAACTAGATGATCCTTGTGGTCCCTTCTAACCCTGTGCCTCTAGAAATTAAAAGACCAATGCAACCATCATCTCCACAGAGGTGCTTACAAGCCCTAAGACTCCAACAGGATGGTTCAAAGATCCACTCACCCAGACAGGATTGCCTTGCTGGCCAGAGAAGCTTTTCAGATGTGCATGTTTGAAGTCATCCAGTCAGACATCTGACAAGCATTCCTGGAGATGAAACTTTCAGAGGTTTGAAATGTTTTGCTCATCTGCACTGTGGTTCATCCAATTATTTTTGTGCAGAAGTCACCTTTATTTTTTTTAATCTGAATCTGAATCGTATGAAATTCACCTGTTTTCAGGCATTTGTCCTAAACCAAACTCTTGGAATACACCTATTTGAGGATGCATCAGAAGGACTCATGACCAACCTTTCGAAGTGAAGTTGACCCCACCTTGTAGCAGGAAAGTTTTGCAAAGTTTTGCGACAGATATGCTTACAAAAATATTAAGCAACCACGACCTCAGCCACTCCAGGATTTCATATTACAGCACAAAGACTTAAAAAAAAAAAAGAAAAAAAAGAAAAAGACAAAAGATGTTACAGAAAGGGTTCTCTGAGGGCATCTCTAACAGCAGAGCACAGCATGCTGAAAAGTGAGCTTTCCACATCAACTTTGGATATTGCTGTGTGATAGTCATCTGAACACTGCTACAAACATGGATCATATGATGTCTCAAATGTGGCAACTGTTGAGGATTTTAAATGGCAGCCTCCACTTATGTCTACAGAGAAGCCAACACAAGTCTACATTTTGTTCTCACGTAGCATATGTGTTTCGGTGACAGCGAATTTAAAATACTAAGCTCTAGCAGGGGGAAAAAAAATAATATATATATATAGTTAACTCATTCTCCAAATATTTAACATGCATCAAACAACTGAAACACAGAGCTTTGCTATTTAACACTTGGAGAATTAGTGACCTTGAACTCTTCAAGAATCACAGCTAATCTTTCCCCTTAAGCAAGTAGTGTGTGTGCTGTTAGCATAGAGCTGAACAACGGCAGGATGTTTTAAGGTGCTAATTATGTAAAACATGCATTTTTGCTCTCTTACAGCTCATTTCAAATTTGACTTGAACTACACAGCTTTAATCTTTTTCCACTTGTACCTTTACCTCTCTGGGAAAAGAGACTGTTCAGCAATACTAGGCTTGAAATAATTACTGACGTAAGCATCTTAATTTGCTCACTCTTTCTACAGCTACAGGCTGTGTACACAATGATGCACAACAGATGTAGCAGGAATATATAAACACAAGCCTAAACAACTGAAAAACTTAGCCCTAGTACACGGCCCATATTCTGCCTTTCTGTGAGGCTCCTATGTGCCAGTGCTCAGCTGATGGTGCTACTGAGCCCACAAACACTCTCGTCCCATGTAGCTCTCCAGCAAAGTACTGGCTGGAGAGCAGCCAAGCAGAGAGGGGCCTGGGGGTGCTGGTAGAGAGTAGGCTGAATATGAGCCAGCAGTGTGCTCAGGTGGCCAGGGGAGCCAATGGCATCCTGGCCTGGATCAGAAATAGTGTGGCCAGCAGGGCAAGGGAGGTTATCCTTCCCCTGTACTTGGCACTGGTCAGGCCACACCTTGACTACTCTGCCTAGTTCTGGTCCTCTCAATTCAAGATAGATATTGAGGTACTGGAATGTGTCCAGAGGAGGGTGATGAAGCTGGTGAAGGGCTTGGAGCATAACACTGTGAGGAGAGGCTGAGGGAGCTGGGGATGTTTAGACTGGAGAAGAGGAGAGTCAGGGCTGACTTCATTGCTGTCTACAACTACCTGAAGGGAAGTTGTATCAGGTGGGGGTTGGTCTTTAGTCCCAGGCAACCAGCAACAGAACAAGGGGGGACAGTCTCAAGTTGTGCCAGGGGAGGTATAGGCTGGATATTAGGAGGAAGTTCTTCAGAGAGAGAGTGACTGACATTAGAATGGGCTGCCCAGGAAGGTGGTGGAGTTGCCATCCCTGAAGATGTCCAAGAAAAGACTGGATGGAGCACTTGGTGCCATTAGATAGAGCTGGGTGATAGGTTGGACTGGATGATCTTGGAGGTCTCTTCCAACCTGGCCTATTCTATTCTATTCTA
>VWZI01011876.1:174319-186511 GCA_013396835.1 Psilopogon haemacephalus | reverse complement strand
TCTAATGTTTCTCTCCATATTCACTGCATGCAAATGATTGTCACATAAGATAAATTAGGGAGCTAGTTAAATGGCAGCCTGTCAATAAAATGCTTTGGAGATCACACGGCTCTCAAAAGTTTTCCATTGATTATTTCCACCTTAACTGTAGTTATATTCTGGTTTAGTGATACTTCTAATTAATTATATTGTTCCCATAGTGGCCAGAAGGGACCTCAAAAGATAGTCTAATCACCCTGCCACAGCAAGATCACCTAGATCAGATCACACTGGAATGTATCCAGGTGGGTCTTGAATATCTCCAGAGAAGGAGTCTTCACAACCCCCCTTGGCAGCCTGTTCCAGTGTTTCGTCACCCTCACAGTAAAAAACTACTTCCTCATGTTTCCATGGAACTTCCTTTGCTTCTACTTCCACCCATTGCTCCTTGTCCTGTCACTGGGCATTACCAAGCAGAGCCTGGCTCCATCATCCTGGCACTCACCCTTTACGTATTTGTAAACATGAAAGTGGTCAGCCCTCAGTCTCCTCCAAGCTAAAAAGCCCCAGCCCCTTGTGTTGAGGTGGAATCTCCTGTGCTGCAACTCACATCCATAAGATGATAAATAATTTTGATTGCCTCATTCTGTATTACAAGAGCTGTCATTCTCTCAGGTAATGGACTTGGTCCATATCTTTGCTTCCTTACTGCTTCAAAGGTCCATCTGTGGAGCAGGACTAAGTGGTCTATCCAGTCTTTTCTTGAACACCTACAGGGACAGCGACTCCACCACCTCCTTGGGCAGCCCATTCCAATGCCAATCACTCTCTCTGGGTAGAACAACTTCCTAATATCCAGCCTATAACTCCCCTGGCACAATTTGAGACTGTGTCCCCTCGGTTCTGTTGCTGGTTACCTGAGAGAAGAGACCAACCCCACCTGGCTACAACCTTTTCTCACTAAGCCAGAGTTGAAATCAGGTTTAGGGGAAAGCATGACCCTTTAAAGAGCGAAGAAAAGGAAGGAGTAGGTGAACTGTGTGTCATCATCCCTGCAAATCTCACATCTGTGGCAGACTAGAGCCATGTGTAAGGCCTTGAGAGCTTCCCAGACAGGTTGGGAATGAGGGAGGAAGAAGGAAAATCTTCATTGTGTGGGTTACTGAAAGACAACTCTCAGATTATTGGAATTAGTAAAACTGTGGCCTAATTAAACCCTCTCTCTTGCATCTTGTCAAACTTCCAGCATATCTGGGACACTGAATGGCACCAGCGAGCATGGTGGCAGCTGCCAGGGGTCGCTTTGCTTGCCAGGCTTGATTTTTTTTTTTTTTTAAACATTATTTTGCATAATCTCAGTATGCAATCAATTTTGCATTGTATCAGTACAAAAGACGAGATTTTGATGATATCAACAGACCACACAAAACAGCTCAAAGTTTTGTTGAAACAATTATAAAAGACGAGTTCTTAAACCACGTACTGCATATGGAAACAAAGTGCTGAGGGAATACAGGTTCCCTAAGTGGATAGCATTTCTTTTTCTTTTTTTTTTCACTATTCAAAATTCAGGGCACCGTCTGCTAAGCTTATAACATGGTATTACATTACATGATTTGCACTGATTTACATTATCAACCCTTTTTATGCAGAACTTAATGACCTTATTATCACAAAGGGAAAAAATATATATATATATTGCAGATTTCCTGGGAAACCATAACTTCAGTCAATAGAAACAAAAAAAAGGCTTGTCCTGGTAAAAATGACAGGCACCTGCATCAACTCTCAGCTCAACAGTAGCAGTATGTGCAACTTGTGGATGCTGCTGAATAAAATGGCCCTCTAGTGACTTTGGGGCTACTTGTTCTGGCTCAGAACACAAAACATTGTCCAAAAAGAGAAATAAAATGGTTTCTCAAAAAGCAAACAGAGACAGCATAAAGAAAAATTCACCATGCATATAGTGCTGAAGCCTCTGCATAAAGTTTGAAAATGTCAGCAGCAGAACCTAGGAAGTTGTTAGTACCTTCCTCTCATACAGATACTCAGCAATTGCACCCCTCCCCAAAACCTTCTCTTTTAAAAAATACTGAATACTCAAATTTGGTCTGCAACAACAGCTAAACTTGTCCAGAACGCCAGTGACATCACTGCCATTTTATTTGTATATTTGGGGTGGACATAAACTCACTTAGGTTGGAAAAGTCTTCTGGGATCATCAAGATAACCACTACCTACTAACCTACTCTTCAAAGTTCACCCCTAAACCATATCCTCAAGCACCACACCTGAACAACTTTTAAACACATCCAAGGATGGTGACTCAACCACCTCCCTGGGCAGCCCGTTCCAAGTCCTGATTACTCCTGCTGTGGAAAAGTTTTCCTAATGTCCAGTATAAAACTACCCAGTCACAGCTTGAGACAATTCCCTCTTGTTCTCTCACTAATTACCTGTGAGAAGAGATCAGCAGCAGCCTCTCCACAATGTGCTTTCAGGTAGCTGTAGAGAGCAATTGAGGTTTCCCATTAGCTTCCTCTTCTTCAAACTGAACAGTCCCAGCTCCTTCAATTGCTCATCATAACACATGACATAGTGAGGTCTCACTTTTAAATTGCTTGGGGTTTTTTTCATAATTCTAATTCATTACTTTCCCATGGCTGTATATTCTTAGTTTTAAACAGTATACCTTTTTCCCCCACCCCTTTTCTTTTTCTCTCTGCTTATTACCAAAACAGATTTCAGGCTGAATTAGAAAAAGCTGTGAAAGACAGCGGTATTTCCATACCATGGTGCACACTGGTTACTAACCAGTGAGTATTAACTACCCTTTCCCAGAAGGGTCTGCTCATTTATTCTCTCACCAGGAACAACAAAAGACCAGCAAAGTCACTTGTCTGGTACGGGCAGAAAGTTTCTTCCTAGCAATTTCAGGCTGACATTAATATATGCACTGTTGGAGTAATTACAGTTGCTGCCATCAATATATTCCTGAAGCAGTCCTCACGTCTGTCGATACTTCCCAATTCAACAGACTTGACTAAAAGCAGCATTCTTCTGCTGCTGCTCTGACTGGCAAAATGAAGCCACAGAATCAGTCAGAAAATGTCTTCTGAAAAACACCAAGAAAGAGTCATATCAGCACTTCTGTTAGAAACAGAAGTCAGCTCTCGACTTCCAAGAACAGTTTTGGCCAGAAGCCTAAACCAGCATCCACTCCAGACAGAAAATGTGGAAAAAAAAAACCAAAAAAACCCCCCCACATATATAGATTTATAGATCAGCCCCTGAGTCATATTGAATAATACCAAAGCCACAGGTGCTCTTCACGTCTGCATAGATCTGTCCTATAGTCTTTTCCAAAGGGAGGTGTTTAAACTAAGATCTGTGTATGCCTACCATACCACAGTGAGAAAATAAAACCATTAGCCCAGTATGGCTAAGACACAACCCCAGTTAGACCTAGTGCAGAAAAAAAACAACAAAAACAAACCCAAACACATTAAAAAACCCAACAAACCCCAAAATAATGAAAAATGAATTAAAAATCAGTCTTTAACGAACTGGCTTCATTTTTTTTTTCCCACAAAGTATTGCTTCATGAAAAATACTGTTCAACTGAATGTACTCATGTGAATATATCAAAAGTTCTTCAATTTTTAAGCACACTGTGGACTGACAGTGAGTAATTTGCTGTGAGTGCCGGAACATTTGATCTTTCAGAAGCCTGCTGTGAATGGGGAGATATGACAAGATAGAGTTTCTTTTTGCCTTATGGGATAAGTGTAACAGTCACTAGGAAGACTTAACTGAAACCCTTAGGGCTCAAAGAAGCAACAAATAAAGAGAATGGTGAAAACATTAAGATGTGGTATTTTTATTTTTTGGTCCCTTGTTTGGGCCACTTACGCTTTTGCCTGAGGCATCATCCCAAGGAAAAGTTTGGCTGCCGTAAGATTTATTGGCTGGGACAAGGGTTTGAAAGCAATTTTCTCCTGTCACTTTCGCACAAAGATATTGCACCTTCCTGTACTATCCTAGCTAAGAAAGGCATATTTATTTGCTTCAGTGCCAGGTTCTGGCTGGGGGTTTGGGGGACTCACTCCTGTAACCGTGTCAGGTAACACGACAGCACTCTCTGCAGTTCCACTCCCAGTGCGCATACTCAGATGTAGAAACTTCAGATTTGTTTACCAGGAGCACTGAGTAGAGCAAAATTTGATTGCTTAAATGTTCTCAGATGTTGAACAGGGCCTGCAGTAACTTTGATTTTACAATAAAAAAAAAGAAACAAACAAATCTAAGAGCTGCAAAATTTTCTAACTCAGGAAAAAAGAAAAAAAAGACCAGTTCTAAATGATATTTAACATATATTCAATAAATACTATTTATTGTGTCCTAGAATGCTCTGATGAGTGACAGTTTATTGAACTTGACTTGGACAGAGCCTGTAGAAAGAGAACAAGGGGTAATGGTGTCAAACTAAAAGAGTAAGTGCAGACTAGATACGAAGAAGAACATTTTTACAGTGAGAACTTTGAAACACTGGAACCAACCTGCCCACAAAACTGGTAAATGTCCTATCCCTGGAAACATTCAAGGGCAGGACAGACAGGACCCTGAGCAATGTGAGCTAGTTGAAGNGCATGACAGACAGGACCCTGAGCAATGTGATCTAGTTGAAGACATCCTTGTTCACTACAGAGGAAAAAAACCATGAGTGCTGAAGGGTCTACCAAAACCTCTGGCAGCGTCTTTCTGCCACATTGATTATTAAAATAGAATTATTTGAATGAATGGGTGAGGATTGGTATAAACTTATCAGCCAGTGCCCAGGTTATTGGATGCCTGCAACATATCACCTGAAAGAGGACTAGAGACTTGCTTGATTATAGAAGAGAAAGCAGAGGTGAAAGGAGAAATAATAATAATAATAATAACAACAAGTAGTATTAATATTACAACTCTATATTATTTATAAATATACTTNTTATATTCATTTTTATATTTATTACTATTATTTTTATTATTAATAATAATTATTCTTTAAGCATTGTTCCAGGTAAGTTATAGAAACTAGATAACATCTAAGAAATTAAAATTATGAGTAGTAAACCCTAATCAGCATTCGTAACAACTGCTGTTGATCAATATCTGGCACCTTACTCTCTCCCCACACTTAGTGTCATCCACTTGGAAAGAATGCAAGCTAATGACAGGCCTGGCAAAAGAAATGCACTTAAAGGTTTCCTCCTCTACTTATCACATCTGATTTTTTAAAAACTCCACCACTATATCTCAAATAAATGGCCGACTACCAAGAAAAACATAATAAAAGGAAATAACTTACTAATGTTATGTCTAATCCTTCATTATTCCTGCTATTGCTGTCATCTCCGACAAACTAAACCAAAGCAATATCTGCAAACACTGGTGCAACATCCCAGCAAAATATCATTATATATATCTTTATCTTTTTTCTTCACATGAAGTGGTATTATGCTATTAACTGTCATCAGAAATGGAAGTTTAGATTATTTCCTTAACTGCTAATGAGATGACTGCCTCCGTGTATTCTGATTTGAAAATGCAGGTGAGATGTTATTACTGCTGCTGTTGTTCATATCATGCAAATAGCTGGCCTGTGGCTGTTGTGCTGTACATCATGAGGATAGGAGTCCTTTGCTTGGGACACCTTCCAATGAGTTTCTTCAGACTCCACAGCTGAACATTTGCCTATTTTAGTCTTAAATTGCACCCTTCCCTCTCTCAGCCAGAAAAGCACATTTTCTGTTGAGAGCACAGCACTACACACAGTTATCTCCTCATCGATGCTAACACATCATTTGTCTCCCAGCTCAAGGCTACATTTCTTTCTCCTAGTGGCACCTTCTTGCTCCCAATGCTCTGGCTAGCCCCTGTGAAAGGGAGGTTTAAATGAAGTGTGCATTCTCCTTCAGAGGTTTTTTTTTTTTTTTCTGAACAATAATTTCACTTATCAACAAGAGTTTGGCTTGAAATTGAAATCAAAAAAAAAAAAAAAGAAAAAAGCTCTAGAGAGCTACACAATTTGCACTCCTGTTATAAGGACAGGAATGCAGTACAGTTCTGTGCATATTTGCAGGGGAAGAAACTGAAACTCTAACATTTTTATTATGTTTTAATATTCATAATGCAATGAGAAAATGATTAATACAGTTTCATTTCTGCAACCATGAGTGTCCAACACATGAAATTTTATCTTCTCATCTCCCAGCTCTTGGCAATTTTAAATGAGAGAAAAAGGGACAAAGGGACTTGGAAGAGGTTGCTATGTTGTGCCATTTCTGATCTGGCTATCTCAAAACTCCAATCACAGTTAAAGCAGGAGGAGGAAATGGATGGGAAGGGGAATGAGCCTGAGCTACTTGGTTTTTGTATCTTCTCCTGTTTGTCAGAGCCATGGACCAAATGCAATGGCTCTGCCATATGAATATGCATCGCTGCAGAATTTGCTTCAGCAGTTGAAGAGTGCTGCGTGTATAAATTCACACAGCCACCTTCAAATCCACCCAGTGCGAAGAACTGATGAAATCATGCCCAAAGCAGCACTACAGAGAACGGTCAAAATAAGGCTGGGATTAAACACTGATGGTCTACTATATAAAAAAAAAAAACAAACACCAAATCACACACAAANCACGAATCCAACTTTCCCCTTCTACAGCACTGGGTAAATGGCTTATAAAAAAAAAAAAAAAAAAAAAACCACCAAATCACACACAAAACAAAAAAAGCAACAAAGCAAGCACCCAAACCCTAAATAAAAAAAAAAAAATAAATGTTTCAATTACACATTTCACAATTGCATTTTATCAGAACTCCCTTAAAAAAACAAAACAAGGGGGAAAAAAACCCCACAACCCAAAGAAACAAAAAACCCAAAACAAAACAACAACAACAAAAAACTTAATGCCAAAAGTAATAACTTACAAACCAAGCAAACAAATATCCCACTCCAACCACACACTCAAACAAAGAGAAGATAGCATAAAGGCATTCGCCCACTTCATTGATTTCTCCTGATAGCTAAAACCACGTCTGGAGGAGTTCCCCATGCATTTAGTTGGTATTTTTTCAGGTTTTAGTGAGAATTTATTGATCTTCAATGTGTGAAAGTAACGTTGTGTAGTTTACAAACTGAGGCACGAATAACAAAGCACCAGAAGTATCTTTTGAACTATCTGTCTATGATTTTTTCTTTCCTTTTATATATGTATGCACAAACACGCAGGGAAAGGTGAGCAAATTTAGAAGATGAGCAAATAAAGCAAAAAAAAAAAAAAAAGAAAAAGGTTTGATGTGACTTTGGATCCAGTTTTTGTCCCATCTCTTCTGGGGAATGGAGGCTGCTAAACTTGTTGCCTGGGGTGAGAAAAGCAAAAACAATCACCTTCCCCTCCCAAAGGGGTTTATAAAGAGCTCACACTTGAAAAAAGTCCTGAATTTGACATCTAGAAATCAATTTCTAAACTAATAGCAGGATATGTAGCTTGAGTCAGATTGCAGTTATTATAACAACATAGTGACAAGATTCATTCTTTCCCTGAAATGCCAAACTCATTAATATAAGCCTCAATAATTCAAGACAGAATTATTGAATTTTTTATTCAAAGACAATGTAATTAGTGCAAACTCTGAAACGTTTTATGCAGACATGTAAGCAGAACTTTATAAAATTGGGTTTGGGGTTTAGAAAAAAATAAAATATGAGCTGTTAAGGTGGTGGAAAGTTTTTGAACATTTCATTCCTGGAAATCTTGTCCTCTAGAACAATAATTGTTTTGTTTTCAGATAATATCAGTATCCTGTTTTTCAGAGTTATGATGGAAACTCATATAGCACATGCCTTCGGTTTTTCATTATCCTTACTCCTGTATATCTTATGATATTCATGAAATTCAGTCATTGCAGCTTACAGCAGACAACTCTTAACCTAACTATCTAGCAGTATATCAGTATCTTCTTTACTACATGTAGTAGGCTTAAAATTCCACCCCCTCCCCACCCCCTCCAACAAGAAATCACCAGACTAGTCCAGAGGGCTTGGAAGCAAGCCCAAGCTATGTTTTTACAGCAAAACTAAAATATAAAAGCATATAATAAAATGAATATGTACAAAAAATATTTACTGTTATTTACAATTTAGAAATAACACAGAGATCCCACTCCTCCCCCCACCCCCCCCAAGACAAACCCATGTGCTGGTTTGAACTAATTGGAGGGTTTGAATGAGAAATTAGACTATAGGCTGAGAAAGGAAAACACTGATGATGCTACTTCACACTCATAGCTTTACTGAAAAAGAAAAAAAAAAAAATAAAATTTAAGACTTGTAACCCAAACATAGATAAGACAGAACTGCTAGAGCTTCTTGATGTACTCTAGCTGTTGCTTGTCTCTCACTTCCTATCTGGATCTGAATAATTTCACTAACTTCTTTCCTGCTGCTAATCCTCCTGGCCCATCTACCTTTGCTTATCTGCTGCATAGAACAGATGGTGAGATAAGGTTGGGAAGGGAGGAAGGTGGTAGGGGTGCTTGAAGACCCCTTTTAGTGATTCTGATCTCTGGCAGGGCTGTGGTGTTTCTGTATTGTCTTTTCACTGTATATATCTGTAAATACCTGCAATATATTGTAAATATCTGCTTGTATATTGTGCAAAGCCGTAAATATAAAGCTTCACTTATTAATTCCAGATGTGTGTGTCTAGTCTGTTATCTGCTCTGCCAAGGTTACTGTAGCCATGAAAGATGAGCCAGTATGGGGAAAAGAAGGCAGACAGCAGCAGAGCTAAGAATAGTTTGTGCAATAAATTACATTCTGATCCAGCAAACTAATGAAATTATATAGACTTATCTATTATTGTTCCTCTATAACCAATCCTCTCTTTTATTTACTTTCATTAAAGTAAATGACATTTTAAAATGTCCAGAAAGTTCTTATTTCTTGTTTATAATTTAGGATTATTAGAACATTATCTCTGAACTACTACACTAAATTATTCAAACTAAGTTGAAGATTCTGCATTCTCCCTCTCATCCTGTTGGAGAAGGCCCAGATTTAGAGCACTTTAAAATTTAACAAATACATAAACTAGGAAACAGATAATGCTTTATTATTTTTAGAATCACATTGTAGTGTTCATAACACTTTGCAGGGAAGATTTATTATTTGAATGTCTCTTCCATAAAGAATCACAATTTAAATACAACATTTACTCAACACTACTACTAAAACTTTGACTTAACCACTAAAAGCAGATTTTACTCCAGAAGTTAAGTGTTTCTTCAAATTGCATTTGAATGCTTTTTATAGCTGTTCCCTAGCAGATACAGCAACAGCAAAGCTATAATCCTGCTGCAAACGTAGCCACGACACCAGAAGGCAAACTGATTACATCTTATGAGATCCACACTTCCATCTAAAAGTGTTTCAGTAGCAAAACTTACTCAGGCAAGTTTTGAACCTCTTTCTCCTGTGATTTCTTAGCAGGAATCATCAATACTTTGCTGATTATATTTTTACAGATTACCTGCAGGTTTAAAAACCTGTGGGATTAGAGGTAGCACCTTTCTTTGCCTCTAGAAAAATTAACACATTTTCAGAGAGACAGTTCCAAATGACTGAAATATGTCCTGAACCGTTTACAGGATTACAGGATGTTAAGGGTAGGAAGGGACCTCGGGAAATCAAGTCCAACTCCCCTACCAGAGCAGGACCATAATCTTGTACAGGTCACACAGGAACTCACCCAGACTGGTCTTGAAAGTCTCCAGAGGAGAAGATTCTACAAATTCTCTAGGCAGCCAGTGCTTCGTGACCCTAACAGTAAAGAAGTTTCTCCTCATGTTGAGGTGAAACTTCCTGTGCTGTAGTTACATCCATTGCCCCTTGTCCTATCACAGGGTGCAACTTTTGTAGGAATCTATGCATTCCTAGCTTTTGCATATATAAGAATATATATGCATTCCTAGCTTTTGCATATATATGAATTAAGCTGTTGTATTTTTCAAATAAACAAAAACAAAAAGTTTTGGAAATAGATAACCTTCTGGGATTTTTTTAAATGCATTTTTGTTTTACTACCATTCATTCATGACCAATTCTGCAGTTACTTTTGTTGCCAAAAATACTTTTAAAAGCTCTCCTTATCCCTGAGAGGAAACTATCTGGCACATTGAGACTCTAGAATGGGAACTCCTTATTGACAAGTGGTGTTCCATCAGCAAATTCCTCTAATTCTGAAGAAGTCACTCTCTGCCTCATCTCAGTCTGGCTGGCTCCTTATAGTGCCTATTGACTCAAATGGTGATTGCAACCTCTCAATACCACCTTCAAATGAAGATTTCACTTTCCTGTGACAGTATCCCCTGTAGTAATGGCTAAGATTGGATTAGTCCATTAAGACCATCTGCACTAAATAAGTGGAAATGCTTCTCCAAAACCAACCAAAAGTACAATATTGCCTGCTCCGTTTATGTCATGCTTTCAGCATTTTTATTTGTACAATATCGTTAAAATAAAAATACCTCACAGCTCAAGGTGTATGCCAAAAGTCATGACCACTCCAATTAACCTACTCCTTCCCACTGCCCACTTGTACATTAAGTAGGAGAGTCCACAGACAGTACAGTCATGTGAACCACTGAACCCAGTGTCCCTCATATAACTAAGCTCTACGTTTAGCAGGGATCTCTGAAACGTCAAATTCATGAGAGATAAATACGATTTTAAAGAAAAAAAGCTCATGTACAAACAAAACTCTAAGGTAAATTTGTATAAAAATACATATTTACTTCCTTTATAGCATTTAATTCAAGCATTTCTGATGCTGTGGTTTATAGCCAGCCAGAACATTAATAGTGGTGCAGCAATTCCAAAGTGCAACTTTGGAATATTAAAAAGGTATTCAGAAGAATCTTTGACATTGAGAGACAAGAAACAATGAAAAAGCCTAACTTATTATTGGCATTTATTTCAAACATAATGTTATTCTTGAGGTATATGCTACTGTATAGATTTGCTAAGATTAGAAAGCCACTACTAAACGCAATGAGAAATGACTAACGGAGTAAAGCTGTGCACGTGGTTAAGATATTTTCAACTCAATGTTATAGAAGGCCAAATTAGGCTTAAACATGTCCTGGCTTGTCCCTCTTTTTGGCTCTTGGGGGAAGCAACTGCAGGAAATGAAGACAAGAGGTCTAATGGCTCCATGTCTCTTCCAAACTTGTAAACAGTGTACCCTCACGTGTTTAAATGACTGTTTGTGTTCTGCCCTAAAAAAGGTAAGAGTAAGACCTGATTTCATCTAATATGCTCAAGTTTGGCAAGCTACCATTCTGATTGGCTGATCTGTGGCCAAAGAACCATTAGTCTTGGGCTACATTGATTAAAAAGTTGAGCAGCCAAACACAATGTGCTTTGCCTTACTGTGCTTCTGCCCTATTGCTTTCTGCCATCGTGTTGTACCATGCTCTGTGACAGTCTGCTTGCTACATAATAACAAGCCCTGATACTTTGGATTTGCCTACCCAGAAACTTGCCCTGTCTCAAGTTTGCAAGGGGAAGGCAGCAAGTGACTTCACGCAATAGGGTCACTTAGCCAGCGTGACATTGTGCCTACCTACACATCTGCAAGACATCTGAGAGCCTGCAAGCCTCCATGCTAAGACTGCACACCTACAAGTCTTCTGCTGGGACTAGGAGCCCTGGAAGGGACACAGATCATCAAAGAGGAACCAGGATCAGGTCAGAGACCATCTGTCTTTCTCCCAGAATCCTGTTAAAGCTTGGGAAGATCCAGAAGCCTCAACATCTGACAAGACATTGACAGAACTCCCTGCAAGTGTTTGGGTATTGTCTGGAAACTGCAGTTAGCCCCACAACTTTTGTGAGTAAATACTCAAAAGCCTATTTAATTGACTCTAAGTGCCTTTCTGCCTTAAGCAGAAAGGACCTTCTCGAGTCCCTCTAGTGGTCAAGTGGTATAATTGACCACAAGAACCTCTTCCCAGTTCTAATGGTTTAATGTTAGTGATTCCTTAAGTGTTCTAGATTACATATTCTCATCTGTGTAATATTTTCATGATTATTGCACAGAACCTAGTATTAAAATTGTCATCAGTAGTGAGAGTCCTGAATATCAAAATTAATAAACTGCTTTT
>VWZI01011876.1:134097-160545 GCA_013396835.1 Psilopogon haemacephalus | reverse complement strand
ATAACCTTAAAGAAGATGGGAATAGGGTCAAGCAGCGGTGAAGCAGCAAAGAATCCAAAACATCATCAAGGGAAGATAGGAGTGGGCGCAGCAGATGCAGCAAGGGGAAGTTACAAACTGTGCTTCCAGACATAAATCTTTGCATGCACCAATGAAATTACATTGACTTATCCATTGTTGCCATTTTATGGCCTATCCCTGGAATGGTCACCTCTCCACTCAGAGACTCAAATACTCTTCCCCTTCTTAGTTTCTCTGTTCCTATTTTTTTTCCATTTCTGAGCTAGAAATCTAGCTGAAACAGCCACAGACACGTTTTTCCTACTTGCTTCACATACAGATTGGCTTTCAGAAGAACTTTTCAGTCTTCTTGAGGTAGTGGAAACTGTAATTTTCTGATAGAGAAATATATTTGAGGGCATTTGCACAGGGACTCTGATGCATATGTGTACATTAGCAAAGTACAGCATCAATAAGTCAGTTTTGGAGTCTTCCCACAATGAATGTTTTCAAATTGTCAGTCATTGAATGGACCAGACTAAGACTCAGGAATCAGAAGATTCCTGTAATATGTAGGAGAATTCACAAGCCATCTCTATTTCAAGGACAAGCCTCCTGGAAAAAGCATTAATTGACATGAAAATGCACGTAGAAATGATGCCCATGAGAAAATACTGCAAACAGAGCAGTGGTGGACAATTGTTAGCCTCTTAAATGAAATGTTCTGCACATAAAGAGGCTCTAATTCTTTGTTCTCATAATTTCCATTGCTTGCTGCTGGAAGTTTACAGGTGTCATGTATAGCATTTTCATGTTTATTGCACCCCACACAAGCCACTGAGTTGCCACAGAGCTTCTGAAGTCCTGCAGTTTTAAAGATATGTTGTGTCACTCTTCATATATGCATGAAAGCAATGCTTTTCATGCACCCATAGACACATAAAAGGTTTGCTTCTCTACCTGAAGTAAATACTGGGAGAAAAAGGTGCTATCAACCAGTGCTCCAATTTAAAAGTTTGATTTTAAAATATACTTTGTATAAAGTGCATATTTAACAGAAGGGCCCTGACAATAGCTAAGCATTCTGTTCACTAGAACATAAATACTAGGTTGTACTCAGAAGGCTGAAATTTTAATTAAGCATGGGATGAATCCTTTGTCCCACTGATTTCAGCACTCTATGACATGCCTGCTGCAAATCTAAAACTCACTTATATGGGAATAACTTTATACACTAGGTGAGCACAAATAAAGTGTGGCAAATGACCGGCTGGAGAGCAGCCCTGCGGATAGAGACTTGGGGGTGCTGGTGGATGAGAAGCTCAACATGAGCCAGCAGTGTGCACTTGCAGCCCAGAAAGCCAACCAGATCCTGGGCTGCATCAGGAGAAGTGTGGCCAGCAGGTCGAGGAATGTGATTCTCCCCCTCTACTCCACCCTGGAGTGTTCCATCCAGTTCTGGAGCCTCTATTACAAAAGAGGGATGTGGACATGCTGGAGCATGTCCAGAGAAGGGCCATGAGGATGATGAGAGGGCTGGAGCACCTCTGCTATGAGGACAGACTAAAAGAATTTTTGCTGTTCAGTTTGGAATAGAGGAGGCTTTGGGGTGACCTTATTGTGGCCTTCCAGTATCTGAAGGGAGCCTACAGAAAAGCTGGGAAGGGACTTTTTAGGCTATCAGGTAGTGAGAGGAGTAGGGGGAATGGAGCAAAGCTGGAGGTTGGGAGATTCAGATTGGATGTGAGGAGGAAGTTCTTCACCATGAGAGTGGTCAGGCTCTGGAACGGGTTGCCCAGGGAGGTGGTTGGGGCCACTTCCCTGGAGATGTTTGTGGCCAGTCTGGATGAGGCTGTGTCTAGCCTAATCTAGGGTAGGTTGTCCCTGCCCATGGTAGAGGGGTTGGAACTGGATAATCCTTGTGGTCCCTTCCAACCCTGACTGATTCTATGATTCTAAGTGCTTTCATCTATCCAGTTACCACTGATACAAGCTGACAGCTTCAGAGAAGCACAATCCAGCCTCAGCTATCAACAGTGATATGTTCTTAACCTGCTCTTCTTACCAAAGGACAAAAGGATGAGCTAATGTTGCCACCACCACAAACACTCCATAAGAACCCATTAAAAGCACAAAAGTCACCAAAGCATTCATTTCCACAAATTTGGAAGTATCCAGAAAATTCCCACCCTGTTATGTTGCACCCATGCTTTTTATGGGGTGACAAAGTGCCATCCACTGCACTTAAACACATGCAGGCTGGCAGCACAAGACTGGAAGATGCCACTGGGATCAGCCCAAACTTCAGTCTGGGCTGCACCACAATGAAGGTGAACTGCTGCAGCAGTTGAGTGGTGCTAGAGCTGCTCCACTGGTGTGTGCCTCTAGCCTAATGCAGATGAACTGGCTGGCTGCTCTGGACAGCTGCATAACACAGCCAAGAAACATTAAGGGCAACACTCAGTAGTTGCTGAGGAGGCAGAGGTACATAGTAAAAGTTACATTTTCCAGGCTGTCCTTTTTTATTATTCCCCAAGTTTCATTTACATCACTGAATTGCAAGTTCAAGTTATCTTACTGGATTTAGTGAAGCAGCCATGGCCTGACACATGCCTACCTGTACCAAAAGGAAATATGCATTTGGTTACATGCTTTTAAAGTCATATATTACTCTTCCATCTATTTAGTACAGCTTACTAAGCTTACTGTCAGAGGCAACAGAAAAAACTGTGTGGGCAGCAGGTCAAAGGAAGTGATTCTCCCCCTCTACTCCACTCTGCTGAGACCCCACCTGGAATACGTCATCCAGTTCTAGAGCCCTTGTTACAAGAGGGATGTGGACATGCTGGAGTGTATCCAGAGAAGAGCCACGAGGATGACCAGAGGGCTGAAGCACCTTTCCTATGAGAACAGACTGAAAGAGTTGGGGCTGTTCAGTTTGAAGAAGAGGAGGCTCCCAAGTGACCTTATTGTGGCCTTCCAGTATCTGAAGTGGGCCTAAAAAAAAGCTGGGAAGGGACATATTAGTCTATCAGGGAGTCAGAGGACTAGGAGGAATGGAGCAAAGCTGGAAGTGGGGAGATTCAGATTGGATGTGAGAGGAATCTCACATCTCTCAGCATGACAGTGGTGAGAGCCTGGAATAGGTTGCCCAGGGAGGCAGCTGGGGCTCCATCCCTAGATGCGTTTAAGGCCAGGCTGGATGAGGCTCTGTGCAGCCTAATGTAGGGTAGGGTGTTCCTGCCCATGGCAGGGGGGTTGGAACTAAATGTCCTTGTGGTCCCTTCTAACCCTCACTGATTCTATGATTCTAATTATTTTCCACTTTATTCTGAGAGGGAGAAATACCAAGAAAAATATGAAAAGTTGATAACCACTGATTTTATGTATTTAAGGAATTTACTTTAGCACTTTGAAATGTCATGGACATCAGGCTGTGAAATTATTATTTTGATATTATATACAGTAACACATAAAGGTGCATTAGTGCTATGCTGTATGACATTTCCTAGAGCAATTACTCCCCCCCATTCTATATCAACAAGGTAACATTTTGCAAAATATAATTTATTTCCTCTATTTTTAAATGAGAATGAAATTAATAGCTTTGTCTCCTCAATTTTAGTGGTCAAGTATATCATGTACCTTGATTGCATGCATGCTTTCTTAAATGTACTGCATTCTTAAAGAAACTAAGCTTTTTGTCTATTTCCCATTTGGTTCACCAACATATTGAGCCACTATTATGAAAAAAAAAAAATGCAGGTAGAAGGCTTTAGTTGAACACATATTGGATAACAGAGAAAAGTAGAAAACTTACACATATTGAATACATATTTTCTGAGCAAGAAGTTTCACTAGTTGCAGTGTTTCAGACTAAGCAAAAAAATGAAGGAATAGGTTAAGAACTTAGAGTTCTAATTTCACACCAACAGTCCTTTAAATGGACACAGCACAAATAACTGCGCCATAGCTCTGCACCCCAGTGAAACCTGGTTAATGCCACTCAGCAAAGCACTCCTTGGTCCAGGTGTCTGTGCTACAAGGCTGCAGGCTATCTGGGTGTGAGCATCTCTGGCATTCAGCCTGACACAGGATCCCCAAACCAGAAAAAGTTCCAGCCCACTCTAGTTCACCTGTGATCCCCATAGATTTGAGTATACTGAGCATCACAAAATCACAGCACTTTAGAGGCTGGAAGGGACCTCCAGAGGTCATCCAGTCCAACTTCCCTGCCAAAGCAGGCTCCCCTAGGAGAGTTCACACAGGAATGCATCCAGGCATATTTTGAAAGTCTCCAGAGAGATTCCACAACCTTTCTGGGCAGCCTGCTCCAGTGCTCTGTCACCCTCACTGTAAAGAAGTTTTCCCTCATGTTGAGGTGAAACATTCTATGTTCCAGTTTGTATCCATTGTTCCTTGTCTTACTACTGTGCACCACCAAAAAGAGATTGATCCCACCTACTTGACACCCACCTCTCAGATATTTGTATACATTGACCAGATTTCCTCTCAGTCCCCTCTTCTGCAGGCTAAACAGCCCCAGGTCTCTCAGTCTCTCTCCATAGCAAAGATGCTCAAGTTCCCCCAATCACCCCCATGGCTCTAAGACATCTCTGTGCTTCAGCCTACAGCTTCTGTTTCCCAAGTTGCTGGGATTTTTCATCCTTATGGTTCACTTGTGCCTGAGCTACACCTATACAGTATTTCCTTGACGCCTTGCTCTCCTATTTATGGATTTAATTGAGTAACACAGGAAAAAAATTAGACTCATGATAAGTTATTTGCAAATAGCATGAACACACTTCTAGTGTGCAGTTGTATAATTTATTATGGAAGTGATTAATATATTCAATATGCATTTCCTCCTAATGACTACTTAGTAATTGATTCATAACACTATCACTGTATTTTCCTGTGAAACACAGAGGAACAGCAGGGAAATTAACTGTTGCAACTGAGCCCTGTAACATGTAATCAGTTAGAACTGCTTTGCTTTCCACTTAGGCAATAAGCAGGCAATATTGTGCAATAAGTCATGCATACTGTGTTGCTAGGCATTGTACTAATGACTACACTTAACATGCATGTAAATTATTACATCCTGACTCAGATCCTGTTGTGCCTTATTACAATTTCCCATTGCAAAAGTGGAATAAAACCACCTAAAAGTTTTAAGGAAATTCTCTATACAAAATGAACTTTGTTAAAAACTCAAACCCACCAAACAGCAAAAAAACCTAAGATGCTATTTTTAAAAAATGATTTACATAAAGTACATAGAGTGGGAAAGAACAATAATTCAAGTATCTTGTAGTAGCATTTGATAGCAGCTCTCAGGCTGGGAGCTCACTGTCCTAGCTGTAACCAATGCATATAAGCCCTTATAGTCCCTAACTCAACATTTTCATCCAGGAGCATATCTGGAGATAAAAACAACCCACAGACACACTGGAAGTGAGCACAGAGTGGCAAATAAATGTAAAGATGTGCTTTAGTTGCTCAGCTAGAGCCATATCTTCTCCTGTTGCTTCACTGAAAGAAGGTATGTGGGAAACAGTAGTTAAGGTCTGACTGGTTTTTTTTTTTTTAGGTTGAGATCAACCTGCTCTACACTTCAGTACTTATGTTAATAACACTGTGGCTTGCCACTGAAAACTTTCCATCTGACTTAAGCTTTGCTCTCCTCCACGCTCCAATTAATGAAGTTCAGAGCAGGGTTCATTAATGTCTGTAACAACTGTCTAGAGCAGTGAGTCAACCACAGAGAGAAGGACTAAGCTGGGAAAACTTCACCACTTCTCTGCACAAAGTGAAACCAAAAACCTCCACTTCTCACCCCCACCACACATAATCACAGCTCAGACACACACAAAAAAAGGGATGTTCAGGCAGAAAAAAAATTACCTTGTCACTTTTGTTAAAATGGAGTTTTGACGTCAAATAAAGATTTGGTAAAGGCAATGAAAACGAGGCTCGAGATGATAGGAGCTTGGAAGATCAATGCACGAAAGAAAGACTAAGAGCTATGTGCTGCATCCAAATGAGAAGAAGCATCATGCATAATGCATCTGTTACCCTTCCATAAAAGCAGATGAAAATTGCTTTAAAAACCCTGCAGTTTCCTCACATAACAGGTAGGTAAACAGTTTGTTACATTTTATGACTAATGAGGTTTTCCAAAAGATGGAAAACCAGCCAGATCCACTGATTGTAAGAACTGATTCCCGAGCATCATCACGTGAAAAATGAATAGGAAACCAGACCACCTCTTCCAGGTGACACCTACAGAGTATCTTGGAAATAATCTGGAGTAGAAACAAGGAGTGCATCCTCAAATTGATCTTAGCACAGCTCCTCCCAAGAGAAGAGCGTGGCTCCACAGCACTAGAATAATTAGTTTTAGACATGCAAGACCACTTGGCTTGCAGGAGTTTTGCCTGTACACAAAACTGCTTTTACAATAATCCTGGACTGAGTTATTGATACATGCAGATGGATACTGCTGTATTGCAAAAATACAATTCCATTAAATGCATGACCGTACATGATCATCAACTTGCTGCAGTATGGAATCCTTTGAGAAATAAGAAAGAACACAAGCAATAAAGCAAATTACTCCTACGAAGGAACAATAACAGCACAGTACACCTACTTGCTCAGGAAGCATCAAACAATACAAATCAAAGTGAGATTGTTTTCAGTGATTTTGTCTCTCAAAGGTGTCATATTTAACCACACAAACACATCCTTTGTACTGCATGAGCTAAACCAAAGTAACTAAAAAAAGAAAAAAAGAAAAAAAAAAGAAAAAGCTTGGAAGCATTCTTCAAAATATCCAGAAAGAAGAAACAGAAGTTACTTCATAACTTCAAATAAATAAGGTTCTACACCTGAGTGGGCACAATCCCAAGCACAAATCCAGGCTGGGTGGCAAATGGCTGGAGAGCAGCCCTGAGGAAAAGGACCTGGGGGTCTAGGTTGAAGAAGAAACTCAACATGAGCTGACAGCGTGCACATGCAGTCCGGGCAGCAACTGTGTCCTGGGCTGCATCAAGAGAAGCGTGGACAGCAGGGCAAGGGAGGGGATTCTCCCCCTTTAATCTGCTCTTGTCAGGCTGTGTGCATTTCTGGAGGCCCCAACACAAGGACATAAAACTGTTAGAGAGAGTCCAGAGGACAGCCACAAGGACAGGCTATGAGAGTTCGGATTTTTCATCCTGAAGAAGAGAAGGCTTCGAGGAGACATTATAGCAGACTTCCAGTATCTGAAAAAGGCCTACAGGAAGGCTGGGGAGGGACTATAAGGTCTTGTAATGACAGGATGAGGGATAATGGGTTTAAATTGGCAGAGAGGAGATTTAAACTAGATGTTAGGAGGAAGTTCTTGACTGTGAGGGTGGTCAGACACAGGCAGAAGTTACCTAGGGAGGTTTTGGCACCTCCCTTCCTGGAGGTGTTCAAGGCCAGGTTGGATGAGTCCTTGAGCGACCTGGTCTAGTGGGAGGTGTCCCTGCCTATGGTGCTGGGTTGGAACTGGATGATCTTTGAGATCCCTTCCAACCTAAACCATTCTATGAAATATTTATCCAGAAAAGATGATGAAAGACTGAGTTGATTGATGATTCAATACAGAGAATTACAACTCACAAGATGATCCATTTTCAGTTAAAGTCCAATAGGTTAAGTTTCTTACAATGGAAAACAAAAATCTGTTTCTCTGTCAACAGAAAAATACATTTGGACTTACAAAAGGTGAAATAAACTATCTTTTGATCAAACATGCAGCAAAACACCAGGAAACAAATATTCTCCTGAATGTTTAGTTCTTTCACTAAAGATAAGCTTCTGAAGAAAAAAAGGCAGCAATGACATAAATCCACCAAAAAAGTAAAACCAACCAAACATAAATGGCACTCAAAAAACAACAAAAAAATCCTGCCCTCCCAAAAAAAAGAAATGAAAGTGGGAATATTTATTATACATCAACATACAAAAGCACAAATCTGTTTTCCTGATGATGGAAAGCACATGAATGTATCTGGTGATGATCAACAGAATTCCTCTAATGGAAGGCTTCTATAGGATGGTGAAAGGCAGAAGCTGGCTGATGAAATAGTCCTCTTCAGCAGGAGGTCTATATAAAGCATAAAACAACCTTCCTGCTTGTGAAAACTAAGTATGACTAATGATAGTAATGAAAGATTTCCTCTGTGTATTTTTTTTTTCCTGTTCTGATTATGAATTTCTTTCCTGCTCTGTAGTAAACAATCCAATTTTGGCAACAGAAAGATGTCTTTGTCATTCCTGTAGGTATTTATCATAAGTGCCTCTTAAGATAGGCTTCACAAGCTGTCCTTGATACATGGTCAAAATCCATATATGCAATTCTAACCACTCAATATCCAACTTTCTAGTAGAGTCAAGCACAGTTTATTTTTTAAGGTGCAGGTCTTTATTTTATAGTGTGGAACGCAACCTTCATTTTAATTGCTTTCACTGGGAGGGAAGGGTTCCCCACGGCTCTAAAGATGAGCACACACCTCACATAGGAAGCTTGTTACACATTCTTGCATGAGCAGCTCTACCAGATTGCACAACAGTCCCCACCATGCTAGGCAGCTGCACAAACTCCTCCAGCACCACGTGCTTCACACATTGCAAGAGGCTTGCTGCCCACTTTCAAGAGCACTCCAACAGGTTTTCACTGGAGTGTTTTTGCCACATGGCATGGCCAAGCAGCAGGAGAATCTAAATACATTCCCTGCCATCAAGATAATTTAACGCACTGAAAAATAACCCCAAAAAACACAAAAAAACAACCAAACAACAACAACAAAAACCCAACACACAAAAAGATGACCCAAACAAAACAACAAAAACAAAAAAAGAGAAATGTAAAGGAGCATACTAATTGTTTTTCTCTCCTGGATATTTCTTGCAATTCACCATAAGATTTTTATATGTTTTTCTCTAGTCTCTTGTATTTTTCCCTAGTTTCTCACTATCTCCATAAGTCTGGAAAGTGTGTCCATATTCGCTTTAATAGGTGAAAAATAGGCAGTCATCCTTTGAAAATATGCCCTTTGCATAGTAAGGCTTTCTGTTGTCAGAGGGTGTAAAAGAAACTTTATTACAAACATGCCACTTCACAGAGCAGGAAACCTGCCTGAAAACTGTTGCCTAATCCTTTTGGAAGGATTTTGTGAAACTAAATATTCCTGGCCACTGAGTTTGCAGATGGGAGAACAGGAGATCTAAACTTCCACTCTGAATCATCAGGTTAATGAAGTTCATGTTTTCTTGGGAAGGAAATAAAACCCTTCTAGTAGTGTAAATGAAATATCCCCAGGATGCATTTTTAAAATTATACTGCTGGAGGTGTTTCAAGTGATTAGAGCTATTGAAGATAACTAAAAGGCCTGCTTGGATTAAAAGGTGTAATATTCAGTGTGTTTGACAAAACAATTGAAGTCTCTCTTCTCATTCTTTTCTGTATGAATGGGCATTATATCACTCTGCAAAGGAAAGGAGATCCTACAGTAACCAAACAAAAACTGTAGCCTAAAAGCTTCTGATGCTGGAAGAAAACTGCAAATTTATTTTTTGTATCCTTCCAAATTTTTTCAGATTGTCAGGAAAATGAGAAGAAAGGAGTGTTTATTTCAGCAAAGCAAGTAGCATTACATACCCAGCATTCTTTTTGCCACAACAGAGTACTTGCATGAAAAGAAACCAATATGTTCATATTGTCATGGTCAGCCTGATAGGCCTAAATAGGCCTGGCCTGCCCAGATATGTCTGTCTGCTCTTCCTCCTTCTGCTATGGGGAGAAGCAACTGCAGGAAAGAGGACACAAAATGTGGAGACATGGAGTCTAAGGAGCCTGGCTTGCCCAGACTTGTTTTCCTCCTCTTTACATCCTGTGGTAAACGTTTGGCTTGTGCCTGCCTTGTGCCATACCTATGTTTTCCCCAGATTTGGGTAAAACAAGCCTATGGCTTCACCTAATAGGGTCAAGCTTGGCTGACTGCCATTCTGATTGGCTATTCTGTGTCCAAAGTCTGTTAGACTCAGGCCGTATTGATAAAAAGAGATGAACAGGTAGCACAAGGTGCTCTGCCATTATATTCACACTTGCTTGACTGCTTCTGCCATTGTTTTATAGCATTATGCTTTGCTAAGCTGTAAGTCAGCTCTGCTGAATAACAAGCCCTGGTGTTGTGTTTTCTACCTGGAAACTGCCTGCCTTGAATTTACCAGGAACAGGCACTAAATACCTTCATGTGATAGGCCTGCATAGCCATCGTGACATCCCTGATGAGACTGCACATCGCAAGACATCCTGCCTACACCTGAAAATCTCCTGCAAAGACAGGAAGCCCTGGAGATACACAGATCATCCAGAGGAACCAGGATAAGGTCAGAGATTGTCTACCTTTTTTCTCCACCATCCTGTGAAGCCTGGGAAGAATCAGAAGTCTCAGTGGCCAACAAAACAATAACAGATTTCCCTGAAAGTGTTTGGCTACTGTCTGATGCTGTTGCAAGCCCCGCAAGTCAGGAGGTGATATTTTGTGAGTAAATAATTACAGCCTCTTGTAATTTACCAAATGCCTTCTGCCATAAGCAGCAAGAAGCTCCTTGAATCCATCCTGTGGGCAAGTGGTATATTGACAGCAAGAACCTTCTCTCCCAGTTCAATTGAGTTTAAATGTTTATATATTGCTAGTTATTTCTAGATCAAATGATTTATTTGTATAATGTTTCCATGACCGTTGCAGAAGAACCTGATTATTACTAAAATTAGTGGTCAGGGTGGTGAGAGTTCTGAATACCAAAATTAATAAACAATATTAATCTTGAAAACATCATATCTCACATCAACTAATTGCCCTTCTGTTATACATGTCTGGGTAGGAGAAAGAAATACTATTTTTAAAACTATTTTTGCCTTTGGGCCAGAACTAGCTAGAAATTCAAACTAAGTCAAGAAGTCAGGTACTAACCCCACATTCTTAAAACATATTTTATGTATAAAAGAATTCTCAAGAAGAACATCTTCAATATGAAATAGAACTGTATTTCTTCTCCTCACCACTCCTTCTTGGCATTTATTTTTCCAGTTTTTATAAAGCATTTGACAGTTTTCAGGAAGATTAAGACTCTGTAACAATCTAAGTTTGCTTGAAAGATTCCTTTATCACCTTATTAAGTAATAATCTTGAACATCACATCTGAATTTAGAAAGCAGCAAGGTCAAAATGTTCCAGAAGTCTAAAAAAACTGTAAACAAAAAAATGCATCTCTTATTCTTCATTGTTTGCATTCAGTTTTGTAACTCCACTGCGCTATGAGAAGTATTATTTCTGCAATCATCCAAAAATAAGTTAAGGAAGAGAAAAATAAGAATTAGGCAAAAAAGGAAATTAGATGTGAAGACTGAAACTGTCAGCAGATACTAAACCAAAAAGCTTGGTTTTTTTCTGAGAGTTTTTTTTCCTGATAATGGAGTGTTTTGGACACGCAGCCTCCCAGCCACATTATGACAATTCTGAGCTTCAAGGCTGGCTTTCATACAGGGCACTGGTTCAACAACAGCAACTGGGGGTCATGTAAGCCTGTATTTAACCCTATTTTGTGGCAAGAGTGGCTGGACAATGCTGCCCAGAGAAGTTGTGGTGTCTCCTTCCCTAGAATTCCTCAAAGCCTGACTGGACATGCTAGTGTGTGACCTACTCTAAGTGGTCCTGCTTTGCCGTAGGGTCGGAGTTGATCTCTGGACATCCCTTCCAGATGCAAGTATTTCATGACTCTACAACACAAGAAGTACAGGAGAAATCTTCTATGCCAGACATTCAAACAGTGGTATTCCCTCATGGCTGAAAAAGAGAGGGCTGATATTCTCCAGTTTTGATCACCAAGTAAAGAACTATCTGCCTGCACCTTGATATGAGAGAAAAGAAAGCACCAGCATAAGAATAAAACTCCATCACTCTACACAATTTTAAAAACAATAATACTGCCTGTCCTGAAGAAGTTTTGTGACTTTCTTTAGCATATAGGAGAAAGGCAAGCAAAAACTGAGGCTAAGTGGAATCATTAGTACTAATGAGGACTATTGCTCTGAACATACTTCCAATATGTTTTCTGTAAGCATCACAGTAAAGTCTAGTTTGGGCAGGAAGAGACTGGCAAAGAAAAAAGAAAAAAGAAAAAAAAAAAAAAAAAAGGTGGAATCAGCAGTTTCACAGAACTTTAGGGGTTGGTAGTGACCTCTAGAGATCATCCAAGTCCAACTCCCCTACCAAAGCAGGATCACCTAGGATGGTCCATACCGGAATGCATCCAGGCGGGTTTTGAAAGTCTCCAGAGGAGGAGACTCCACAACGTCTCTGGGCAGCATTTAAAGGTGCTTCTCTACAGAAAAGGGGTAAATAGAATGTTCTGCCACTTGGCAATGTCCAGTGAGATGCTGACCAGCTACAAATAAGGCAACAGACGTTTTGATATAGATCTGAAGAAGATAAATTCCAGGAAATACAGCAATGCATCATCCACCTTAGAAAAAAAAGAGAAATCATTCAGTTATCAGAAATGCTGACAGAAGTGACAAAACTGAAACATACCCAATAACAAATTATAGAACTAGAATTTAAGTTGTTTGGGATTTTTTTTATTTTTTCATTAACACGTTGCTAAATGCCTACTTTGTGAGGCCCTTTGATGTAAAGATCAATATACCCAAGTACCTGAGAACACAGTCACAGGAAGATAATTAGTAAATAATAGTTGAAGAAAAGTTTAAAAGCACTCAGGGGATTTCAAAAACAGTTTTGATAAAGGAACACTGAGTTTAACTTTGCAAAAGCCATTATCCTATGGGTGTTTTCTCAGGAGTATGTGCTTGCAAGTATCTGGAGCCTTCTGCCTGGTACCTGCCTTTCCTCCAAACGGTAACCAACGAGCTGTAAAAGCAATCCCAATCTTTCTGTACATCATCCTGTTCCTACAGACAAGTGGCAACAGCAGCCTGAAACACTTCAGAATGGAAAAAGCATGGTCTCCAATCCTAAGAAAAGCAAAGTCACAGATGAAGGAGGTTGGAACTAGATGATCTTTGAGGTCATTTCCAACTTAAACCAGTCAATTGAAATGCTTAAGACAAAAATCCCTAAAATTTGAGGATAGGCATGAAAACAAAGAGAGTAAAAAGGCTCATCATTTCAAAAATGTTCGGTTTTTTTCAAGCAATGCATTTAATCATCATCAGTATCCAAAACACTACAGTTAACAGATTTCTCTGTTCTTCTGCTGGAGCACCTCTGCTATGAGGACAGGCTGAGAGAATTGGGGCTTTTCAGCCTGGAGAAGAGAAGACTTCGAGGAGAACTTATAGCAGCCTACTAGTATCTTAAAGGGGGGCCTACAGGAGGGCTGAGGAGGGACTGTTCATAAGGTCTTGTAATGACAGGACGAGGGGGAATGGGTTCAAATTGGTGGAGGGGAGATTTGAACGGGACATTAGGAAGAAGTTCTTCACAGTGCAGGTGGTGAGGCACTGGAACAGGTTGCCCAGGGAGGTTGTGGCTGCTCCCTCCCTGGATGTGTTCAAGGCCAGGCTGGATGAGGTCTTGAGCGACCTGATCTAGTGGGAGGTGTCCCTGCCTATGGTGGGGGGTTGGAACTAGATGATCTTTGAGGTCTCTTATAACCTAGACCATTCTATGATTCTATGATATAATTGCTACACAAAACTACTGCTATACAGTACAGTCTATGCTGAAGCCTACTACCTCCTTAAGGCATCAAAAGAAGTTCCCTTTCCTTGTTTGACAGCTGTTGCTAAATTAAATCTGTTTTTTTGAACCATGAGTTATAGACTAATCTCCAAGTTGAGATTTTTCTTTATGAATACAGCAGCTGGAAAATCAATTTATCAGTCAACTACTAAACCTCTAGTACTTCACATATGTATTTTTGAACAGTTGTTTAAGAGGTGAGAAAAAAAAAAATGTTATGGCAAAGTATTTCCCCAGACAGCTCATACTTCAAAGTACATTTCACGTTATAAGGAATAATCCTCTTACAGCTTTTCAGATCCTGAAACCTGCCTGTGTTTAAAGTATCTGGACAGAGATATTTGACTCCTCTTTATCCACTTTTTAGGCCATGAGCCTAAATTTTAGGATGACCTGAAAGCTACCAAGCCCTACTCTCTGGAGCCAGATGAGTTCCCGAACAACTCCAACACCTGCAATTAATTCTAGTGGCATGAACAAAGGTGATTGTAGTAGTCATGTAGGAAGTGAATATGGGACTAAATGCCTATAAAGCTCATAAAACAAGCTGCTCACAACCTCAATTTTTTTTTTTTTCCTGTTAGACATAGTGTGAGCAATAAGTACAGTGTACCCACTCAAAAGGTGAACACTCAACTAGAAGCACAAGCTTAAGCTCAAGACAAATGCAATCCAAGTTACCAATACCAAATGTGATCCAAGCTATCAATACTGCACATGACTTTGAGATAAAAAGTAAGAAAAAATATCAGAGATTTAAAAAAATAAGAAAAGAAAAGAAAGGAAACACCAGTTTGAGACCCTCAGCAGTTGTAGTAAATCTTATTCTAATAGACTTCATCTCAGAGTCATAAAATCCATGGTGATCTAATCCATTCTCCACACAGTCTCATTCTGCCTGTGCTGTGGTGTGGTGATTTACACTATGCTTTCAGCTGCAAGTATAAGACCTGTAAAAGCCTTGTCCCTTCCAGCATAACCCGAATGAACATTTCCTCCACTATATTACTGAGGAAATACTATGGCAAAATGCCCAAGGCAGCATCTGACATTTCATTAATTCAACATGATAATGAACAATAATTAGCTTGCTAGCAAGTCCCATAATCCTCAAACCTCTCTGGATGGCAGAAAGATGTTCTCCTATCAGCAACAGTTTCTGCCCAGGAGCTCCGTATTTGTCAGATGGCACCTGAAGACATTTCCATAGAGATTGATTTCCTTATTTTTAAAGCAGTATCTCCTATCACAATATTATGTGCAACTGCAGGGTAACACCACAACTGGAGAACTTCATGCAATCACAATATATCCTTCGCTGAAAACATCAGTCTGTAAAACTTGGATGAAATCGATGCTGAGGAGGCAACACAGAAGGTTTGACTGTAAAGGAAACAGACTGTGTATTGTGTTAACACAGTCTTTAATTCCTTTCTTATGAGATCTTAGAAGCCTTCCCAGAACAAAAAAAATATTGATATATTTGTATTTAGTCTATTATTATCTATTTGATAGATTTAGTACGTAAAATACAGATAGAAGGTTAGAGAGATTAGTTTACTAAGCAAAAGGAAGTTATGGGCAAGAGGAGAAAAGTCTGTCACCCAAAAGACACCCCTGATAAATTCTGAGGTGCAACACAAACACAAAGCACTTAGGCAGTATGGAGAAAAAAATGTGATGAAATGAGATGATGTATACACAAATGTATACCTCAGAATTCTAAGTACTTTGGCACACAAAAGGCCATGTACAAAAAGAAAAATTATTCTGAAGTGTACTTACAGATAAGACTCCCAGATTCTGTCCAGAATTTTATTCTGATTTCATAGCACAGGCTCTAACAAAATGACTTCTCTCTGGCTGTGGTTCAGGCTGGACTGCCAGTAACAGAAACCACACAAACAACTGCCTACCTCTCAAGGCAACTGTGGGGAGAAAAAACCCTATTTATTGGTGTTTGAGGAAGCATCAAAAACACTATAATAATGAATAATAGAGATAATCAAAACATTAACAGTCATTCCACATTACTTCAGGAAGTCTGAAGAATCTGCCACAGGGGAAAAAAAGTACAAATCTATCCCATTTAGCAGTAAAACAGTTTGTAACTTTGTGCATAAAGATTTACCTCCCAAAACCAAACAAGGAGTAGGTGCAAAATTTCCCATTATGAACTGAAACTACTGAGTTCAGTTATTTTGAGGTCACTTGCGTACTTTAACATAAGCAAAGAACTGAAGAGTAGTTTTGTTTTACATTATAGCCACTAGCAGAATCAATATTAGAAACAAACAAAAGCAAGAAATTGAAGACCCCCTGAGATTTGTGGTTGTCCTTATTATTAGCCACATTCTGAGAAGAGCCATGGGCAGGTGGCTGATCTTAAATGCTTTAACCACAATAAAAGAATTGATTTTTGCCAGAGCAGCATAGTGCGGATGTGCCACTTGGGTGGCAAGGGAAGGCTAATAAAATAGAATAAAAGCACAATGAAAACACCCAGCAGAAGAGCTACTCAACTGCATCCATGTAGCATATATAGTGTCCACCAGAGTGGTAAAATAGGCTAAGTGACAAAATCACTTACTGCATTCCCAGATAGTAATCTCTATTCTCTGCAATTAGTAACTCAAATATTTATGCTAGGCATCCTTATGTTAACAAATCCATAAAACAAGTCCTAGAACGCTGGCTGGGAACGCTTATTTTCCTTTACAAGTCCCCTGCACAAGGAGACTAGCCTT
Organism: Psilopogon haemacephalus; assembly: GCA_013396835.1. NCBI lineage: Eukaryota > Metazoa > Chordata > Aves > Piciformes > Megalaimidae > Psilopogon > Psilopogon haemacephalus. Next base: position 143,996 of record VWZI01011876.1, on the reverse strand, counting down.
GCTGCAGCCTACCCTTGATGTTCAGCTCCAAGCCTGGATGAAGTGGTAGCCCCAGAGGAGCAGATACCTGGTCATTAGACTAGTGTTGTATGGGTGCCACCTGTGTTTAATAGGCAACCAGAGGGGCAACTCCTGCAATATTTCATTTCTATTGACTTCAGTGAATTCTCAAAAAGGACTAAATCTAGACTTAGTCCTCAGATGAGTTTTATGCCTCAAGTACCAAGACAGAAAAGATGACAAATCACCCCACTGCTGCATCTATTGATGTGACACCAAAAGCTCTAGGAGATTTTATTGCAGATCAAACCCACAGATCTTCAGTTTATGCCCAGCTTATGTGATTGATGCACTTGGGAAAACACATGCTTTTGGAAAAAAAAAAAAATCTCTATAGATAGATGATGTCAAACCATAAGGCGTGGGGGAACAGGGAATAGGCTATGGGGAGACCAACACAGCCATGTTACCTGGATGGAATTGCAGCTTGTTGCATTCCCTAAATTAAGTCATGTGGCTGGGAAATGAGATAACCTACAGCACCATACACTCAAATATCCTCTCCCTGCCTTTTGGGCTTCTACTGGTTTTTAAAGTTTGCTGCACCACGCATAACATGCTATAAGTAAGTACTAGGACAGTGATGTAAGGAAGTCTCTCACATATAGCACAGACAGAAGCATGGCTAGTCTTAAGGTTTTCACATTGGACAAAGTGCAATAAAATAAGAGAAAATAACTCAGGGGAAGATGGGGGTGACCTAATATCAGCTGTAAATTTTAATTTTCAGTGATTCACCATTCATCCTAACCACCTCATTTTTCAAATATAATCTGTTCAATGCCCTAAAAGTGTCTAATCAAAGTTGGTGTGTTTATTAGCAGGGCAAGGAAGAAGGACAGAGAAGAGTCAGGTTATATTTACTGCTGAAGATAAACTTGAAGTTTAGAAAAGATAAATCTAGGATGCACCTAGACCAGAAACAAATGGAAGAAAGAGGCTAGAAGGATTTCTGTTGCTAAGGGAATCCTCTGTGTGCAGTGTTCTGGTTCAGGCAGCTGTGGACAGTATTGTGTGTAGCCCATGACATCAACACTGCTGGCTGCAGGAATGGGACCTCAGAACAGCACAGTTTGGCTACGACATATATGCACCTGTTGTTGCCTGTGTGCAGCAGCAAAGGATATCCCTACCCAAGCCCTGCACTGCTGCTCCTGCTATGAGGGCAGGGGATGCAAAAGCAATGAGTCACTTAAACACAGCACACAAAGTGTATCACATGCTGCTGCATAAGGCAGGAGTATGAGTAGATGAGAGAACGCAGTTATTTCAGGCTACCACCAACCTGGGTTCATTTACAAGTAATAAATCAGAGGTCAAAAAAAATACCAACCCATTAATTTATGACTAATCCCTCAAAATGAGAACAGCTAGACAACAAAGCACACAAAGAATTATTAATTATTCAAAGTTAAATGGCACAAATTCCTATTAAGGCTGGTACCCTTTAAAAGTAAATAAGTGCTTCAAGGATTTGGGCATCCAAAATCGTCGTATATAGAGAGGTTGGATCTCATTGATTCTGTGATATCAGTAATGTGGTTGCTCAAGGTTTTGCTGAAAAGGAAAATCTGTAAGCAAAACACGACATGTGGACTCGTTTTGGGTTTGCATAGAGTTTTGTTTGGGTTTTGGAGAGTTACTCATTGTTGTTTTGTTTTTTTAAAAACTTATTTATTTGCTGTGTTTTTGGTTTTGTTTTTTTTTTTTTTGTGTTGTGGAGTGATTCTTTGCTTGTTGGAGAATTTGTTTCTTTGGGAGTTTGTTTCTTGTTGTTTGTGTTATTTCTACCTTCTTAATTCTTCTCTTCCCATATTACTGCTAAACAAGTAAGCAAAGATATTTTTAAATAATAGCAGTGTTAGGTTTAAGTTTGGACTCAAGGATCTTAAAGATCTTTTCCAACCTAAACAATTCTAATAGTTTCTTGAAATACTTTGCTGAATCATGACCAGAGAACTGTCAAGTGAAGCAAATTCCTCTTAAACCATGAAGTGTCTCTTTCCAAAACGCAAGAATATCAAGATTTGCTTAATACAAGTTACTACACAGATAGGAGTAGCTTGATTGTTTTCTCTTCTGCTACTCTTAGTATTCAATGCACTTTTCGCTACCCAAGAGAACTTGAAGTTGCTATAATTGCTGCACTTCTTCACCATTTTGAGAGGAAAACTACATTCTTACGTGGTATTGATAGCTGTGGTTGCTTCATCTGTCTTTTTCACTCTGTAATTTACATCAATCATGACTATTTGTGAAAAAAGTTTCCTTAAAACATTGAAGAGGTTGTTGTCTGTTCTCCTTCCCACACTAAGTGAATAAAATTAATTATATTTCTATGCTCAAATAGCCTCATGCACTATATTGGCACAGTGGCTGGAAAGGGATCATTCAAGGTCAGTCTCTTTTCCCAGGCAACCAGCAACAGAACAAGAGGACACAGTCTCAAGTTGTGCCAGGGGAGGTATAGGCTGGATATTATGAGGAAGTTCTTCACAGAGAGAGTGATTTGCCATTGGAAGGGGCTGCCCAGGGAGGTGGTGGAGTCACTGTCCCTGGAGATGTTCAGAAAAGGACTGGGTGGAGCGCTTAGCGCCATTGGATAGGGCTGGGTGATAGGTTGGACTGGATGACCTTGGAGGTCTCTCTTCAAGCCTAGTTGATTCTATGATAAGAAACTGCTTAGATTCTTCACATTTCACTAGGTCTGGAGGTCTAAACAATTCAAGCCATTTCTCCACACCCCTCATTATTAGATGTCACAGAGCAGGCAGTAATAGACATGAGAGAAGCATGTACTACTTTCAAGATTCATGGTTCTTCTGGAGTAGGTAGCAGTTAGTGCATATTCCTGGACTCAGAGGTTGTGTGAGTTGGTGTCTCTGCACTCCCCTGGGGAGGGCACAGAGAAGGGAGCACCAAGACAAGGGCCAGCAGCAAGATGGAAGAAGAAAACTGGAGGGTATGACTTGATACCAAGACACGAAAGGTGAAGGCACAGAAGACTGAGGGTTGGAGATAGACTTAGACTCATAGAAGATGCAAAAAATAACATCTGGTGCATTTGATTTTGATCAACTACCTGGGGTTTACTCTCAAAAACTCAGAGGGATCTCACATGAAAATTACCTTGCTACCTTTCAGTGCTTTCACCTGTTAAGGATTGTAAAGAAAGGTGATTCACAAGCCATTACATGATTTTCATAGCATCCAACAGGTGAAGTAGTGAAGTAACATGAATATTGAAATTCTTACTTCCATTATTTCTCATGTTACAACTAATGAATTGCATGTTTACTTCTAAAAAAGGTAACAAACTGTTGTTTTGGGGAACTTTTGTCCTGATGTAATCCTACAGTTCACCAACTACAGTATTAAGAAAAAACAAAACACAAATTTTGAATACAATATCAAGTTATGAATAAAAACAGATTTTACAGACCTTTCTTTATTGCGAGAGATTTATTTTTACTTTTTATTTATTTAATCTGAAATGCTGTGAGAAGTTGTTATGGGGACATGCTAAAACCTCTCTATATTCCATATACCTATAAAAATTAAAATCATCTTTTTCAGAAAGAAGTCCATATGAGAGTACTCTGGTAAAAAGAAAAAAAAATAAAGTGCTCCAGTTGAAATGCAGATTCTTGATCTAATGACTTCAACATAATCTTATACATGTGCTGCTGTCAAAGGAAAGAGCTGCTGGAGCACTGCAGTTCAGCCCAGAGAAACCATATCAGCAGAAACACAATTCTGGAGGACATAAATTTACAGGCTAAGTTAACAACCTTCCTAGAATATATCAATGAGCGACATTAAAACAGCAGAAATATATTTTCTGTTATTCTTGGTAGTTTAAGTCATTAAATCAGTTCAATTATTGTTAGGTGTTTCTCTTCCGAAGAAAATTAACCCTATAAATAACAATTTAAATAATTGACTTAAAATAAAATACAGTCCTTCTATACTACCTGACAAATCAGCATCAAGAGAAATGGGTTACTTAAGACAATCAGTGAAAGGTTCAAAAGTTCAGTCCTGCTTGGAAACATTTAGTAGTCTCCAAATCCATTACATCATAACTGAAGGTCTGAAAATCCATCCCCCAGTGATTTCCCATTAAGATTGCAAGCCTGCACCTCCATTCAGCCCTAATGGAGCTGAGTATGTTCCCCTCCACTGTGTCCCATCTGCATGTCAGGAGGAAGTATGATATACCCTAAAGCCCCCTCAGCTCCTGTTTGTAGACCTTCCAGTTTCTATTCCTGTAGAGTGTATTAGAGAACTTCAGGCAGCACCTAGGAGTTCCAGCGTTCCAGAAATCCTCAGAGAATCGGGGTGCCCTGACCAACTGTGGCCATTGGCACTCACCTGCCTTTGAAGTAAGCCTTACCCACTTTGTCTCTGCTGTCCAAGACCTCAGAGCTAAAAAAAGAGACAGTGGTATTTTGTCCTCCTTTTCCCTAGGGTCCAGAAAGAAGTAGATGGGAAAAACTGAATGGTAAACACAGGAAATATGGCTGAAACAAGACCTCACCACATAGCAATCTGGGAGATATCTTAGTCAATCCTCATACCTATTGCTAGAGGGTAGGGATGCCATCCAGAGGGACCTGGCCAGGCTGGAGAGGTGGGCCCAGGCCAACCTCATGAAATTCAACCAGGCCAAGTGTAAGGTCCTGCACCTGGGTCAGCGCAATCCCAAGTACAACTACAGGCTGGATGGGGAATGGCTGAGAGCAGCCCTGAGGAAAAGGGCCTGGAGGTCTACGTTGCCAAAAAGCTCAACATGAGCCAGCAGTGTACATGCACAGCCCAGACAGCAATTGTGTGCTGGGCTGCATCACGAGAAGCATGGCTGGCAGGGCAAGGGAGGGATTCTCTCCCTTTACTCTGCTCTTGTCAGACCCTACCTGGAGTACTGTGTGCAGTTCTGGAGCCCCCAGCACAAGAAGGACATGGAAGTGTTGGAGCCAGTCCAGAGGAGGGCCACAAAGATGATCAGAAGGCTAGAGAACCTCTGCTATGAGGACAGGCTGAGAGAGTTGGGGCTCTTAAGCCTGGAGGAGAGAAGACTTCAAAGAGACCTTGTAGCAGCTTTCCAGTATCTGAAGGGGGCTACAGGAAGTCTGGGGAGGGACTATTCACAAGGTCTTGTAATGACAGGACAAGGAGAGATTTAAACTAGATGTTAGGAGAAAGTTCTTTAGAGTGAGGGTGGTGAGACACTGGAACAGGTTGCCCAGGGAGGTTGTGGATGCTCCCTTCCTAGAGGTGTTCAAAGCCAGGTTGGATGAGGCCTTGAGCAACCTATTCTAGTGGGAGGTGTCCCTGCCTATGGCAGAATGTTGGAACTGGATGAGCTTTGGGGTCCCTTCCAACCTCACCCATTCTATGATTCTATATTTCTGTGCATGTGTGAGCACTACTCCAACAGTAAGTTCCATCATCTATCGTTTTCCATTAAGAGTGTGGAACACAATGTACTGTTTGATCAGAAGAGCAGTTACATGAACAGATTCTCAGATTAAAATGTCACACATACACATTTATTATTGCATAAGGTCACATTCAATAATCACATTAAAAAGTGCATAAGGCACATGAAGGATATAACAATAATTGTTATTCTAAGACTTTTGCACACATATGGGTTGGAGTGCCTACCAAATGCTTTTGCAAACAAAGGCATGAAGATAAATTCTGCAATCCACCACAAATGCGTTCAGGTCACATAATGCTTCAGAGATCTGAGAATTAGCTTCCATTTCCAAGTAAAGTTTTGCAGGTAATCTTAGCAGCATTTCTAAATCCCATTGGGCATCTTCCCAACTCCCTTGTAAAATTTTGGCCAAGTGTTCTTATGGCCAAGAACTTCTGCTTGAACCATGCATTTCTGGCACCTAAAAAAGGTGCCTGACAGCCATATATAATCTACAGTAGTAGCACCTACTTATTGATTTTTTGAAGTGCTTAAACATAGTTCTGAATTTCTAATGGTATTGTTTTCCTTTTGTTGCCCACAGCTGCAAAATTAAGATCTTTAAAGATGATCCATCCAGACTATAGTAGTAGTTCCATACTTTAATAAGCAGATGACTCAAAGACAGTGAACATATATAGATTGTACTGTACTTTTGTCTCATTTCACAATGTCTAGCATGTGTTATTCAAGAAACACTATGTGAGAATAACACATGACTAACCCTGTGCTAAAGATTTTACAAATGTGAATTCCACATGGAAATCATAGAATGTTCAGCATAAGCCAGTCTTGGAGCCATAATACTTAAAGGACAAAATTACACTTGGGCATGACACTGGGAAGGCAGTAAAAATACAGGAATAAGTGTTTTTTTGTGTTTGGTTTTTTGTTTGGGGTTTTTTTTTTTTTGAGGACAGAGGAGGCAACAGCAGAAATGTGAAATATTCATCAACACTATTCTCAATAGCATAGAGCTAAAGCAAGTTACCCCCATGCATGCCCTTTCTGTGCTTTGGTTCACGTGTTTCAGAGCTCTCAGTGAGAGTTTGAGTCAACTGGACACAAACAGATAGAGCATCTTCCAAGGGCACACTAAATCTTCTCTATTTCCAGTTGGGTACATTCAGTAACCTCGCATTAAGTCCAAAGGAAACTCCCTTGACTTGTCGTGCAACACAAGCACAGGGTCCTCAGCACCTGGTGTCTTGGTGTATGGATCTGCTTTTCTGTGCTGCCCTTCATGCTAATGCAGGCATTACCTAACATCACTGACAAGGCAAGGGAAGAAGACACCTCACACATTGAATGGGAATCCATTGTTAAAATCCTCTAAGCTTCATAAGAATTCTGTAACAAGTATTTCACAGAGGAAGGAATTGTTCTGTTAGTAAATCCAAAGAAAGTTAAAATGTTGGCTTCAGCAGTCCATTAATAATGACAATGGCAGATACCTATCTCTACTGCAAAAATTAAAAAGTTTTGTGCTTGGCCTTAGTTCTATTATTTTCCCATCTTAAACACTGTCTCTAATCCTGAATTGTTCTATCTCAGTATCCTAATAGTGAGTCACATTTTCTCTTCGAGGTCCAGGATTTTCTTATCTGCCATTTAAAACTCTTTAACCAATTTAACTACTTCTCATAGTAGCAGCACATCAACGTATGCAAGAATATTGTTTTCCACATTCATATCTTCTCCTACTGAGAAAATAAAAAGCTTTCTCCTAATGCAGCAGAGATCAAATGCATGGTATCATTCAGCTCAGAAGGATGCAGAGGAAAATTCTACTTCATGCCCTTCAAAAAGTCCTAGAAGTTACTGCCTGAAGTCTCACATCCATGTGTGTGGTCATTCTTAGCAAGGACACCATCAGAAAACTGAGTCATCAGGAGAAGGCTGATTGGGAGCATGGAGTCACCATTGAGTGGTGTTGGCCCTCTGTAAACTGCATGACAATGCATCATGATGGTCATCTAAATGACAGGCCTATGTGACTCTGAGAAGTCCAAGACAATAATTCAGATTTTAGACACAATGGCAAGGTGGCTTAAAACAGAATAAAGGTCTAAATATAGGCAGGGGAAAACGAGGTCTACATAGATAGTAATTTGACCCACAAAAAAAGTGATTTTATAAGTGGGTGAGAGATAAGTGAAGGACCAGGAAGATGTTGGGCAGATGTTTATGTCCATCTCCCTTGAGAAGCTCAGGCAAATATAGTAGCAGCTAGCATTAAAAAAAAAACAAAAACAAAAACAAACAAACAAACAAAAAAACCCCCACAAAACAAAAAACTAGGTATTTTCTAAGTTAAGAATACCATACACATAGCTTGGATTTATAGCAGACTCATGGATCCAGATGACTTCATTTAACAAAGTCTATGCCAAAAAATCTTAACTTTGAAAGACAATGGTATATACATCGCAAAGACTTCTACTGCCTGAAGTCCTACCAGATATTATACCCCTAGGTAACCACAATTCCAATCAACCAGCTAAACATTTGTATCCTAATATTTTTGGGTATAAGGATGTAGAGTGTACCTTTTCAGCCAGAGCTTGTCCATTAGGGGTTCTATGATGTTTATCACTGAAGAAACCACATTGATAATAGAATGGTTTAGGTTGAAAGAGACCTCAAAGATGATCTAGTTCCAACCCAGCACCATAAGCAGAGACATCTCCCGCTAGAACAGGTCAAAAAAGGCCTCATCCAACCTGGCCTTGAATACATCAAGTGAAGGAGCACCCACAACCTCCTTGGGCAGCCCGTGCCAGTGTTTCACCAGCCTCACTGGAAAACACTTCTTCCTAACATCTAGTTTACATCTTTCCCTCTGTCATTAAAAGACCTTGTCCCTCCCCAGCCTTCCTGTAGGACCCCTTCAGATACTAGAAGGCTACTCCAAGGTCTCCTCAAAGCCTTCTCTTCTCCAGGCTAAAGGGCTCCAACTCTTGTAGGCCATCCTCATAGCAGAGCTGCTGCAGCCCTCTGATATCTTTGTGGCCTTCCTCTGGACTTGCTCCAACTGTTCCATGCCCTTTTTCTCTTGGGAGCTCCAGAATTGTACACAGTACTCCAGGTGGCATCTGATGAAAGCAGAGTAAAGGGGGAGAATCCCCTCCCTTGCCCTGATGGCCATGCTTCCCTTAATGCAGCATAGGACACAGATTCAGGTCCAGGTATTTCTATTGCATGAAATAGAAACTTGTTTCCTAGAGGATACATTTCCCCAGTAATGCAGAACTAATGAGAATGACAATGCAAACTCTGGGTGAGTCAAAGGGTGAATCTCCCATCCATTCAATTCCAAGTCACTATCAATATCTAAACTGAAAAACAGGATAAAACCATAAGCATAGAGGATGTTTCATATTGAAAGAAATACTAAAACCTTTGATTTTTTTCTTAATAAAGAATTCTTAGAATCACAGAATCAGTCAGGGTTGGAAGGGGCCACAAGGATCATCCAGTTCCAACCCCCCTGCCACGGGCAAGGACACCCTACCCTACATCAGGCTGGCCACAGCCTCATCCAGCTTGGCCTTAAATATCTCCAGGGATGTGGTCCCAACCACTCCACTGGGCAACCCATTCCAGGGTCTCACCACTCTCATGCTGAACAACTTCCTCCTCACATCCTATCTGAATGTCCCCACCCCCAGCTTTGCTCCATTCCCCCTAGTCCTGGCACTACCTGATAGACTTGAAGTATGGTTATTTGGTTCTTTTTGTTTTGTTTTGTTTTTGGGGAGTTCTTGGTTTTGAGGGGTTTGGGTTTTTTTCCCAAACTGCAATTTACTGCCTTTCAGTTGTTATTTTTATAAGACTGAGAACTTAAGAAACCAATATGCTTTGCCTAATGTATCAGAAGGAATGAAGGTAATCTGGTCAAACAGAAACTGGTTTAATAAATTGCTTTCAGTAGTATATAATTTTTAAAAATGGAAATAACAGCTTTATAACAGGAGTAATTTGGAGACACACAAAATAATGAAAATGGCAAGGAGGAAAAACAAGAAATAACTTTTTTTTTTAATCAAGTAATAACACTTATCTCTCTGGAGNAAAAAAAAAAATCACCACATGGATTGATTTTGAAGTAAAAAAGGACAATCCCTTTTGTTTGAAAGATGACTTCTGGATATGCTCTATTTGTCAAAATTCTGACCTATCCCATACAAAAACTGCCAAGTAGGAAGACAAGACATCTCTTTCCTGCTTGATTACATAGACTACATCCACGCTTCCAGGCCTTGGCTTGGTTTTGGTAGTTTGAGGCTTTGCTTGTGTGGTTTTGGTGGTTTTATGTGTTTTGGTTTTTTTTATTTTGTTTTTTTTTTTTTTT
>VWZI01011876.1:122393-134055 GCA_013396835.1 Psilopogon haemacephalus | reverse complement strand
TTTTTTTTTTTTTAGTTTTTCACCTCTGTTTTATATGTACAAAAATTCCTCCCACAGGAATTGTTCCCTAAGAGGCCAAGAAAATTGCTTGAAAGTATACTCAGAAACGGACTTTGGGGACTACTGTAGAGAAGGTGGGAGGAAAGGCAGCAGTTCCAGCTGCAGTAAGCATTTGCCCCAGAAAGTACATATGTCACTTTGCTTCTGATCCTTACCACCAGAGAAATCTGCAAAAGTCCTTGCCTTGCAAAGCTGCATTTATGAAATCCCATACGAGATTTAGACAGTCAAGGAGTTGAAAATATTTCACGCTTTTGCATCTCATCTGTCATTTTCCAAATTACACTATCTTACTGACACATTCAAGAGTCTCATCCTGGTTCAAAATCCCAGGTCTTCCAGGCAACCCAGATCTTTATGAACGATCTTGTAATTCTTCCCACCAACAGTACACACCTGTGCCAACATCCAGTTTATCATCCAGTATATCATCCAGTTTATCATCCAGTATAAGTTTCTAAAACAGAAACCAATCAGTCCTCACAGACAGCCCCTTACATCCTCTCTGCCCTCACAGGTTCCCACCACAGCACAATCTGCTGGAAACCCTCAGCTCGAGACATTGCTCTAGTCTGATATGAGCTGCCTTTGAAAAATTTCTTATTCACACTAATTCACTCTGTTTCCTTACCTTTAATTTCTCTTTCAATTAGCATTTGCTTCAGAGATTTGTTTCACGATGCTGAGATGAAAGCAGAATACAAGCAGAGAGCTGTATTGCTTTCCAATTTTCTGTCCCTCCTTTAAGTAAAGCAACTACATCTGCTAGCTCCGGGTTGCATTTCCAGTACTAGGTTAACTGGTTCTGCCATGCAAAACGGTTCTCAGTTCAGCACACCTCAAGAGAGACAAAGTTGAAAAGCATTACCTGTCACTGCTGCAAATCCAGCAGATACCAGGCTTGCGTTTTCCTGGTTTGTAACAGGCTGCACAGGTTGTCTCCTCAGTACCGGATGCTTTGACTCTTGCAATGTACACATTGCTCAGGAGATATTTTTAAAACAGTCTGCCCTTTTCTGACTTCTGTTGGCAAGACAATGAGAAGCATCTAAGACTAGCGAACAGAGAGAATAGACCGTGTAGAGGTCATGCTGCAAAGGTGAGTAACCATCGCACCATTGTATTGTCCACAATAAGCCAGACAGAAATCAAGCAATGATTCACGATACTCACCTAAGCCAAATAAAATCAAAACTCCCACGGAACAAGATAACCTTTAGTTTTCTGACATAAATCACAAAACGAAGACCTTGCATCAGCGATATATTTCCAAATTTCCTGGCTCACCTAAAGCCTTTTCCACATCAATCACTTGTGGACTGAGGGAAGGGGATAGAGGACTCATTTCTGTAGAGTTCTGTATTTTTGAAGGATCTAAGAGTTAGCTAGACAGTGAGGCATATGGTCCACTGTTAAAAATGTTTTGCCTCACATGACCCATGATGCCTAAGGCGAATTCAAGTTCCTACCTTAAAAAAATTACGGTATCCATAGCGCAGAGATCCATGAATTAGGATATTTTTTTTTGTTGGAGATTTGTTGTTGTCGCAGGGCTTTCTTTTTTGTTTGGTATTTACAACAGTGAGAGGTGCTAAGGCTTGAAAAAAAAAATAATGCTGTCTTCCCATTTTACTTCACAACAGTTTTCTAAAATTAAATCACATTTTACAGTCTGGACACAGTCGTCTGGGACAAGGCAGGCTATGAAACCTGCCAGGTCAGCTTAGGACTGACAGTAGCTAGAGGAAGTTCATTCAAAAAGAAAAAAAAAAAAAGAGGGATTGGAACTACATTCACCATAGCAGGAATCCTAAGGAAGTGGAAGTCAAATATACTCCCATGGAACTAGTTTAGAAAGGCCTCTACAGGTACACAGAATCATAGAACCGTTTAGGTAGGAAGGGACCTCAAAGATCATCCAGTTCCAACCCCCCTGTGCCACAGGCAGGGACACCTCCCACTAGAACAGGTCACTCTAGGCCTCATCCAGCCTGGCCTTGAACACCTCCAGGGAGGGAGCAGCCACAACCTCCCAGGCAACCTGTGTCAGTGTCTCACCACCCTCACTGTGAAGAACTTCCTCCTAACATCCCCTTTAAATCTCCCCTCTGCCAGTTTAAACCCATTACTTCTCATCCTATCATTACAAGGCCTTGTGAATAGTCCCTCCCCAGCCCTCCTGCAGATATTGGAAGGCTACTATAAGGTCTCCTCAAAGCCTTCTCTTCTCCAAGCTGAAGAGCCCCAACTCTCTCAGCCTGTCCTCATAGCAGAGGTGCTCCAGCCCTCTGATCATCTTCGTGACCCTCCTTTCGACTCTCTCCAGCAGTTCCACATCCTTCTTGTGGCAGGGAAACAGAATTCAGCTAAGTTTTTCTTTTCCACTAAATTATCTGACCTATTACAGAACTTCTGATCTGAAGCATAGTCTACAGAAGCTTAAATAAAAAAAAAAAATCTCCTGTGGAAACAAACATTTCCACATAGAGTGAGTAACCAGCAATGTACATGGATGCCTAATGATGGCAAATAGGATTTTTCTTCTTTTGTTCCTAACCCAAGTTAGTCTAGTTAGCTTTCTGTGGAGAATAAGCCTGCAGAAATCACAACGGCCTAGAAGAACCCTTGGGTCAGGCAGACAATGTTTGCATTAGGGGCAAAATAACTCAAACTACAATAAAGAAAAAAAAAAAATTACAAAGGAAGCTGTAGAAAGTACAAATACATCCTGTAGCTTAAAAATGCCTTTTAACAGAGAATCAAAACGGATAAAAGAGAGGATATGTTTTTCTCTTCCCTCTTTGAGGATATAATAAAAAAGTGAAGTACAAAAAAACCCATTGGGAAACTCTGCACATTCAAAATTATTCTACTTCAAGTCACAATGTGTACTACAGAGGTGCTTAGCTTGATAAAGGTGAAATCTTGTCTTTAAAACTCTGCATGTTCTTCAGACTCAATCTTATTTTAAAGTAATAGTCTGAAACTTAATCTCTGGATTCAGTCATGTAGAAAATAAGTTTGGAGTACTAAAATTAGCAGCAAGTCTTCCCAGAGCTTAATGTTTTAAAATATTTTAGTAACACTTTCTGATATTTCATCTCAATGGAGAGCTCAATATCATTGCCCAATGCTATTTGCTAATAAAAAAAATGAAATTCCATTCTTACCCATGAGACTAAAAGGTCCACATTTTAATGCATTGGCTTAGATAAAAGAAATGTGTAGTTTTTTCTATTTACTGTCTCAGAAAGAGGTCACATAAGACCAGAAAAAAAAAAAAACCCCACAAATTTTACCTAATAATCACACTTTTTTTCTCCGAAATGAAAAAAAAAATAAATCAAGAAAGTCACTGCCTGTACCTTAATTTTTTTTTTTTTTAATTGTCAGGGAAATTATTCTTCCCAGCTCCTTGTAAAGAAGTTATTAGATCAGCCTGAAGATAACAACGCAACAATGCAAATTAAAAATTCAGAGCATAATAAAGAAAAATAATTGAGTTTAAAAGCTTATCACACATCCTTGACATTGGGAAATGAAGCGAAAAATCAGATGGTGGCTTGGTACTTCTCCAGGAGGACACCAGTTTTCAAAACTGGAAAAAAAAACAAATAAACAAACAAAACTACTTAAGACTTCTTGTAAATAAGATAAAATAAAACAAACCTTTTTAAAAATTAATAAGTAAAAGGAAAGCAGAAATAATAAAATGAAGATACTATCATTATAAAGATGAAAGAAATATGGAAAGCCATTTTTAGGTCAACTTCTATTTCAGCCTTTGCAGGACCTGAAGTAACCTTCTGATTGTGACTAACTTCACAGGGGAGGCAGCAAAGCTCACTCCTAGCCACACAGCTCCTCCCTGAGTGCTGTTTTTATGAAGCAGAAGGGCTGAAGTCTAACGAAACACAAAGACATTACCCAGCACCTATGTGAACAGATCTTGCAATCAGGTATCTGAAAGCCACAGGAAATAGAGCCTAAGGAAAAAAAAAAAAAAATTAAAAATTACAAGACTAAATCAATTACTTAAAAAAAAAACAAAAACAAAAACACAACACCAAAAACTAAAACCCAAAAAAACAGCAGCATGTTTTTGGAGAAGACCAAAATAAAGTTTTAGCTCAAAGTTTGAAACAAACCAATGTATTCAGCATAAACTACTGACCAAGAAAAAAAAAAAAAAAAAACAACAAAAAAAAAAAAAAAACCCCAAACAAACCCAGAACAAAAATGTATGGTCTCTTATAGGCTACATGGTATTAAAATCTTTCCCATTGTTCCTACCACCTGCACTCACACCAGAAATTAGTTGCAATTTTCAGCATCACCAAAAGGTGGCATTTGTAATATCTCAGAATAGCACAATTCCGTCATGAGTTTTGATTAAGCAGAAGTTTCTTATGTAGATAGATTCTAATAACTTTTTACTGCTTCCACACAGAAGCTGACATGGCCAAGCTGACTAACCACATACAGCAGATGATAGCTAAACGAGCACGGAGGCCAAGAGAATGCAGGAATCGATTGCAGAGAAAAAATAATGCACAAACTAAATTAAGGAAAAGGTCATAAAGGCACCAAGCAGGAAATAAGCAGCTAGGAATGGCAACCAACAACTGGTTCAGTAAGTGGCAGAACTGTTTAAGACAGAAAGATAAATCATGTAGTAATTCCTCTTTGCAGTTTCAAGGAGTCTTTTATATTCCTGCACTGCATTCAAAAGTATAGTTTGGTTTTTTTTTTAAGAGGCTAAACAAACTGAAAGGTACAGAACATAATTCTAAAAAAACCACTTCCACCATTTCCTCTTTTTTTTTTTTTTTTTTTTTTTTAACTCAGACTAATGGAGTATAGTAAACAAAGGTAACAATACTTACAAGACTAATTTAATTCCCCATTAAATTTTTATTGTGGTTTAGTTTATTACACAGCTTTAATGTCGCTGCAAGGAAGGCCTGCTGCGAACGAGCAGAGGAAAAAATATAAAGGAGGAGAAAACAGTCTCAGAACTTAGCGCATACAGAGTCCTGCAAGCAGGCTAACTGTTAGACCAACAGCCTCTGGAGAGAGGTAACTCAGTGCTATCTCTGCAACACAGGAAGCAAGCCCACATGTTCAGCAACTTCCCAAAGGCATAAGATAAAGCAGGGAACAACCTAACTAGAAACCACAGCAATCAGTTTCCCAGCATTATACACAAGCCCAGAGATTACAGCATCTCTTCATGACATTTCCCCACCCTGAACCTCATTAGCAATTCTGTATACAATTTTCCCCACTCTATCTGCATGTAATTTTTGAAAACAGTACCACCAAAAATGAAGCCAATTATTGCCCCTCAGAATTACAGAACCTCGTTGACTTTCAGTAGCTGTGGGCGTCCAGAAGTTTCAAATATGTTGATCTACAACTAGATTTTAAAAGAGTAGGAAAAAGAAAACTGACTATAGGCATTCAGTAGACCAAGCTCAAAGCATCAATCTCCAGAGGAGGGCCATGAGGATGATGAGAGGGCTGGAGCACCTCTCCTATAGGGACAGACTGAAAGAGTTGGGACTCTTCAGTTTGGAGAAGAGGAGGCTCCAAGGTGACCTTATTGTGGCCTTCCAGTATCTGAAGGGGGCCTACGGAAAAGCTGGGGAGGGACATTTTAGGCTATCAGGGAGGGACAGGACTAGGGAGAATGGAGCAAAGCTGGAGGTGGGGAGATTCAGATTGAATGTGAGAAGGAAGTTCTTCATCATGACAGTGGTGAGGCCCTGAAGTGGGTTGCCCAGGGGGGTGGTTGGGGCCCCATGCCTGGAGGTGTTTAAGGCCAGGCTGGATGAGGCTCTGTCCACCCTAATCTAGGGTAGGGTGTCCCTGGGCATGGCAGGGGAACTGAAACTAGCTAACCCTCGCAGTCCCTTCCAAGCCTGACTGATTCTATGAATTCCACCTCAGTTGAGAGCAACAAATGCAATATTCTTACTTTGCTGAGAGGTGAGGAACAGTAGACAAACCAATCTTCTGGCCAACAGAATTGTGTGTTTCTATTCAACTATTGTTTGCATCCAAATAGCTTCAAGTTTCTGAACTATTTTGGAGTCACTATCACTACAAAATATTGTGGAAATAATAAAATACAAGTAGAAGGAACAAACCCAGGACAGCCACTCAGTGATCATTTACAGCTGGAAGATGTCCAAGGGCAACAAGGCTGGTGAGGGGTCAGGTGCACAGCACTATGCAGCTGAGGAACCTGGGGTTGTTCAGGCTGGAGAAAGGGAGGCTCGGGGGGACCTTATCAATGTCTACAGCTACCAGAAGGGAGGTTGTAGCCAGATGGGGATTGGTCTCTTCTCCCAGGCACCCAGTGACAGAAGAAGAGGACACAGTTTCCTACTGTGCCAGAGGAGGTTTAGACTCGTTAGGAAGAAGTTCTTCACAGAAAGAGTGATTGGCATTGGAATAGTCTGCCCAGGGATGTGGTGGAGTCACCATCCCTGGAAGTGTTCAAAAAGAGAGTTGATGAGGCACTTGTTGCCATAGTTCAGTTGACAATATGATGTTGGGTGATAAGCAGTTTGGGAAAGACCTTCAAGATCATCAAGTCCAACTTGATTCTGTGAACCACCCTGGAAAAGTAGGAATCTGCAGCGGAATTTCTAGAACCAGCCAAATTAAATCCCACATTAAAAGCTGTGGTCAAGGTATTTATAAAACACTTCTGTGTAAGCTTTATTCAAAAAAGTAATCAAAGCATCCATTAGTTTAGGGACAACTTTAAAGAAATCTCTACTGTGGTACAGCATGCAACAGATGGAAACTTGACTTCCATATATTCCATTAAACAGGAGTTAACTGAAACGGACCTGAGGGTCTGGGTTGATGAAAAGCTTAACATGAGCCAGCAGTGTGCATGTTCAGCCCAGACAGAAACTGTGTGCTGGGCTGCATCAAGAGCAGCATGGCCAGAAGGGCAAGGGAGGGCATTCTGCCCCTTTGGTCTGCTCTTGTCAAACCCCAACTGGAGTACTGTGTGCAGTTCACAAGCCTCCAACCCAAGAAGGACATAGAACTGTTGGAGCAAGTCCAGGGGTGAGACATGAAGATGGTCAGAGGGCTGCAGCAGCTCTGCTATGAGGACAGGCTGAGAGAGTTGGGACTCTTTAACCTGGAGAAGGTTTTGAGAAGACCTTGTAGTGGTCTTCCAGTATCTGAAGGGGGCCTCCAGGAAGGCTGGAAAAGGGTCTGTTTACAAGGCCTTGTAATGATAGGACAAGGAGTAATGGGTTTAAATCAGAAGAGGGGAGATTTAGATTAATTGTTAGGAAGAAATTCTTTCCAGTAAGGTTGGTGAAACACTAGCACAGGTTGTCCAGGAAGGTTGTGGCTGCTCCCTCCCTAGAGATGCTCGAGGCCAGGCTGGATGAGGCCTTGAGCAACCTGTTCTAGTGGGAGGTGTCCCTGCCTACAGCAGGGGGTTGGAACTAGAGCATCCTTGAGGTCTCTTCCAACTTAAACCATGCTATGATTTTATTTTATATATATATACACACACATACATATATGTATATATATACACACATACATATATATATATGTATATATACACATACATGTATATATATACACATACATATGTGTGTATATATACATACATATATGTATATATTTTTTCCAATTTTTCTGCTTGCACCTTGCTGAGGCCATTCAGGTGAGACCTAAAATTTCACAATGCGCATTTCAATTAAGCAATTTGTACTGGTTTTGGTAGAAGATATGGAATTCACATTCAACATAGGACATTCTGAACAGCACAACAATTTTCCAGCATAAATGACAAGACAGATTTTCTTCATTATATCCAGAACCATACCTATAGAATTCAACAGCCCATTAAATGGATCATACTTTATGCCAGAAAACAAACAAACACAACAAAAAGCACAAGTACTTTTCAAAACACCACAGCTGGGAATACAATCCAGGAGTACAAATCATGGATTACAACCCAGGAGGCATAACAAATCTCTCTTCAAACACAAGCAAAATTCATGTGTTTCTTGATTAGTCACCACATCTGACTTCTTACTTCCAAGAGTGTAGTGCATTGAACAGAACTCCTAGTGTTACATTTTGTAAATAAAGAGAGCAGCACTGCACAGTAATTACTTATAAAAAAGTTTTACTTCTAGAGCGTAAGCCTAGGTGCAAAACATTTTCTTCTTGCTACAGCCATGCAAAACACCAACACCTCTTAGGAGCTACCAGATGTTGGGAGAAGTAGTCAAATGCAAGGCACAATACCTAACAAGAGATGCACTCTTCTCCATCTACTCTGGGCTTGTTTTGTATTCAGACACAGAGCCTGTATCATTAGCCACCAGATTCACAAATAGCTAGCTGGTGTGAAATTTATTATAATGAGGTTTAGAACAACAGATCTCGGTTACCTTGTTGCATGGCACACACTCTGGCCCAACTCGCTCCCTGCAGTGTGACAGAAGACAGCTTACAAAGCTATTCATTAGAATTGGAGCTAAAAGTGGCAATACATCTGTAAAGATTTTAGTTGAGCCCTGCTGAGTGTGCCTTGCCCAATTTCGCTTTCTGTCAGCTCAAATCCCGGACAGTCATTCCTGCTGCACTCTTTAGAGCTGCACATGATGGATAAACACCTTGTTTAATGGCAGTAGACAGGTGGGTGTTCGGCCTGCCAGGTTAGCTTCTCAGATCTGCTTTTGGAATTCAAAAGAATCTAATCTCACTGAAGTGGCCACAGGCACATGAAACCCGATGGAACTTCTCAGTGCCATTGGTGCTAGGGCTACCCAAAAATGACAAGGCAGCTGAGACCCAGTTAGCTGCTTCACAACTTCCCTAGGCACAAGCAGTTTCACAAACCTTTTAATTCTGAAAGCAGCACTGGCAGCAAGTGCTGCCAGTGTGTGATATAGGAGCACCATGGGGCAGAAGAGCAGAACACAGACCCATATGGATCCACTTTGCCCATCAGAACTATATGCACTTCCCACTGCCAGACCAGGAAGACTCAGACTCCTCTGCTTGCTCTTTGGGTTTATAGATAGAGCAGGTACAGTCAGGTCACTTCACCCATCTGAGTTCTGCTGTAGCTGCTTTGCCAAATCCATGCACACAGATAGTAAGTGTTTTGCTGAACTGCTGCTACCACAGCAAAGAACTTCAACTGATGCAGGTCAGGATGCTCTTGACCACCTTGGCTACTGGGGCACACTTACAGCTCACGTTCAGTTATCTGTCAGTCAGCACTCTCAGGTCCTTTCCAGCTACTCAGCCCCAAGACTATAGCATTGCATGGAGTTGATGCAGTCCATGTGCAGGACCCAGTACTTGGCCATATGATTTGTCTCAATCAAATATTCTAATATCATTGAACCAGTCTACCCAGGCATCTCTAAATAGCCTCCCTACACTCCAGCAGATCAGTGACAGGTGTCACCTGCAAACTTACTGAGGATGCTTTCAATCTCTTCATCAAGATCATTTGCAAAGACATCAAGTAGTAGTGACCCCAGCACTGGGAACATAAGGGCCACAGGAACACTGTTTGATTGTGGCTCACATGCATAATGTAAACAGGCTGGAGATGATCAGGTCAAAAAATTATTAGAGGTCTGGGAGGCCATGAGTAAAGTCTGAGAGAATTTGTATTTTTTAGCCTTGAGAAAAGAAAGTTTAGGGAAGGCCTTGTCACCATGTTCCAGTACTTAATAGGCAGATACAAAGATGACAGAGGCTCTCTTTCTAGAAGAATTCACATAGAAAAGAGGTAAGGTGTACAAGTCACTCCTGAGGAGATTCCAGCTAGACACATGCCAACATATTGAGAACAATTTCCCATGAGAATCATCTGCCCATAGAAGTGATATATTCCTTACTGGACACAAGGTTTAGCTGTCCAGAGTGCCTAGACTGTGCACTTCTAAAGAAAGGTTGCACTGGATGATCCTTGAGGTCCTTTCTAACCGGGTATTCTATGACAATTTTTGTTAGGAAGCCATCTGCTATGTATGGCATCCATTAAATCCCACAGTCATCTTTGCCAATGACATTTCTCAGCTGATTACTATATATTTGACACAGGCTGTAGTAAAACTCAGACCATTTGCATCAACACTCATACAAGAAAGCCCCAAATTATTTTTTTTTACAGTATTGTGATAGCAAAGATTTTAAACACTTCATTTACACATTTATTTTGTTAATAATACCACCTCCAATCACAATAATAAAATTAGGTGTTAATTTGGTAAAAACATTTATAAATTCCTCAAAGACAAGTAAGTTGTATTCTGAGGAAACCTAAAATGGATCCAAATGGTTATTTTAAGCATTTTTAGAGGCAAGGGGGTGTGTGCCATAATTCATGTATTTCAGCCACTCCAACGTTCCCAGCTTTGTTATGCCTCACTGCCTGCAAAGTCAATCAGCTTCCAACTCTCAGATATCACTTTAATAATAAGTGAAAGATTTACACATAGAGCAGTTCTGGACTCCTAATTGGCACCATCCAGTGTGCATGTGTTCCCAGCTCAGCTAAAATACATAACCAAAAATCACAGGCTTCTACAGAGCCAAAGAAAGGTTTCAAGTTATTTGTTTGTTTTTCTTTTTTTTTCTTTTAATATCAAGCTGTCTTAAGAATTATACTCATTTTCTTCCAGGGCCAGATCCAAAGCTCAGTGAATTCATTGGAAAAGACTCATCAGCCTCAATAGCATGGGAGTAGGCTTATAACACACCATATGCCAAGTATGAAAGTATCCATCTGTCACTGATCCATATCTTGCTATTGTTATGTGCATTACATCAAGGGATCAGTTTCTGAAGAGATGAAGCTTGTAAAGGAGTTGCTGGAGGAATTTATAAACAAGGTTTCATACACGTGTAAGCACACCAGAGGCACACATCAAGTCAGCAGTGCTGCTGTGACTGCATTTTGTGCTCACCCTCCACAGCTGCAAAGAGGAAGTTCACTGTAACCTACAAGCTCAAGCCTCTGGCTTTTCAGTTGCCAGTAGAATTACAGCTGACAGATATTTCACAAGTGAGCACCAAAGAGCTGTGTGACCTTCACACACAAGTGACTCAGCAGCAAAAGCAGGGTAACAAGAGTCAAGGTCCCATTGCTGGTAGCATTAACAGTCAGCTTAAGTCTCACAGGGGCATCATCGTTCGACTATCTGCCCTGAATTTGTCCAAAAAGCAGGGAACAAGATTCTCCCTGATGATAGAAGAGAAGGATGATGACATGTAATTTTTAAAAGCATGCTAACAAAAGTCCTCCAGCAATTAAAGATCTTGCTTGTTCAGTTAATTGCCCCTTTCAACATTTCCCTACATTTTGGCAAGCACAGTCCTCAGAACAAGAGAGCAGGAGGCGGGTGTTGATCTGAGGATCCCTCACTATTTCTTTTCTCTTCAAGATGAATCAGTTGCATCTGAGAGCGTGCTGCAAATGCATTTCAGGTCCATCCCTTTTGCTTACAAGTTGAGCTAAGCAGAAGCAATGCTGCTCTGAAATCAGAAGCTGTGATGAGTGGGCTCCTTTATTTAGGCACTAAAC
>VWZI01011876.1:77824-122381 GCA_013396835.1 Psilopogon haemacephalus | reverse complement strand
CTCATTCTTCTTTTAAAACAGCCCCCACAGCCAGCTGGTCCCCAGCTTCTCCCTGTAGCCTCCTCCTACAGGTGCTAAAAGCTGCTCTTCAGCAGCCTGTATGCATATAGCCTCCATCCTTCAAGTACTTTCCAATAACAACATCTGTCTCTTTTCCATCCTCTCAGTCCTTGCCCTCTACACATGTTCCTCCTCACTCCCTACAAGGGTCACACTGTCTCTCTTCCATGCTTCTTTTCTCTGCCCTGCACACTCTTACCCCAGTGACTCACATCCTAATTAATTGTTTATTCCCTGGGTATAATTCCACATAACCTGGGCTAAATTTCAGTTTCTGCTGCAGGAACAATATATGCACAAAACTTACCTTCCTTAGCACAGGCAACCATCATAGTCAGAAGGACAAGTGAAAGGCAGACCTGATTAAAACAACCTTCATAGTAACAAAGCTTGCCCAGGGATGGTGATCTCAGTGCATCAACTTCTCTTAGGTACCTGATTTATTTAGGGCAATTAAGTAATGAGGCAGGAATTATAAAAATATAGTTATTTTTGTTTTCCTGAAAAGCCCTACCCCCAAACTATACACAAAGCTAGTTAAATTTTATGTACAGGTCCTAATTCAGTTGGGAATCTTTATAAGAATGCTTATGGACAATTTAGGAAATTTGGGAAAGTCAAAGAATGGAAAAGCTTTATCCCACTTAAGAATCAGAGGCAGCCCACAGCCATAGGGAGTCTGATTTGCTCTTGGAGGTGGAGTAGGAATTTAGATAGTCCCTGACTCTTCTTTGTGGCAGCCCCTGAAACTGTAAAGTGTAATCCAAGCAGGGAAGCATGTAGCAAAGTCACAAGTGTCTCAGCCACAGCTCCCATGAGGCAAAGATCATGGAGAGGCACTGTCTTAGCAGCACAGGCAAAAAGCTGTACTGCTTGTTTGTTTCTGCAAATAGCAGCAGTTTATGGCAAAGACAGGGTTCTACAGCTCAGGGGTAACAAGCAGGAAGCCAGGATACAGTGGTCCAAGAATACAAGTCCAGGTGCTGCTGACAGCTCTCTCTCCAATGAACCTAATGGACTTCCAGACTTGGGGAACTGAGAAAGAAGCAAGAACTGTGTGAAAGTGAGAACTGTGCATGCTTTCTCATCACTCTTAAAGTCTGCCTGCACAATGTGTCCAGTGCCATATATATATACTGGGCATGAAGAAGCCAGCCAATCACCAGCCTAGATTCTACCATAGGCTTTCTCAGGAGTGAGTACACATGTGGCAGAAAGGCACCTTTTGCTCTTCTCCGTTTAATTCCACAAGAGGTGGAAGGAAAGCAGTTTCGCACCACCTTCTTCAGTCATTCAAACCTCCAGAGACTGAGGGCAGGGGGGAAGGGAATTGCCACAGTACCTCAAAAGGTTTGGTTGGGTTGGTTTTTTTTTTTTCCATTGTAGAATGATTGAGGGTGGAAGGGACCTCAAAGATCATCTAGTTCCAACCCTGCGCCAGAGGCAGGGACACCTCCTACTAGAACAGGTTGCTCAAGGCCTCATCCAACCTGGCCTTGAGCATCTCTAGGGAGGGAGCTTGGTTCCAGCTCCCAAAAGTGTTCAGTGTTCCTCCCCTGGCAAAGCTTGCTTGTTCATTTATCATGCATTGAACCAGCAGGATATTTCTCATGAGTCATAGCTTCTCCAGACCCAAATACAGGTGGAAGTAGACAGCAACAATTATATCTATTTCCTATTTCAGTTTGATAGCCTGCTTAAAGGCTATCCTAATTATCTAACATTTGAGAGATTAGCATATCAAAAGGCACAGCTTCAAAGTGATGAAGCTGTTCAAAATGGTCTTGTTTTGTAGTGTTTGGACAAAGAGCAACAGTTTAGATCTAAGCTGTCACAGACCACTGGGGCACTTAAGGCAGCAGCACACAATCTTTCAGTATGTACTAACAACATACATAAGAGTGTTTTTTTCATGTTCTTATCTATTTCCCTTTTTATTAACTGTAAGAACCCACCAAAAATACCCTGCAACTTTTTCCCCTTAGTACTGCAGACAGAAAATTCATAGTATCACACACCTGCTCTTGTCATATTGCAGATGGCAGAGTAGCAATGAAGAAGGAACTTGAATGACTACAGAGAAATTTATGGTCTGAGTGGTTTAGAAATGGATGATGAAGAAAGCTGATAACCTTGCAGAGCAAAATAAAAATAAGTTGATCCTGCCATTCCACACTACTGCTTCATTCACAAACCAAAAAAATCTGAGAAACCCAGGAAATTCTCAGTATATTTTCCTAATTGTACTCCTACTCTATGTAAAAGAAGCCATCTTCAGCTAGCTCTATCTCTAGAAAACTGAAAGCTATATATACCTTTTTGTTCCATGTTACCTTTTTCTCTTCCATCTACTAGCTTATGAACTTAAAGCCATTGCAATGAACTCTAATTCACTCTTCCTGTAAATGCTTGAAATTGAAATTTGTTGTTGATATGAAATTTGACCTGCCCAGCTCATATTTCAGTTAATTCTGATGATCTACTAATGAAAATAATCACAATAAAGAGGTGGGGGTCCCCTCTTCAATTTTAAAGACAAAAGTGGGAGTTACAGGAAATGCAGAACAAGGTGAATATTAGTTTCATGATGTGGTGGTTTGGGAGTTCCCCAGACCCCTGCACTGTGAAATAACCTAGGCTAGAACTGAGTCAGCTGGAAATTCAGGAGATGAAGCTTTATATTTACAGCTTTGCACAATATACAAGCAGATATTTCCAATATATTACAGATATATACAGTGAAAAGGTAATACAGAAACACCACAGCCCTCCCAGAGATCAGAATCCCTAAGAGAGGTTTTCAACCATCCTTCCACCTTCCCCCCACTTCCCAATCTTATCTCACTATCTGTCTTATGTGCCAGATGAGCAAAGATAGATTGGCCAGGGGGATTAGAAGCAGGAAAGTAGTTAATGAAGTTACCCAAATCAAGCTAAGAAAGCAGGGAGAGAGAGACATGCATTAGCCAGCAAGGCTCAAAGCTGTCTGTCTTATTTATGTTTTGATTCTAACTTTATATCACTTCAGTAAACGAGTGAAGACGACATTGGAATGTTTTCCTTTCTCAGCCTATAGTCTAATTTCTCATTAAAATCCTCCAATGAGTTCAAACCAGCACACTCAGCCAACATTTTTTTTTTTTACAACTGAACTGACTGCATGATACTAATTTTCATTTAGAATACACATTGCTAACCATGTTTCCTCTGAAAACTTCTGTGCCTATCTTACAGTAACAATCACTTGACACAAATATTCATTTTGGCATTAAGAAAAGGAGGGTGAAGCTATCTGAGCACTTTTGGGATGCTCTTACTGAAAACTACTTTTAAAGGACTAGGAAACTGTACGTAAAACTCAGTTTGAATTATAGAGCCTGGCTCTCAGGGAAAACATTTTACCAAATGAGAAATACTTTCCTACGAATCCCCACAAACAAAACAAAAAAACATAAACCAAAAAACCCACAGAAAAGAAACCCAAAACACACCTACAAACACACAACACCACCACTCCCCCCAAAAAAAACCCCAAAACCCAAACAACACAACAAAAAACCACACAAAAATAAATACACAAAACCCCAACCCAAGAGCCTTTGCTTTATTCAATTTCACAGGTATTTTCCTAAATAAAAGAAACATTAACTATCAAATTCCTCTTGAGTGATTTTACTGAAATTATAGACCTAAAAAATGACACTTCACCATAGATAGCACTGTTGCTGCAGACATCATTGGACTGAATCTGTTACAGATCAGAAGCACCATTCAGTTACAGAATTTTTTTTTTTTTTTTCTGGTTTACATGAATTTACAATGGGTGATGGTGACCTGCATGGATAGCATTGACTTCATAGCTCAAGTTTCCCCATGGTTATCTAGTCAATAGCACATGATAGAGACTGAATCATTAGTGCTAGTTTCTGTTTCCCACCAGGGTTGATGTAGAACCAATTCAAATTTTCCAACTTGTCCCCCTAACCTCATAGAAGTAGTTAATGCTGTGTTGCCCTGAATCAGCTGGAGGGTTCTGTTGGGTTTTTATCTTCTCTGAGGTTTGTTCCCCTCCACCTTTTTCTTTCCAAAAGAATACTTTATCATAACTACCATTTATTATTCATATTTAAGTTCTGGCTCAGGACTCACTGTGCTAAGCTTTCACAAAGCACTGATGAAAGATCGTTCTGGACCGCAGGGTTTACAGTCTGCAAGACAGATGGAAGATTAATACTAAGAGGTCTGCATTGAGGAACACAAGTGCTAAAAACTGAAGACAGTGATTGCTAAGAGGTTAGGCCAGTCCCTATGCTCATTTCACTTCATGTTTAAGTGAATGCACTGGTAGGTGCCTGGTTTTTCATATGGAGAGCACATTCCTCAAACTCCACCTGAGATACATTCCTCTGCCACAAAACTCCCCAAATTGAGCAGCTTCTTCACCTTCAGAAAGGAATTATAGTAACATCCTTGCTCATTCAAAGTTGTATTGGTGATAAAGGAGAAATTACACAACAAGCTACCAAGAAGTTCAAGAGTTATTTTGTTTGGATTTCTTTTTTTTTTTTTTTTTTTGGGAGGCCTTTCCTGCATGATTGTCACTGGATGAGGACCATTTTCTCTTTGTAGTTTCTGTTGATTTTATAGACGAAAGTAAATACTACTGGTTTAGCTGAACTATTCTCTTCTACCATTTCTACTTGGATCTAGTGAAAAAGAGAATAAGAAAACCAAGAACAACCAAAAACACAACCAACTTTGGATTTACATCAAGTGCATTTCTTTTTTTCTGCCCTTATGTTCCCTGTAGTATTAGATCAATTATGACAAATCTAAAGGAAATTATGTCACGGAAGATGCATACTAACCTTTCACTAATCACCCTAGAAAGAGACACAAGAAACAGGGACTCAATGTACTCCTGTTTCAGAGATTCCACGTAGAAAGGGAGGACTTCCTGATTCATCAAATCACACAGCTCCATTTCCAGAAGACATCTCCTGCTTCTTCACAAAGGAAAAACATATAAACTAAATACCATATAAAACACCATATAAGCACCAAAACACCACATTGGCAATCTTAGACCAACCTACTAAAATGACAATGGAGATTTTTTTACTGTGTTGTTTTTTTTTTTTTTTTCTGAAACATTAAAGACAGATAAACACTGGGGGAGGGGAACAAAAATCAGAACAACAAAAAAAGCATAGGAAAAGCTTATTGCATCTTAAAACTTTGCTTGAAACTAAGCAAGAGATGATAGTGAGAAATATCTTCTCTGCATTCTCACATAAACTATTCCTGACAACGTCTTTTGGGAAAGATCACTACTGTAGATTCTTCCAAATATAGGGGGGTTTATAGCACTATTTCCAACCATATTGCCTAATATTCTAATAATAAAACTAATATGCTACTAAAAGTAGAATGCTTTTTTGTAATTGACACTTAATGAAGCCTTTAATACATAATTTAAACTTTTTAAGAGGAGCACATCCATTTAGATATCTCTGCCTCTAGTTGGCAGTCAAGGGAAGAACACAGAACCTCCCCCCCCAAAAAACCCCCACATTTCATGGAATCACAGAAACATTCAGGTTGGAAAAGACCTTCAGGATCATCAAGTCCAACCCATTTTCCAACTCTACAAGGTGCACCCTAAACCATATCCCCAAGCACCACACCAAATGACTTTTAAACACATGTAGGGCTGGTGACTCCACCACCTCTTTGGGCAGCCCATTCCAATATCTGACCCCTCTTGCTAGAGGAAAAAAAAAAAAATAGTTTCCCAGCATCCAGCCTATACCCATTCAGTTGCAGCTTGAGGCCATCTCCTCTCTTTCTATCACTAATTACCTGTGAGAAGAGACCAGCACTAACCTCTCCACAACATCCTTTCGCATAGCTATAGACAGCAATGAGGTCTCTCCTCAGTCTCCTCTGTTTCAAGCTAACCATCCCCAACTCTCTGTCACACTGCAAAGGATTCATTCTCCAGGCCCTTCCCCAGCTTCGTTGCCCTCCTCTTCATTTGATCCAGCACCTCCACATCTTTCTTTAATGAACTGCCCAAAACTGAACATGGTAGTCAAGGTGTGGCCCCACCAGAGCCAAGTATAGACCTGCTACATTACCTTGCTAATAACAGAGTCTGTCTTCACTTCCCTGGTGGCAGAAACTATCAGATAGCTCAGGACACTCAAAACAAGCCTGAAGTGATAACTGGAGATGTCTGTCTCCTTTTAAACATAGAAGCATGAATTGAGATTGTGTAAAGCTATGACCTAAAGTCTCCTTCATGTTTTAAATCTCCTTTACAATGGAAACAGGAATTATGTTTAAACATGCAAATTTTTCAGCAGTTATATCCTCAGTTTTCAAAAGCAGGTTTTATTTAATCATTTTTCACACATAATGGACTTATTGGAAACAAGTGAATTTTCCATTAATAATGTGGTGCCTAAAATATGCAAGACTTTTGGAAAGGAAAACAGTACAGTTCTAGCATACATAAAACCTGCTCACCTTTTCTTCTTTCTGTAAGAAAAAAGTATTCATGTTTCAATTTGCAGTGAATAATGAGAGTTATACCTTGGTAAGCTTAAAGAAAGGGTCAAAGTTTTGCTGTCCTCTGTCCCCTCCAGCCCCTTTACTGAATGCCAATTTTGAGATGCTTATGAAAGCATGCCACTAACATCTAAAGACTGCTAACTCACCTTCCAGTGGTATGGTTGTGTACATGTACAACATGGGTATTAGTAAGAATGTTACAGGAAAGAAATGCACTCATATGTACCATGAGGAAGTTCGTGCTTTGGTGAAGTGAACACATTTCACTCTGTATTATCTTGGTGCAGGGACAGTTGCTTAGATACAGAGTAATCTGGGTGAGTGAATAAAACAAGTTACCGATAACCCACACTATTGCATCCTATGAAACAGTCAGTGGAAATTATCCTTAGATCAGTTAGAAAACAGACACGTAAAACTTCCTGTGCAATATGAGATGCTAAATAATTAAATGAACATGCAGACATTTTAAGTTTTGATTACTGCAGATCCATTGCAAAACATTACTCTTTACAATAACAACTGCAGCAACCACTCATGTGAAGTATCTCTCTAGTCACTCTGAAGTAAACACTCAACTACACGCTTCATAAATTATTGTTCTCAGTGTAAGGTAGACCCCTTACGCAATGCTTCTCAGTGCACCCATCAGAGACCGCTCTGCTTGTATTTATTTCTCCACATTTGACACCATGTAAGAACGAAGTGATGGGGAAGGTTCAGCCTCGAGATGATTAATAGGAGGCAGAATAGAGGTACAGAAAATAGCATATGGTAGAGAAAACAAATTAAACACTTTTAATTGCTCTGCCTCCTAACACAAGAGCAAAGGCCAATGAAAAATTGATAAAGGAAATTTCATACAGGCTATAATTAATCTGTGAAAAGTCACTTGCACCGAGGAGAAAGCCTCAGTTTATTAGAAAACTAAGTTAATGAGAACATCTATTTGTATTTAACATGATGGTAACAAAATGAATTATTTGAAGATATGTGGACCTACGGAAATGAAGTTTAATAAGAGCAACTTATAGCATCCTCATCAAGCAAAATAATTGTTAAGTTCCTCGTGGATCTGAGTTTACTATTGACAACAGGCTATTTGATATAACAAGTGGATATCACATTTTGAAGTTAACAGTACTCTGGAAAGCATCTATAAAGTCATAGATTTCACATCAATTTACTTAGCTAGATCTAGGGAGAGTCACTTTAGAGACTTTGCCACAAAATCTGTCACAGTAATGAAAGCTACTGCCCTTTCAGACAAAATCTTTAACTCCAGAAAATTAAGTACAAAACTGATTTGGTGTACAGTCTGCCTTTCCTGAGTCTACCCTGAGCAAGAGGTACAACAAAAAAAAATAAAAGGTAAAAGAGCCTGAAGGCAAGGGCTACTAAGTGAAGAACCCAGGTCGTGCCTCAAATCCGAGGAGAACAAAGGCTTCCCAATCAAGGAAAGGAAGAATCCTTTTGAAGTCAAACAACCCTCCAAAGTTACCTTACTTGTGACTGACACAACTTATGTAAATTTACTACAGTAAAATTCTAAGAGGGGGAATAAAAGCAAATGCACAAAGTAAAACAATTCAGAAGAATTGGTCTCACTTAATCTTGTAGGTAGAGCAACCAATTGCCTAGCTATTACAGACAAGTCAGACTACTTTGATTTCTGGTCAGGATACATTAACTAAGGCTCTGAAAGGCAAGAGCAAACAGATTAATCCCTTGAGCTCTGCTGAAGACTATCTGCTTCACCAAAAAAGTCAAGAACACATACTGTGTTTCTTGACTCATCTGTATTTTCATTCACATCAAAACTAGTAGAGAAACCAGAGGACAGGTTTCTCCCACATGTCAGGGAGCACAATTAAAACAGGCACTTATTAGGCTTACCTTAGTTCTTTACTACCCTTGGATACACCTGTGAAGATCAAGCAATAGCTGATCAAATAGACAATACAGAAGAAACAAGTTAAATTTGACTTCTCTTCTGAAAACCAAATCAAGTGCTCTTCAACTAAAATCAATCGTGCTCTGCTGATCTTATAAAAATATGACCTTAGCTCTAGGCACTGGAAGTAATTTCCCTCAAATCACTGATAATATTTGAGCTTAAAATCCAGGTCGCGCAGAAGTCTGCAGCAACGATGGAAATATTGGCATAATCTTGTCCTACTAGCATTTAAACTTGGAATATTAAGCAGCATATTTTAAAAAACAATTGGGTTTTGCACAAGCTACAGTTGTTGCCTTCTGGACCATTAAGTAGTTTCACAAGCAATTTGTTTCAGTAGAAATACTACAAAGCAAGTAGGTTTCAGTCTCTTGCTTTGATAGCTTACTCTAATGCATTTATCTTAAACATAGCTCTTTATAATGAAAAGAAAACCTACAACATGGTAGGACTATTTTCTCTAGTCATGTCATCACTAATTGATACACACACACTTTTCATTTTTTCCACACACTTTAAAGTAAGAGCAGTAATTCTGGTAACTCCCAGGACTCTTAATCTAATTCACCTGTCCTACCAAGACTATTCTAGCAACCTCCCAAGGGAGGCAGAGGTTTTTATACTGAACAAAGGGAAAACTCAATTTCTGAAGCTACTTGTCTTAGAGACAAGGAGGTCTTGAGCGACCTGATCTAGTGGGAGGTGTCCCTGCCTATGATGGGGGGTTGGAACTGGATGATCTTTAATGTGTCTTCCAACCTAAACCATTCTATGATTCTATGAACATGGATGTGGCTTTTTCAGCACCTTAAGGCTCTGAGAAGTCTAACACTGATTTGGCTTAACATCAGCGTGACAACAGATGTCTTAAAACAATGTTTAATAGATGAAAATATGAAGATGAGCAGATCCATGTAAACATCCAGCTAGAACTATTTTTTCTATCTGCTGAACATGAATGTATCTCTGGTGCAAAGAGGTGAAAATATACAACCAGTATGTCTCAGAATCACAATAAATCCACTTTATGTTTTTTCCCATACCAAAATATACTCTTTCCTCAAGAGAGCAGGGTATCACTCAACTAAGCTGCAAACATTTATGATTGCCTTTCTCCTCCAGGAAAGGTAATCCACCAATAAAGCCTTGGGTTCCTTGTTCTGAAAACTGTTCTTTTGACCTCCATATTGAAGCTGATGCTTCAGCTATTCCCTCACCTGCTATCCAGGCAGGGCTCTTAAACACAGAGACCCAGGCAACACAAACAGGATTTACCTGACCCACTCTGCCATTCAGCTCCCCATTCTCTTCTGCAACGTAGGATAGGCTTACAAACAGAAGGATTATCAAGCACCTGCCCAATCTCTCCTGTGGAAGCAATGCCTACATAATCAAGTAGATGGGGTACTTGAAGAAGAGGGTTGCTGGATATAACTGAATTTAAACACCAAGCACCAATACTAAAAAAAAAAAACAAAACCACAACCCACAAAAAAACAAAAAACCACCGCAAGAAAATCCCAAAAAGTAATGCATTATAAAACAGAAAGAAGGCATACCTGGAAAGTACTTGACATATTTTATCTATCTTCTATGTGACTGCTGGTGCACAATTAAATGCCTGGAAAAACTCAAAAGAAAATAAAGACATTTTCCTCTTATCTAATTGCAAACATTTCTGTAATTCTTGCCTTGATCTGTGGGCCATTTAATATGCTGTGCCCTTCACCTGTCCCTCTGTCTGTAGTCAAGCAACATCTCTCAGGAATAAGTGAAAACTTCTCAGGTTATCAATTGTTACAGAAAAGGACATGCATGTGAAATAGAAAAGAAATTGCTACCAAACACATTTTCATAGAATCATAGAATGGTTTAAGGTTGGAAGAGACCTCAAAGATCATCCAGTTCCAAACCCCCTCCATAGACATGGACACCTCCCACTAGATCAGGTCGCTCAAGGCCTCATCCAGCCTGGCCTTGAACACTTCCAGGGAAGGAGCAGACACAACCTCCCTGGGCAACATGTGCCAGTGTCTCATCACCCTCACTGGAAAGAGCTTCCTCCTAACATGCCATTTAAATCTCCTCTCTACCAGCTTAAACCCATTCCACCTCATCCTGTCATTACAAGACCTTGTGAATAGTCCCTCCCCAGCCCTCCTGTAGGCCCCCTTCACATGCTGGTAGGCTTCTATAAGGTCTCCCCAAAGCCTTCTCTTCTCCAGGCTGAAAAGTCCCAACTCTCTCATCCTGTCCTCATAGCAGAGCTGCTCCAGCCCTCTGATCATCTTCGTGGCCCTCCTCTGGACTGGCTCCAACGGTTCTATGCCTTTCTTGTGTTGGGGGCTCCAGAACTGCACACAGTACTCCAGAGCAGAGTAAAGAGGGAGAATCCCCTCCCTTGCCCTGCTGGCCACGCTGTTCTTGCTGCAGCCCAGCACACAGTCACTGTCTGCGCCACGTGTGCACACTGTCAGCTCCATGTTGAGATTTTTGTCAACCCAGACCCCCAGGTCCTTTTCCTCAGGGCTGCTCTCAGCTATTTGCCACCAAGCCTGTGTTCGTGCTTTATTTTATTAAAAAAAAATCTGATCTATTTTGCTGTTAGAGATTCTACTCTCAGCAACCATTGCCTCCACACAGAGAAGTAGTTGTCTCATTTCACCATAAAGAGTATCTTCATCATCATCTCTATCCACTTCAGCTGAAGCATAATTCAAATACAAAGAGCATGCAGAAAGAAGACAAAACCTTTTACTGTTGGGGTGTTCCTACTAAACATCAATACCTTCAATTGAGCCAAATTAACATGTATCACCTATAATCTGAAACAAAACTCTCACTATCTTTATGTATTGTGCTTCTCTGCTTCTGGGCATAGAAGGAAAGCAATACTTAGAGCTAGCTGATGTGGCTAGGAAAGAAAGGATGCTGCCAGCCTTCTAGTGCAATTCTCTCTAAGAAAAAAAGTCAAGATTCTGAAAGATAGTGAAGATGTGTATTACTTGCTACAAAAGCCATGTGAATTCCCTTTATTTTTACAATAATTTGTTCTGTTCCACAGCAGCTGCATGACTGTCAGAAAAACAATGCATTACCATATTAGGCAACTGAAATTGAAGTGAATTTGTCCTTCAACATCTGTGAAGTTTATTTCATAAAAGAATAAAAAGATTTCAAGCTAACAAGTATTTTTTAAAAAAATCTTTTCCATTTTAATGAGATACATTATGTTAGCATCCTTGGATAAAATTGTTAGCAAGTGCTTTCAGAAAAAGACATTTTAAAATTGAATTATTATACAAGACCCGGAATGAAGCAAAAGCTCTGTTATTTTCAAAGCGTTTTCACGAGACCATAGCTGCATTACTTCAGTCTGTGACGTGTTTTTTTCAGGTTGTCATCATTTGTTTGGGTTGGTTTTTGGTTTTTTGTTTTCTTTGAGGGGGAGGTTTTTTGGAGGTTTTTTTGATGACTTTTTTGGTTGATCAGGTTCTGGGTTTGTTTTGTTGGGGTTTTTTGTTGTTGTTTTGGGGGTTTTTTTTGCTTGTTTGGGGGGGAGGGTAGGGGTGTTTTTTGTTGTTGGGTTTTATTTGTTTAAAAAAAAACCAAACTAGAATAACTTCCACTGAAAAAAACAGAGCTAGAATTTTGAGCAACAGTTTAAAGATTCTTCCTATACTGCTTCTAGGATGGACTGTACTACAAAAGAAATCTGAAAGTAAAGTAATTATGCATAGGCTTTAAACACTACAAAAGAAGTTTTAAGGAAGACTGGGTGAAGATTTGACTTAGGGAATTAACAGCATATTAGCATTGTGTCTCACTCTCCAATGTGAGCTGTGCTTTAAATGAATGATGGTAATGTGGCTCATTTGCACTTGTAGTATATTTGATCATCCTAGCTTCAATGAGATGCATAGCTTTGTCAGCAGTAGAAGTCTATTGCATTTTGTCCAGATGAGACTTTAAACTGTTTGTGAACACAACTCATTTACATCCATTTACCCAGTTCTATTTAACCCCAATTAGTTTTGGAGAAAGCCCAAGTGGTTCAAACTCTAAGCAATCAGAATTAGCAAAAAAAAAAAAAAAAAAAAAAAAAAANAAAAAAAAAAAAAAAAAAAAAAAAAAAAGCTTTTTACTCCCTGTTTTTCTCCTCTGCAGCTTTACTCAGATTAAAGGTCCATCTTCATTTTTTCAAGGTAAATTCAGTATTGTTTCATAACAAGAAGTTGTCCTTGAGCCTAATGTGGTATGAAAGGATAAGCCGCGGCACCCTGAAAACATGCACTTCTGTCTAAGAGTCACTTACCAAATGACTAAAGCCTGATATGCACTATCATTAGTTATTCTTATAGGGCAATCCTAGGCAAACATAACAGAACAAGAAACACATCTCTCAATTTACAATCTGTTACCATAATAATATGGATGCATTATGGGCAATAGCTTTACAAGATGGCATATTATTTATTCATTAGACCAAAGGGAATCTTCATAAGAGCAGTGCTCTGAAAGCTGCTTTTCTGTTTGCCCTGTCACACTCAAGGAAACAAATGTTAGTTCACTGGAAATTCCAAGAGTTAAATTTTCCTTTTAAAGGAGATTCCATGTTTTGGTGGTTTAGCAGTTACCTGCCCCCCCACCTTTTGATATAAACCCCAGCTAGGACTCAGAATGCTGGAAGTTAATAAATGAAGTTTTCTATTTACAGCAATGCACAATATACAAGCAGATATTTACAAAGTATAACAGATATTTACAAAAATACACAGTGAAAAGGTAATACAGAAACACCACCACCCTCTCAGATATCAAAATCCCCAAGAGGGGTAACCAACCACCCCCTACCACCTTTCCCCCCTTCCCCAATATTATCTCACCACCTGTTGATGCTGCAGATAAACTGAGGTAGATCAGCCAAGGGGGTTAGTAGTAGGAAAGAAGTTAGAATTATTGAAAACTAGCTACCAAGGCAGAGACAAAGAACCATGCAAAGAGAATCAGCCACAGAGAGAGGCCTGAAACCATCTATCTATGTTCGGGTTACACTCTTAAAACAATCTTTTTTTCTCAATAGAGCTCTGGGTGAAGTGACATCCTGTGTTTTCATCTCTCAGCCAGTAGTCTAATTTCTCACTCAAATTCTCCAATTAGTTCAAACCAGCACACATGTAAGACTACCGATTCTGCCATAGCTTTTCAAAGGAGTCCAATTTTTTCCCCTTTCAATTGCCTTCAGTTTTATCTTGGCAAAATGTCATGTGCTTAAAATGAGTCTCAGAAGTAGGACTTCAGCACTAAATATGCCCCAGGAAGAGGCTTGGCAACCAGCTTTAGTGAGCTACTGCCTGACATCAGGAATTAGAGCAAAGAAATGTAGTTACTTTAAAGCTTTCATTTGCCTTCCACAGAAGAGCATTTAGATGTTTTTGCTTAATGAATTTGTGTTGCATTTGATAAAGTCAAAGTGGATTAATTTAATTATTGTCCTTTACTGTGCAGAACATACTTCCTGATCAGAACAATCATTTATCTTCAAGACATTTCCTACTGTTTAATCAGATTTTATTACATGGCACTTGCTAGCTACTTGTGTTAAATTACATCGGTGGAGTGCTTTTTTTCTGTTGGAGATTCCACTTTATTTTCATAAACCATATTTGGCCATACTGGACTAATTAGCTGCTAGTAAAATCACATAGTCCTACAGAGCTATGTTTGAATGTTTTCCAGATATACAAATGAAAACGCATTTAAGCAGCGTTAAGCCACTTTCAAGATAAAAGAGAAAATCTTAAGTAAGAGCTGTAAAAGTAGCAGAAGCTAAGTTTATTACTAACTTCACTTTATTGTATTGTATGTTCAGAGCAGCAACCACCCCCTATCTTTAAGTATCATGTTTTAGCATAATAAACAACTAACTTCTTATTTCAGAAATATATTTTGATTGAATGTGGCAGACCCATAAAATCTAACATCATGCTGCAGTCATGACAACATACATGACTATTGTTTTTTTTTTTTTTACAGATAAAGACCACTACAAATTTCTGGACAGTTTAGGCAGTAGAATAACCTCTGTGAAACTGCTGGCAATAAACTCAATAAGCTAAGTATTACTTCACAGTCTATATCTGACAACTCAAGCAGTTTCCTTAAACTTCAGCAAAAACAAAGCAAGTTCCAAGGCATATCAAAGGGAAGCTACAGGCCAAATACTCTAGAGATGAAAGAACAGGAGTTGAGTTATGCAACTGTAGGAGTTACAGCATTTTTTTTCATTAGTGCTACAGTAACCGTACTGTAAAACAAGAAATGAAGAAGCTAAGTTGCTGTACTGCAAAAATAAAAAATATATAGTGAGTTTTATTAAGTTTTACAAATTCCACTGAATAAAGTCTGTTACCAAGAACTTTGATGACTTGAAATATTATCTGTAGAACTCACCACACTAGACATCTTCAGAAAAAGAATGATTTCAGAATATTGCAGAAGTCAAAATTCCACTCATGCGAGCTGGAGGGGCTGGACAAGTATTGTTTCAGACCATGCTTGCATTCTCCAGGCTTATCTTGCTAATTGAATTAGATGAGTGTGTCCAATGTACTGAGACAAGTAAGATCCACACAGGAAGACACCTTATGTTTGCCTTCTTTTAAACATACATCATACTGCAGCCCCTGTTGCAAAATTCTCACTGGGCAACAGAGCCTCAGCACCCCACTTCAAGAGACTAACTTGCACTTCATTATAGGCACTTATCAACCTCTTGTGGGGCAGCCATGCCACACACACACCCCCCTCCCCTTCCCCCCCCCCAAAAAAANNNNCCCACCCCCCCCCCCCCCCCCCCCCCCCAAAAAAAAAAAAAAAAAAAAAAGAAAGAAACAAGTTTCATTCAGACTTGGAGGGAAGCAAGAAAGAATAAAGTAAAAAAAATCAAGGGGCAAAGCCTGGAGTATTAATACAAAGCCCGTGGCTGCTGTGAGTAAAGGTGTTTTCCCCAAGATCACATACACTTCAGACATTAGGCACGTGGGGCTTGGGATTAAATTCCCATTGTTTAGATACTGCAAGAAGTATTCCTTATGTAGCATAGGTAAGGGAAACTAGCATCAAGCAAGTGCAAGTCTCTTCTGTTGCACAATGCTGAAACCCCTGCCTTCCTCCCTCTGTCTGGTTCCATCCACATTCAGACTTCTTGCTGTGAAAGTTTAAATGCACTGGCTATATTTAGAATGAACTAATCCAGGAGTGATGGTTTCAAAAGACCAAATTAAGGAATAGAAAAAGCAGGTAATATCACTAGACACAGTTAAGAGAAATAATTAACAGGCTGTTCTCAAGTTCTTCTCAATGTCTTACATTATTCAAGCAATGGTGTTTCACTATTTGCCTGAAGACTATTATTAGCCAAGAGGACCATAAAGTCTTTGGGTTTTAAACCAAAGTGCTTTCTCAATAAAAACAAAAATTAGTTTAAACCTTGAAAATAACCACATATCAAATTACAAAAGTGCCCATTTTTTTAATAATAAGAGCAACGAATCATGGACACAAATTAAAAACCACATAAAAAAAAAAAAAAAAAAAAAAAAAAAAACAAAACAAAAAAAAAACAGAGAGCANNNNAAAAAAAAAAAAGAAAAATCTAAACTAATAGACATCAGAGAGCACATCTCCAGGACAACCCTGTGATCTTGTCATTCAAAGTCACTGAAGAAGGAATCTAGAGCATACAAGCTCTGAAGTCAGTCCTGCAAAAATGAAAGGTCTGATTAACATTAAGACTGTAACTCCTACCTTTTCAAGGGCCAGGGACAGTGTACAAACAGCTTTAAGTGCACGCAACTTTATCAAGCCAGTTACATTCTTAATACTTTTCACTAGTAGTATGTATGAAAACAGTATTGTCGTCAAGGTGAGACTACAGAAGTAAAACCCAGACTCCAGACAAATAAAACAAGCTGTTTTTAGGGAAAAATCAATTTGCCCTGATATGAAACTGAGTATACAGCCTCACATTGGAGACTTGAATTCAGGGATAGTTTTGTAATCCTTTCAGAAGCTACATCTCATTTTCAAATCTATCTACTCTGCAGCATTGACAGTAGCTTTTGCTTTATACCCTCCTTCAGTCATATATTCCTCGGTCTGAGCTGCTCTGAAATTTTAAATTCATACAATAAGTCTTACTGTAAAATTTTGGAGATTACAATAAGAAGTACAATGTTTGTCAAAAGAAGGTACAAAGAAAAGGGTTTAAAGCATAAGAATGTCTGTCCTCCTTTCCTGACAGCCAAACACCTTTATTAAAAAAATATAATGGGGCTATCAGAAAAAAAAAAAAAAAGAAAAAAAAAAAAGGCATGCTTCTTGTATATAAAACAGATTTGTAATATGACTGCTATTTTGGGATGCAAAGTCAGTTTTAATTAGAGTGCCCTAAATTTAGGACTTCGAATTACAGACAGTTTTATGGTCTCTGTCCCAGTAGATGTCTAGCATGCATTTGTCTTTTTCCAATACACTAACGTCTGTGCCCTGTACCATAGATGGGAATTTAGCTGACCTCTTTTTAAATTGTGATGAAATTGCCTCATCAAGACTGGAAGGGCCCTCAACTCCTCTAAAGCAGTTTATTTGCTAAATATAGCTTTTGAACCCTAATTCTTCCATTTTAAATTAAATCTGCTAAATTAACACTGTGCGTGTCTCTGCAAACACTTCAGTAATAATGGCGCGTATGAGATGTGTTGACTTTCAATTCAAAAGTTATCCTGAGCAGAATGCCTGAGCAGAGTATCCATGGATACCCAGGTCCACCATCTCCCTCCCTGCCTAAGTAAACTCTTAAGTTACCTCTTGCTTAATTAGGACAAAGCCACATAAGCCATATTACCATGGTAGAGGAAAGCCAACAAGAATTGAAAGCTGGAAGCAGCATTGGCTGTTTGTAGCAGCTATTACTTAAGTGCAGGACAAGCTAGTTTTGGAGGCAGATAATTAAGATGGTTTACAAATGTATTTTTAATCATCACTATTCAGGAGTACTGTGGCAATAGAAGAGAATCAAAGAAAGCAGTAATAATAGAGAGATTGCTGGTGCCTTTCAACCTAACAGCTGTATTGAGGGTTAAGAAACAACAGATAGCAGCATATTACCAACTCCAAAAGAATCTTCAGTATGAAAAAGAGAAGAACTTGATTTTGATACTTCAAAATAGTCACAATGGAGGGAGTGTTAATTGATTTAAATAATTAATCTTGACAGATAAAAGCATATTCATCCATTTAGAGAAATAAAATGAAATAATTCTCATTTGTTGTTTTTTTAAATAGAATGAACAAAAGCAAAGTATCTGTTGCATGACTGCATAAGACCAAAAATCCAAGCTCCATTCTGTGTTACTGAAAACTGACAGGAAGTTCATCCAATCCTTGGCTGACAACTAGAGCAGTTCTATTTTCATCAACCTCTGACTCATCTCAGAAGTACTCTTCTAAGAAGAGTTCTTGTGTGGAGCATAGCATCCCCAGTACTGGAAACTGCATTTTCTACAAAGTCTCTACAGCATTAATATGAATAGGAGTTCTATAAAGCCTAGATTCATCCTTGAGGACAGATTAAAGACCAAAAGGACCTCAGTCGTATTCACCACCCAGGGGTACTCTCCACTTTGCTGCTCCTTGACAGACACTCTCCAACCTAGTCAGGCACTATACTACCAGTTGAGTCTTAGAGTATGTTCATACATTCAGTTTTGGACATATCTTAGCACTTCAATCAGTGAAGTCTAGGTGCATCTAATACCCATCTTAGCTTGTTACAGTCAGAATATTTATTTCACCTATTTCTGAAATAACTACAATGCACCCAAGTTAAACAACTCTTGGGAGTTGATATCTACAGCAGCATCACAACCCTCATTTGTACAAGTTCTCATCACAAGAAAGTTCTGCCAAGTCATCGTCATGGAAGGCCAAAATAGAC
Source organism: Psilopogon haemacephalus (assembly GCA_013396835.1). Lineage (NCBI taxonomy): Eukaryota > Metazoa > Chordata > Aves > Piciformes > Megalaimidae > Psilopogon > Psilopogon haemacephalus. The sequence continues at coordinate 103,788 of VWZI01011876.1, read as the reverse complement.
CAAGTTAGGTCTAAGCATGTCCTGGCTTGTCCAGACATGTTTCTCTGCTCTCCCTCCTCCTGATGTCTGGGGGAAGCAACCATGGGAAAGAAAAATAAAAGCCTGATGCCTTTCAGTGCCCTCCATGTCCCCTTCTGACTTGCAAACCTGTTTACAGGGTCCCTCACGTGTTTATACACTTGTTTGTGTTCTGCCCTAAAAAGGTAAAATCAAGCCCTGACTTTACCTAATATGGTTAAGTTCTGCTAACTGCCATTCTGATTGGCTTATCAGTGGCCAAAGAACCTTTAGTCTCAGGCTACACTGATAAAGAGATGAGCAGGTAAAGACAATGTGCTCTGCCTTAATGTGCTTCTGCCTTTGCTCTGCCTTATAGAGTTTTTGCCTCACTGCTGTTTCATCCTGCCGTGCTGTGCTAAGCTACAAGCTAGCTCTGCTATGTAATAAGCCCTGATACTTTGGGTTTGTACACATAGAAATTGTTTTGTCTCAGTTTACCAGAAAATAGGCTTTAAGTGCCTTCAGGCACATTGTGCCCATGTGTACATCCACAAGACATCTGTGCCAAGACTGCACAACTGCAAGTCTGTGTCAAGACTGGAAGTCCTGGAAGGAACACAGATCATCTGCCTCTCTCACAGTACCCTGTTAAGAGCCTAGGAAAATCAGAAGTCTCAACAGCTATAAAGACAGAGACCAAACTCCCTGCAAATATTTAGGTACTGTCTGGAAACCATAGTTAGCCCTGGGAATCAGGAATATAATTTTACGAGTGAATACTTGAAAGCCTCTTTAGCAAAACTCTGTAAAACTCTGTAAATGAACCCAAAGGCCTTCTGCCTTAAGCAGAAAGGAGCTTCTTAAGTCGCTCTAGTGGGAAAGCAGTATAATTGACCACAAGAACCTCTTTTCCAGTTCTAATGCTTTAATGTTTGTGTTATTGCTATTTATTTCTTAAGTGCTCTAGATTCTGTTTTCCTATGCATAATATTTTCATGACTGTTGCAAAGAACATATTAAAATTGTGGCTGGTAATGAGACTCCTGAGTATCCAAATCAATAAATTATATTAAATTTGAAAAATACCATCTTGCAACACCATAATACCTGTCACTGTTATTATTGGTATATTCTCACCTCCAAGAGAAGGACTGTCCCCGTCTCCTGACCATTTACTCAGTGACAGCTCCATCATAATGGGGGGGATCCCATGAACACTGGGCACCATGTATCTCTCCTTATGGAGGTGGAAAGCATGTTAGCTGATTGACATATCTTTCCATTGACATTATTTTCCCTTGGTTGTAGTTTAAAGGAAATTCTCTAGTAGCTGAAGAATTTAAATCTGTTTGACATTTTAGCTTGCTCAGAGGTTTCAAAATATTTTGTTCTCAAAGTCATGTCATCTTCAAAACATAAGTTCACCTCTCAATTGAAACTTTAATGAGCTAGGCTTCATAATATTGTCATAATTACTACTCATGTATATAACCAGTAGTGACGTACAGAGAACAGTTTAAATTCTGACCTACCAGCTAAAATTTAGCCTGGACAAAACAGATAAACTTGAGAGGGAATTTACAAAATGTTGTCACTAATACTGAAACACAATCAGTACATGAAGAAGAAACAGGTTTGTCAAAGTTTCACAAGGTAACAGCACCACTATTGTTTGTTAGTTGAGACATTGAGCATTTCTTCAAGGTACCAAGCATCTTGAATTTCCAACATCATCAGCTCACAACAGGAATGATATAATGACATAGGTCAGAAAAGATTAGGAATTCCTATTCAAGTACATCATAAAGACCACTAATTTCCCCAAATGGTTCTTGTAAATACTGTATTTCCCCATTTATACCATCTGTGATGGTTTGGCCCAGACCGGGGGCCAAATGCCCACCTGTGATGGTTTTGGGAGTTCCCTCTTCCACGATTCATGAAAATTGCTCTGCCATCTGGAAGTTAAGGGTGAAGCTGTATTTACAATATAGCATAAGTTTACAAGCATATATACAGATATTTAGAAGTATATACAATTACATACAAGTTAAAAGAACTACAGAAATTCAATTCCTCTCTCAAGCAGCAAAACCCACCCAGGAGGGCTGCAAACTAACTCTCCTACTTCTTCCCATCTCCCTCCCTTATTTCAGAAGGCTTACGTGTGGGGGCAGGGGGGAAAAGCTGACCAGAGGTTGGAAGGAAAATTATTACATCAGGTTACAGAGATTCAGGTAGAGATAGCTAACACAGCCAGCAGCAGCTGGAGACTGACTGTAGTATTGTCCCTTGGTTTTAAATCCCTAAGCAAAACCAGCAAAAGATACAACATCACTATTATTTTCTTTTTCACAGCAAATGATCTAAATTTCTCTGACTAAAATATTCCAATTAGCCTCAAGCCACCATATCAAAGCCACTCCATTACTCCCCTTCTTAGATGAGATGGGGAGAGGGGAAAATGTAACAAAAGCCTGTAGTGAGAGAAACAATGTAATAATAATGATAAGCAAAGCAATAGTCTGCAAGGAAGTGAAAGAGAGCCGATGTCCGCTTGCCATCATCCCACGGTGGTCAGTCTCAAGAAGCTGGGCTTTCTTCTGGAGGACAAACACCATGGGAGAACATCCTACACTTCCTTTTTTTTCACTTCGTTCTCATATTTGAGCTGATGTCATATTGTGATAAACCCAAAGGGTCAAAATAGGCCTGTGCATGTGCTGGCTTGTCCAGACGTGTTTTTCTGCCTTCCCTCTATTTTGGGAAGAGGCAACCACAGGAAAAAGGACAATAAACCTGGAGCCATGGAGTCTGAGCACTCTGGCTTCCTCAACTTGCATTCTCCTGCTTGCATCCTGTGGTAAACAAGGTGCATGTGCTTGCGTTATGCTAAGCCTGTGCTAAATGGTTACAGCAAACGTGTGGTTTCATCCAAATATGGTCGTAACTTGGCTTACTGCCACTCTGATTGGATAAGCTAGTTTTGTCCCAAGGTCCAATCAATCTCAGGCATTAATATAAAAACAGACAAGCAGATAACACAATCTGCTTCTACCATGCTTTTCTGTGTTCTGTATCTGTGCCTGTATTGTGTTATTGCTTCATAGCTATATTCCAGTCTGAAACCATTTCAAGTTTTTCCAGAAGCAACTTGAATACCCTTCACGCAATTAGCTACATACTACAGCCAGCACGAGATACACATCCACTGAGACACATTGCAAGACGTCTGCCTACATCTCCTGAAGATAAGCAAGCCTGAAGGCATGCAGATCATGGAAAAGCTGGGACCAGGTCACAAACTGTCTGCACCCCTTCCCTTCACCCGGCAACCTGTGGAGCCTGGGGTAAACCAGAAGTCTCGGCAGCCACAGCAACAGCTAGCAGCAGCAGCCAGACCAACCAGAAACCCTGCAAGTGTTCCGGGTACTGTCTTGATTTCTTAATAACCCCACAAAATGGGAGAAATAGTATTTGTGAGTAAAAACTTAAAGCTTCCTTTATCACCTAGATTCTGCCTTAAGCAGAAAGAGGCCCTGAGTCCATGTAGTGGCCAAGCAGCACTATTGATTGCAAGAAATATCTTCCAGTGTTAAGTTGTTAATTACCTAATTCGATTTCAATTGGATTGATCACATATATATTGATAGTTACTAGATCTAGATATCATGTGTGATGTGTTCCATAACTGTTACGATGGAACCTGTTATTAAAATTAATGGTCAACTTTGGAAAAGTTTGGGTATCAAAATTAATAAACATTATTAATTTTGGAAAATCATCTTGCATTAATTCATCCTAACCCCTTCTATTGCACATATGGCATGGAATACCACTTTGGACAGTTTGGGTCAGCCAGCTTAGCTGTGTTACCTCCCAAGATCTTACCCACCCTGCAGCATACTCCCAGAGTGGGGAAATGTTGGAAAAAACACAGCCTGGATACTTGTTCAGCACTAGCCACAGCATTAGTGTGTTAACTACTGCTGCAAAACACAGCACTAGGAGGGTGCTCTCAGGAGAACTAATTCAAACTCAGCCAAGCAAAATACATCATTACGTGATCAAAGCAAGTCTGATCTGCTAGAAACTTTACAATCAAAGTTGTTATGGGATTATCGATCATCACCTGCCAAGACGCAAAGGTAAGCTAGATCAAAATTATGTTTCAGTGTTTAATACCAAAGGAAACAAATTCACCTCAGTTCCAACACCAGGACCTGAGGTGAATTTGCTATGTGCTTCAAACCAACCACAACATAATCCAAATTATCTAATAGGAATACAGCTTTCCCTAGACTTCAGCAAGAATCACAGAATGGTTTAGGCTGGAAAAAAACTTTTAAGATCAAGTTCAAATACTAACCTAAGAACACTAAATCCACTATTAAACCATGTCCCTGAGCACCCCATCCACATGTCCTAAGTGCTCCTTCCCTGAGCAGACTGTTCCAATTCACAACAACCCTTTCAGTGAAGAACTTCTTCCTGATGTCCAACCTTAATTTCCCCTGACACAACTTGAGGCTGTTCTTTCTTGTCTGCCACTTATTATTTGTGAGTACAGACCAACACCCTCATTGCTATGCCTTCCTTTCAGGTAGTTCTAGAGATTAAGGTGGTCTCCCCTCAGACTACTCTTCCCCAGGCTAAACCACCTCAGCTCCCTCAGCCACTCATGAGGCTTCCCAGCTTTGTTGTTCTTTGGAGTCACTGCAGCACCTCTACGTCCTTTTTGTAGAGGGGCCCAAAACTGAAAATTATATTCAAAGAGTGCTCTCACCAATGCTAAGTATAGAAGGACAATTGCCTCTGTGGTCCTGCTGGCCACACTATTTCTGATACAGTCCAGGCCTTGGCCACCCAGGCACACTGCTGGTTCTTGTGCAGCCAGCTGTCAACTCCACATCCTCAGGTTGTTTTCTGCTGGGCAGCTTCCCAGCCACTCTCCCCCAGGCCTGTAGCATTGCAGAAGGTTCCTGTGGTCCAAGTGCAAAACCTGACACTTGGTGTTGTTGAACTACATACGAGCACCCTTGGCTCATCAATCCAGCCAGTCCAGATCCCTCTGCAGAGCTTTCATACCCTCAAGTCTATCAACATGCCCACCAACTTAGTTACATCTGCGCACTTACTGAGGGTGCACTTCATGGAATCCAGATCATTAATACAGATGTTATATGCTTTGAAAGAAAACAACTGTGAGAAAAATTAAAACATTATGATTTAGAAATAATTCTGGATTTTTTCCCCCCTTTACATCTTTTAACTGAGGTTTCATTTGCTGCTGTAGTTAACCAATTGAGACTGTAAAATACCATTAGGAAAGTAAACACATCAAAAGTCACATAGTGGTAAAAAATCCCACACTGATACTTGGTAACATAACTGATTTTTTGCACTACCCTCTACCATGGAACAACATTACATTGCAGTAAAACATTTGATTTTGATTATAACTTTACCACATCAAAACCACATTTAACTAGTTACTTCTAGTGTCCTCACATTTCATGCAGCACAGGTAGAATTATACCTGTGGGCTTGCTGGAGTTGAAGCAAACAGCTCTGCCAGGAGACAATGACTTCACTTGATAAAGCTAAAACAACCTGGAATTTGCCAGGACTAGGCTTGAATCATCAAGATTCTGTTAAAGAATCAGTGCCTTTTTCTTCTTGTCTTTCACAAAAAATTGAAAAAGACCAGGGTTGTTTTGTTTATTTTTTAAATTGATCAAGACTATAAACAACACAAGTAAGCTGCTAGCACACAGGAGCAGAGAAGCCTTACATTAGGCATACAAGCAATCCTATTTAAAGGCTACACACACTGAAGCACATAAATACATGTCTTGCTGTTCTAGAACAAACACATAAATTGACTACAAAGCTGATTTGGTTTTCTTGTATACAATGAACCACAAAAAAATTTGTGGTGCTGAAGTGCAGTGTATTCCTGGTGTTAGCATTGATTAGGAAAAAAGAGACTTGTTTAGCCAACTTATTTTTAGTCAGACAAGAATGAACAATTAAGTTCTGTAATCCCACTGCACAAATGGTTAGCAAGTAGCAGCTGAATGGGACAGCCTAAAAGTCAAAAGAGGTCTAAGATATTTCTAACAACCAAGCAGATTAGTTTGGCTCCTTTCAGGGGGAGGGGATCTCTGCAGACATATATAAGTGAACAGATACACAACCCATAGGTCACATGCGGACTGCTGTATAGGTAGTATTAGCATGATGGTCAGAGAGGGACAATACCAAAGGCTGGGGGAAAAAAAAAAAAAAAAAATGTAGTATACTGCTTCACTATTTGCATAACCAAAACTACCCAAAAGGTTAAGAACACTCCAATGAAAAGTGAACACACCTCGGTTCAGAAAACCTTCAGTATTAAAAGGGTAAAAGTAGAGAACTCCTTTGTTAGCCTTTGCTCAGAATATTGAGCAAAGGTCTCTGAGAAGAGAAGGCTTCGAGGAGACCTTATAGTAGCCTTCCTTTATCTGAAGGGGGCCTACAGGAGGGCTGGGGAAGGACTATTCACAAGGTCTTGTGATGACAGGATGAGGGGCAATGGGTCTAAACTGGCAGAGGGGAGATTTAAAGGGGATGTTAGGAGGAAGTTTTTCACAGTGAGGGTGGTGAGACACTGAAAGGGGTTGCCCAGGGACATCACAGCTGCTCCCTCCCTGGAGGTGTTAAAGGCCAGGCTGGATGAGATCTTGAGTGTCCTGGTCTAGTGGGAGGTGTCCCTGACTATGGCAGGGAGTTGGAACTGGATTATCTTTGAGGTCTCTTCCAACCTAAACCATTCTATGATTGAAAGACTGATTCACAGAGGTGCTTTGACTTTAGTGGGATGAAAGCCATGGGTACAGAATGTAACTGAACTACTGTAAAATGACTGGTAGGCACAAATAGATCAAAGTGAAGGACTGAAGAGACAAAGAACAGAAATTGGCAGATGTTTCTGTTAGAGATAACAGCGTCTAGAAACTAAGCTATGCCAAGTAAAAAGAATGTAAGCTTTGCCTGAAAGAGGAGTTGTGTCCCTATAAAGTGTTGCTAGCCAATCACTGCTGTACGCAGTTGCACTAACCAATTATTATTTGACACAATGTAAAAGCTCATTGTATATTTTAGAATATATGAGCTGGTGCTTTGCACTCAATAAAAGGACACCTAACTTGCACCAAGTAGCATCCCATCTCTCCATCACTGTCAGGTAAAGATTAACACATGTCCTCAGTCCCAGCAGTACTTTGTAAGGATGCACTTATCCTTGAGACTCACCTGGGTCTAAACACATAGATCCTATTAACACAGAAGTCCTGTGTTCCATCAGGGGACAGTTTCCAATAGGCCCCCTTACCAAACAGGAGCAGGAAACTGTCAGTGTACCCAGAGCAGCTGCAAGGTATCCCTAAAACACCACGTTCCTCCTCAGACATGTTACAAAACATGGGTACTTTGGTTTCTCATTTGTCATCCTCTGACCAGCTGGATACTAGCAGCAGCTGATGCTGGCTTTTATTACGGGAAGGAGGCACAAGAGACAGCAGTGGAATGTTTTTTTACATTGTTTCCTTCCTTCTCTTGCCAGAACTCTCTGCCCATCTCAAGGTCAGAGAGGACAGATTTGTTTGATGAAGAAGTTATAGAAAGTTTGTGATTTTGCAATATTTGGAGATTTCTTTTTGCCTTTGAGAAAGGCACATTAAAGCATGAAATATGCACTGTGGGCATTATAAACTCAGAGTAAAAGTGATGTTGACAGCCAGCCCACCACATATGAAAAACTATGAACATTAAAGAAAGCACAGAGTTTCAGAGACAACATTTGAGGCTTGCTGATTTTAAAGTAAAAAGTGCTTGGTTTTCTCTTCCCCCCCCCCCATCCATTCATCATTTTAAAGCATGTTTAAACTAAGCCTTGTAATTCTGCTTTATTGCTTTTAATAGTGCATACCTATCAGGAAGACAGGCTCGTGAAATGCTAGTGACTAAGCTCAGCTGAATGTTCAGGGGGAGTCAAGAACTCCTCTCCAAAGAACCATTGTCTTGATTTTTCAACCTTACAGAACCACAGGAGTAGCATAGCACAGGGAGAGCTAGACACTGAAGGGATTATGTAGGAATGGATAAAGAGAAACGGAGAGGGGACAAAATAGATAAGCTAGCAGACAAATGCTCTTGCCCCAAAAGGCAGCAATTAACCTGCTTAGCTCAGTGTCAGCATCTCACATAAGCACCCAGCAACCCACAGCAAGACCAGCCAGAGGTCTTGGAGATAAAACCTGAGACATTGACAAGATACTTCCCATTCCCACTGCTGCTTTCACATTTCCCTCCCTTTTTCCCACTAGTCTTCCACCAGGACAGCTTCATAGCTCCCTGAGGAGGAAGCCCAGAAGGAGTAGTCTCATTTCTTCACCTGTTCTATATACCATCCTGCCCACAAATGCTTCTTACTCACACTATGTCAAACAACAGCTACGGTAAAAANCCAAACAAGACAAAACCAAACCAAACAAAACCCCAAAAAAAAAAAACAAAAAAAAAAAAAAAACAAAAAAAAAACCCAAACACCACAAACCCAACAACAAAATAAGCACCAAGAGATTTCAAATGCAAAAATATGAACAAGAGTTTCAAGTGGAGACAAAAAAGGGGACTGCAGTTGGTAACAGGGATTTTCACAGAAACAGATAAAGTGAGAAATGGGAATGGGAAGCTTGACTAGCAATCAGAACAACAGTAAACCTACCCTGACTTCTACCCACTTGGCTGACTGGAAGAATAACCAAAGCATTTCTGGGTATACTGCAAGGCACTTCCTCCAAAAATAAATTGGATCCAAATCTCAGAGATCCCATTGCTGAGATGAACAGATGAAGTAACTTTTAAGCAACACCTGCAATGGCTATATTTGTATCCATAAATGATCTTTGCCTAAACCAGGAATAAAGAAAGATGCTGAATTTCAGCACAGCACACCACAGGCAGAAAGTAAAGCTGAAAGAAACATGCACAGGGAAAAAGCAATGGAGAAAGAGCTATAGAATGGAAATGGAAATTGTTAAAGATTGAAAAAAAAAAAACCAATCATGGACAATACAAAAATACTAACTATAAAAGAAGAGTAAAGACACTGAAAAACTGCAGTTTAAAAGGTACTTCCATGATCTGCACTTACCCCAACATGTTATAAAAAACATATTGAAGTACTTCATTTACAAGTTTAAAAGAAAGTACATATGAACGCCAGGTTTCAAGAAGGGAAAAGCTTCTTTCAGAAGTAGTAGTAAAATCAGTTATTTCCCCTCTTGAAAAGGGTGAGGAGCCAAGCAGACACTTGCAGTTGTACCACTTGCATCTAACCAGGAGTTTAATTGGCACATGTAGATTGAGGGCTACAAAATACCCTAATACTGCTCACTTTCAGGGGCTTCAACTTCTTGTACTGTGATTACACCAGCACACACACTCCACACTGAGTGATAAACTCCAAATATCAGAACTTTGAACCCTGTTTTTGACATTTACCAGAAGTATTTCCGGACTATTTCTGGAAAGGACAATATAATTACTTCTGGATTTAACTTAATCCTGTCCAGATAATGATAATGTCATGGTAATGACCTTCAGTCATGTCTGTTAACTCTCTGGAGAGATCACTACTTGGCTATTTGTCATTGGCTTACATTTCCTGACTTTCCTCTTGAGTGGGTCTAGCCTGTGAAATGTGATATACTGGCCTAGAGCAACAGCCCATACAGTTACCTGATTTCACTTTTTTATTGCATTAATCTGTTCTTCATTTGGGATGAAATCTTTATAACTTTCTAAACAAGTAATTCAATATAATAAAAAAAGTCAAAGCAAATGACATGAAGTCCATAAACACAGCTTACTACTACTTTTCTTATAAACCTCTAAACCAGAGTTAGAAGTGCAATGGATGAATAGAATCATAGAATTGTCAGGGCTGGAAGAGACCTCAAGGAGCATCTTGTTCTAACTCCCCTACCATAGACAGGGACACCCCACACTAGATCAGGTTGCTCAGAGCCCCATCCAGCCTGGCTTTCAAGATCTCCAGGGATGGGGTTTCCACCACCTCCCTGATGTACCATCTCTCCTCTAGTAGATGGTTTGTTGTTGTTGTGGGTGGTTTTATTTTGTTTGGGGGATTTTGATTGTTTTCATTGTTTCTGCTGGAGCTTTTTTGTTTTGGTTGGGTTTTTAGCTCTGTTTTTAAAGCCTCCTTAGACACTATTTTCTTCATAGAAAGTTGATGCTCACCAAGGTGATTGGCAAAAGCATCAGAGCATCAGCAACATTTCAAAGAATCAGATAAATAGCATCCTCTAAAGGTGAATCATAGAATGGTCTAGGTTGGAAGATACCTCAAGGATCATCCAGTTCCAACCCCCCGCCGTAGGCAGGGACACCTCCCACTAGATCAGGTCACTCAAGACCTCATCCAGCCTGGCCTTGAATACATCCAGGGAGTCCTTCTTCTGTGGCAAAAGATTTTTGTGAAAACTAAGCATCTCAGACCAATTCCCAAATACCAAACTGGGTAAGTCCTGGTTTCCTGCACATATTAATTAGTTTATTTGAAGACTTCTGCTTCCTGTCCATCTTGCAGATTTTCTGAGAACTGTTTCTGCTACCTGTGAACCTGGAGTTTATCTCCAAGTTAAAAGCTGCCTATAACAACATCCTTGCAAACATTTGTATCTGTACTCAGAGGCAGTCCTAAGCATGCTATGCAAGGGTTTGATTCTCAATATTTTTTTTTTAGCTTGAAGGAATACTAATTATTATTTGTGATCTAACATTTGAAATTTGATTTCAAACTTGTGAAACATTCAGTTTCCCTCCTCAGGCATCTTTGAAGAGCACTTCTTACAGCATCCACCGAAGGAAGGTCACAGACCTAAGCAACGCACACACACATGCACTCCAAATTTGTTGGTGAGCTTTCCCATTTTTGTAATATTTGGCTAGATTTTCTACCTTCTTGCTGAATGCTATTTATCCTGCCTGTTTTGTTAACAGGCAGGCTCAGATGTGTGGCTTTCACTGCTGTCCAAAATAATTAGGGAATCCCACAGGCAGTCCTGTCCCAAATAGTTGACACATTTCCTTAGCGCTGTCACTCCTCCAGTACTTAAAAGCTTACTGTTGCATGCCTCTGGCAGGTGCTTGGAACATGGGAGTTGTTAGTATTCTTGGACAGTTGTTTATAGGAAATGAAAGGCTAGTCTAAAATTTTCTTCCTTTTTAGTTTGGCATAAACCAGACACCATAGATGAAGAAATCCTTTTCCTCCTATGCTGCAGCTCCACGCTCACAGAAGCAGGAGTGGGACAAAAACTATCTGCCATTCAGATTTCTATGTGCTGCAGGAAACATCCTACTGTCTAGAGAAAAAAAAAAAAAAAAGAAAAAAAGAGTAGATACGAAACAAAATTCAAACAATCACTGACACTTCATTTTTGCTTGCCAATAAATCTCTTTATTCACACTGTTGAGTCATCTGGGGGCCAAGTACCTACATTGTTCTTTAACTGTCCAGCAGGTCTAGGGAGGTTCTTCTCCCCCTCTACTCTGCCCTACTGAAACCACACCTGGAATACTGAGTCCAATTTTGGGGTCCCCAGTTCAAGAGAGACAGGCACCTGATGGAAAGAGCCCAGCAGAGGGCCACACAGATGACTGAGGCCTTGAGCATCTGCCCTACAAAGAGACTGAGAAACCTGGGGCTGTTTAGTCTGGAGATCTGATCAATATGTACAAATATTTGAGGGGCAGGTATCAAGTGAAGGGGTCCAAGCTGCTTTCAGTGGTCAGCAGCAATAAGGCAAGGTGTAATAGATATGAACTAGAACATAGGTTTCATCTCAACATGAGGATAAACTTCTTTAGTGAGGGTGACAGAGCACTGGAACAGGCTTCCCAGAGAGACTATGGAGTCTCCCTCTCTGGAGGCTTTCCAAACCTGCATGGATACATTCCTGTGCGAAATACCCTAGGTGATCCTGCTTGGCAGGGGCATTGGACTTGATCTCTGGAGGTCCCTTCCAACTTCTAAGGTCCTGTGATTCTGTCAAGTACAAATGAACCAACCCAAGGTCCCCCCAGGTTTAGTATGTAGCACCTTATAATGAATTTGGGGTTTTTTTAGGTCAAAGTAGGGTCTTGGTTGCACATGAAACTCTGCTTCCTGAACCTTGTGATTGCCTTGAGGAATTAGAGGGCTACTGAAGTCTACATGTGTTCTAAGAGAATTCAACACATTTTGGAGACAAAAAGTCCTGAAGACATATCCCTGGTTGAATAATCTTTAGCTCTTTATTTTTTATCGCTGATGTTTTATTTCTTGGATGCTTTACTGTTTAATTTTGTTGTCACACTGCCTAAGAATCTCAGGCTATAAACTGAATTGAATTATTCACCAACATAATCCTCTCTTTAGCTCAACAAGAAAAGGTACCTACAAGCTGATTAAAAAAAGAGCTGGAAAGCTAGATTTAATTCTTGCTTTTTAAAAGGAGCAAAGATATTTTAAAATGACAGTTTGAAAAGACAGAAAAAAACAAGCATTCATCAAATGAGAAAATTAAGTTGTCTACAAACAACTTCTTTTACAAACAGGTACCTGCATAGGTATTTTCAGCTTCAGCTGCCTAATTAGGAAGTCATTATTTCAAATTCCTATCTGACCTGGCTTACAACAATAGAACATCCTGAATTTGACTTGGAAATAGTTTTTTCAACTTTGATGGGAAACTGAGTTCAGAAATGTAATCAGCTGTTGACAAATATTAAAAAATCCAGACCAGTGGATTATTTTTTTATCCCCACTCATCTTTCCCCATGTTCCCCAGCCTCAGAGCAGAAGATTACTTACATTACAACCTCTCTAGACCCAGCTACTCACCATCTCTTGACACTGTACTAAAATAAAAAGTTGAAAAAAGCACCAGATCCTACGGTGCTTCAATTCACACACCTTAGACTTTTTATCCTTCCACAAGGCCCCCCTGTATTGTTCTGGTCATTCTACTATTAAAAAAAAAAAAAAATCCATGACACTACTATAGAAGACAATCAGGCCAATATAAAGACTGAACAATCAGAGTTATTTAAAGTTGCCAGAAAGAATAGGTCCGTTCTCTGAAAGAGCACAAATTGGAAGTGGTATTCACCAAGTTCTGCTGCTGATGGGAATGAAGAGTAAGAACAGTACCAGGGCAGAAGCAGAGCCATGTATATTTTGTACTAAGGATTTCTTTCCATAGTCATGCTCAGATAACTACTATCTTTAAAACACAAACCACATCATGCCGAACCTAATAAAAGCATGCAGATGATTTCTTAACACTTACCTGGGAATAAGCCCTGATTAATAGCCAGCCAGTGTAGATTAGATGCAGGGTTTGGGGGAGAACACATCCAAAAGAGAGATGGGAAATGAGAATCATGTCCTTAGTTTCCCCTGAAGTGATCCAGAAACCACACAAGGTATGAACTACTTAATGGCAAAGCTTAATTCTCTCTCTAGATGACTGAAGTTTCCCCACACACCAAAAACTCTGGCTCGTTTCTTTAATGGGAAAAGCCAAGAGCAAGAAAAAGCCCACACTGCCAGGCATGGCAAGATACAACTGTTGGCAATGAAATGTTTGACTCCAACAAACACATCCTCAGCTCTTCTGTACTTCCCAGAACACTGGAATGCACAAAAATTAGCCTTGCTCCTGGCTACTGAGGGACTGGAGACTAAAATAGCAGCTAACTACCTCTCTTCCCTGGTAGCAATGGATGCAATGCTAACTTCTCCCACCAATACCTACTCAGTCCCTTATTGTGTGAGTAGTAAGAGTCCCTTCTGCTGCACACAGCTGTACAGTTTTGAGGCATCATAAAGGACAGTGATCAGAAGTAGGTCACTGTCAGAAGCTAAGAAAGTTACTGCTATATTATGCTCATGCTGTACTGGTTTTACCATCTAATACAACTGTTTAGCTGTAAGAGCACAAAGCTTGGACAAAGAATCTGCTTAAATGCCGGAACAGATACCCCAGCCATCAGTGACCCTTGGCTCAACTCCCATTCAGAATGGGTACCAGTAAGGCTTTAAAATATTTCTGGCAATAACCAAAGGTGATAGTACTATATTCTAACATACATAATAGACAGATATCATGGGGGAAATAGAGGAAGTCATAGAATGGTTTCAGTTGGAAGACACCTCAAATATCATCCAATTCCAACCTCCTGCTATAGGCAGGGACACCTCCCTCTAGATCAGGATGCTCAAGACCTCATCCAGCCTGGCCTTCAACACCTCCGGGAGGGAGAAGCCACAACCTCCATGGGCAACCTGTTCCAGTGTCTCATCACCCTCACTGTGAACAACTTCCTCCCAATATCCCCTTTAAATCTTCCCTCTGCCAGTTTAAAACCATTGCCCCTTGTCTTGTCATTACAAGACCTTGTGAATAGTCCCTCCCCAGCCTTCCTGGAGGCCCCCTTCAGATACAGGAAGGCTACTATAAGGTCTCCTCGAAGTCTTCTCTTCTCCAGGCTCAAAAGTTCCAACTCCCTCAGCCTGTCCTCACAGCAGAGGTGCTCCAGCCCTCTGATCATCTTCATGGCCCTCCTCTGGACTCTTTCCAAGGCTTCAATGTCCTTCTTGTGTTGGGGGCTCCAGAACTGCACACAGTACTTCAGGTGAGGTCTGACAAGAGCAGAGTAAAGGGGGAAAATCACCTCCCTTGCCCTTCTCTTACTGCAGCCCAGCACACAGTTGCTGCCTGGGCCGCATGTGCATACTGTCAGCTCATGTTGAGCTTTTCATCACCCCAGACCCCTCAGGTCCTTTTCCTCAGGGCTGCTCTCCAGCCACTCACCACCCAGCCTGGATTTGTGCTTGGGATTGCACCAACCCAGGTGCAGGACCTTATACTTGGCCTTGTGTAAGTCAGTATGCCATCTCCTTCTCTGACCTCAGCTCATCATTGGCCATGATTGTCTCTAGCACTGAACCACTATAGGATTTTTTTTTTTTAACAGGGTTAAAAGAGAAAGGAAATAGTTTGTTGGGTTGGGGTTTTTTGGGTTGTTGTTGTTTCTTTGTTTTTTAATCTGTGATCTAACACCTGCTGTCACTGGTCAGTAGTCAGCTCTTTAAGATGTCTCAGATATGACCCAGCCTGCCTTTGGTCCAAGAGGACATCTACAAGTCTCTAGGAATGCTAAAGCCAATTCAAACTACTAAGTAAAATGCCACCAAAACATAAATAATCACTCTAAAATTAAGGATAAAGGCTATAAATTATTTCTACTTGTATCACAGCTGGGCAAGTCATTACAAGGCATCTGGTAGCTGAGAGGCATGCCAACATCAATCTATCAATCTCCATTTCACTATATTAACATAAATCACAGGCCTTGTGACTCGGATTTCTTATATCCAAATAAAGGGATTTAAAACTGCCTGATATTTAGTAAATTGGTAACCTAACACATTTACTGGTGTTATATACCACCTCTTGAGGATGTCACCTGCGCTTCTGTTTTGATCTCATTGGAAAAACAGCTGAGATATTTCAACACATTTTGGGTAAGAACATTGGCAAGTAGAGATTTGGAGGGAGATGGCCAAAACCACCTCATGTGTCCACATGCCCAGCAAAACAATTCACAACATGCCCTTCTTGTGCCCAGCAAGGGAAGGCTGATAATCCTAAAACACACATTAG
This sequence comes from Psilopogon haemacephalus, assembly GCA_013396835.1. Taxonomy (NCBI): domain Eukaryota; kingdom Metazoa; phylum Chordata; class Aves; order Piciformes; family Megalaimidae; genus Psilopogon; species Psilopogon haemacephalus. The sequence goes on along the minus strand of VWZI01011876.1, from coordinate 88,006 downwards.
AGCAATCTATAACGTACAAGAGCTAAGGTGCTTAAAAGCACACTACTGCAAGACATCCATAAGGCCAAGACTGTCATTCTGCTCAAGCAAGCTCACAAGCCTCAAGCTGCCTATTTCTGCACCTTAATTTGCAAGTGCAGCCCATATCGAGAACCCTGAAACTTACCTTGCAAAGACTTTTGCCATTATGTCATCATGACAACAATCATAGAATGGTTCAGGTTGGAAAAGACCTCAAAGATCATCCAGTTCCAAACCCCACTCCATAGGCACGGACATCTCCCACTAGATCAGGTCACTCAAGGCCTCAACCAACCTGGCCTTGAACACATCCAGGGAAGGAGCAGCTGTGACCTCCATGGGCAATCCATTAGTGTCTCACCACCCTCACTGTGAAGAACTTCCTCCTAACATCCCCTTTAAATCTCCCCTCTGCCAGTTTAAACCCATTGCCCCTCATCCTGTCATTACAAGACCTTGTTAATAGTCCTTCTCTATCCCTCCTGTAGGCCCCCTTCAGATAATGGAAGGCTATTATAAGGTCTCCTCAAAGCCTTCTCTTCTCCAGGCTGAAAAGCCCCAACTCTCTCAGCCTGTCCTCATAGCAGAGGTGCCCCATCCCTCTGATCATCTTTGAGGCCCTCCTCTGGACTCTCTCCAACAGTTCCACATCCTTCTTGTGCTGGGGGCTCCAGAACAGCACAAAGTATTCCAGGTGGGGTCTGACAAGAGAATCCCCTCCCTTGCCCTGCTGGTAATGCTTCTCTTAACACATCCCAGCACACAGTTGCTGTCTGCATGTGCACACTGTCAGCTCACATTGAGCTTTTCACTACCCCAGACCCCCAGGTCCTTTTCCTCAGAGCTGCTTTCCAGCCACTCACCATCCAGCCTGGATTTGTGCTTGAGATTGCACTAACCCAGATGCAGGACCTCACACTTGGCCTTGTTGAATTTCATGAGGTTGGCCTGGGCCCACCTCTCCTGCCTGTCCAGGTCCCTCTGGATGGCATCCCTGCCCTCACTTGAATTTACTTTCTCATTGAGGGAAAGTACAATGACACTATGTTTTTCAGCACCTACTCAAATTATTAGTAAGGATTTCAGCTGCAGCTTTTAAAAAGGCCATTAACTGCAAATGGAAGAACACTGGGAAAGCACTTCCTAAAGTCTAATGCAGGCTGTAGACCCTGGACAACGCTGTTTTAACAAAGGCAAGGCTGTACTCAGGTAAACCTATGGAAGCACCACACTGCAAGAAGTCTTACTTTCGTGCTTACTAATGCAAGTATGTGGTGCACATTAAGTGCTTCAAAACACTGTAGTGAAGCTATGCTAGCCTAACAATGCAATTACAGACTACTTAATGGGAAGACACATCAATAATACATCATTATAGAGCTAGCATTTCTCCCCAGAGTGGCTCATTTTTAGACTGCTGATGTCCCATTGTCTGCTGCAAGAGGTAAAGGCCAGCTTTGAAAGTAGCAGTGGGTGATCTTTGATGCTTTAGAAAAACAGTTCGCATTTGAGGCGCAGTTCCTCTCTAAAATGTTCCCCCTCGCATCTACCCAAGAGCTGTAAGTGACCAAACAATCACCAACAAGACAAGTGTAGCTTTGAGGATTAAAAGTTTTGCTTTTGAATCAATTATCCTTTCAATTCTTTGCTGTGGTTTGAGTCCTCATCCCTGAGAAATAGATACAAGGGATGCTCTCTCTCACTCCACTGAGCAGAAACTGTTTTCTTCTTCTGTACAAACAAGTTAAAGCCTAGCAACAAATACAACAAATCAGTTCCCACTCTGTGTAGGTGGGATCATACCCACAAACATCTCATTTCTAGGTCCAGTGCTACAGGCAGATAATTCTGGGCCAGATCAGTGAAAAACCAAAAAAGTTACAGAACCAAGCTGGCTTCACCACTGGCATAGGATCTACTGTCTGCCTCAGGCCCATTCAATATTAAGCAAAATTCAGTTGGCAGGCAGTCAGATGGCATGGTTGAGGCATTCATTTAGCAATAGAAAGGAGCACACTGCACAGAGCTTTCCCGAGGTTGCTTCCTTGTGATAATTGCATGAGAAAAATGTTTCTTATTTGCATTACTTGAATAGTTCCACTTCTTACCAGCATGATGCTTCAAATACGCTTACTATTCTGTCTAAAGCAAAAGGTATTACTGTTTATGTAAAATGATCTTTTGATGGATCCATGTTATATTTCTAGTTACCTCAGAGACTTGGCACAGCCTTTGGCAAGTCAATTTACTTTCCCATCTATAAGGTAAGGTAGTAACAGCAGAGTAGCTCTCATAGGTGTTCTGTGTTGCCATAACTTTTGCATAGAAAGTGCTTAATAAATATTAACATGATCCAATGAAAAAAAAATGCATAAAATATCAGAACTTAATGATGCAAGTCAGTCTTACTCAGAATCTGGAAGACCTGTTACTCCTACAAAAGGACAGAGCCACCAGGGACAGGATTAAAAAGCCCATTTCCCAGTCAGTGGCTCTGCAAAGGGCTCTGAGCCCCAGAAACCAGAAGTGATGCTTTTCTTGCCCCTGAGGAACAAGTGCACAGGAGATGCATGCACCAGTGCCAGGATGAATGTGAATTCTCTGAAGAAAACAAGCAAGACAATGATCATCTATGAGGAAAAACAGAGAACTAGGAGCTGGCTGTTAACTGGATCAAACTGCCTTCTTGCTACACTGAACTGAAAGAAATTAGGGAGTTTAACATAAGGCTAGGTATTGATTGACATGGCTGGCTACTCTCAGATGGACTTCATTAGCTGACCGAAACCAAAACTTTGGTCCCCCAGGCTCAGCAATAGGGTATGAATAAGCAAAGCTTGGTAATTACTAATGTCTCAGAAAGATAATGCTGGAATATGGAACTCCCACTAGAGGGATGATGACTAATGATGGATGATTAGGGACTACTGTTTTTCAGTCTTTCTTCAGAGATCTAGAAGCCAAAGCTAACTTTGTTCCTCAAAGCTAGTAACCATACTGTAAAACAGAATTAAGATTCATCTCCTGATCTAGCAAAAAATGTCCTGTGTGCCATAGATTTATTATTTAGACATTTTGCTGAAATTAAATATTAAATATTTATAAATATGTAGAATTTTCTTTTTTATGGTTGCTTTTACTTCTTCCTTTTCTGACCACTACAGTCTAGTGGCTGACAAGTAAATACTCACCACAGTCCAAAGCAAGGTGATTCTACAAGAGAAAAATTATTCCATTTTGAAAGGAAACAGCAGTACTGCTGAGCACATGAAAAGCATACAGGAGAAGCTGAATTTTCTGACATGCTGCAAGAACAGTATCAAATTCATCACTGATGTGTCATCTTGATAGTGACCCTCATTGTCAGAAGCATAGACTTAAGGGCACAATCTTCATTTTACACAGCTCCCATGGATAACTAATTAATTGTGAACAGTAACACCTTCCCCACAAAAAACTAAACCAAGCAGAGCTATCTCAATAGGAACCATAATGAAGTCATAGACACACAAGTATGTCTCAGCTACTATGTTTCCGTTTAACACTTAAATGCCTAGATTTGTTCTATGACAGCACAACTACATAGCTTCTATGAGACAATGAAAAACTGGAGAAGAATGAGGCTGACTACACCTGCAGCCCTCCTAGTGCTGCTTGTGGTAGTTTAGCAGTTATCTGCCCCCTCCCACCCCCACACACCTTTTGATATAAACCCCAGCTAGGACTCAGAACACTGGAAGTTGATAAATGAAGCTTTAAATTTACAGCTTTTCACAATATACAAGCAAATATTTACAAGGTATAACAGATATTTACAGATATATACAGTGAAAAGGTAATACAGAAACACCACAGCCCTCCCAGAGACCAAAATCCCCAGGAGGGGTAACCAACCACCCCCTACCACCTTTCCCCCTTCCCCAGTCTTATCTCACCACCTGTTGATTCCGCAGATAAGCAGAGGTAGATCTACATGGGGGATTAGCAGTAAGAAAGAAGTTAGTAGAATTACTGAGAATTAGCTACCAAGGCAGAGAGACAAAGGAACCATGCAAGAGAAGCAGCCGCAGCTGGAGAGGTCTGAAAACATTTAACTATCTATGTTTGGGTTACACTTTTTTGAAACGTTGTTTTTTCTTTCTCAGTAAAGCTCTGGGTGAAGTGACATCCTGTGTTTTCCTCTCTCAGCCAATAGTCTAATTTCTCATTCAAATTCTCCAACTAGTTCAAACCAGCACACTGGTCAATCAGTCACCAGCAAACACTTATTTGACAATGTCTGATTAGAATATTCACTATATTGTGGATTCTCAGATTGATTCAAATGAATGATACACTAGGCAGTACAGTTGCTCCAAAAAAAATCCAAAAGATTGAGAAGTGCTATGTTCATACTTAAAACTGTGTTCTCAGTTCTCTTACTATGATTTTATTTGCTGTCAATTTAACTTGTATTTTTCCAGGGTGCAACACTACACTACCACTCATTCCAGGGCAGGAAAGACATCAGAGAGAGGGGTCATAAATAGGTGTGAAAAGAAGCTTAATTACAATAAATAAATATCACAATACAAAGAACAGTAATGTTTTAATAAAAGCAACCTTATTTGGTTGGCAGGTGAGACAGAGGACGAGGGCTTCACAATACACATTGCAGTCTGAGCTGTCACAAGGCTGCTGTGTTGCGTAGCAAATCTTGTCAGTAGCTCATTTCTTTATGACATTTCTCTTCACATTAACAAGTAGTTGACATCAGTTACACTGTTAATATATACGAAAACATTTCACCCGTCCATTTGTATTCTTCATGGTTGAGATTAGACACTGAGGTGCAGTAACAGGTAATTGAGGGGAAAGGGGTACAAAGCTTTGACAGGAAAAAACCCCATAGAGGAATCACTACAATTTTAATCTGCCTGTAAAAGTTATCATGACTTACTGCTCCAAATAAATGTCACTCTTGATTACAACTAATTCAAAGCAAGTAACAGGCTAGAGTAATAAAGCACTTCCTGAAAGAGAAACCAACTGCAACACATGTCATAGCATTTAGAACCAAACATCAGTATGCAAAGGGACAGATACTCCAGCTAGGATCACAGTCTAGAGAGACACACCAGTTCCTCAGACTTTTTTTATAGGCCAGATGTGGCTTTTACCAAACTAATTCAAAGTGAACTTGTACCAAGGCTTAAGAAACAAGTCGTCTGTGAAGCTTTCACAGTTTAACAACTCCCTTTAACAGCATTTTAAACTCTCCCCCTGTTGATGCTACCTCTGAGATCAAGTACTGCCTGTGTAAAAATCAGAAGCAGAGAGGCGTAAACCTTTAGCTGTAGTTAAGAGTCTCATGGGTGTATGTGACCATATGTTGAAGAACAGAAATATGTAATCTAGCAATCAAATAAGTGAAAAGGCCATCTATGCAAGCTAGCCTGAGGACAAGCACCATCAGTCAACAGCAAGCAGCAGCATGGCAACAAGCTACCACATATGAAAGGGCATCACAGCTAGCTTCAGAGAAGGGAGAGCAAGCAGGGATTTGAGAGGAGAACTTACAACACAGATGGTAAAACAAAAAGGATTCCCTCCTCTCTTTCCTGTTAATCTCCTATGCGTCAGATTCAGGGAAAGGCAGATTTAAGAAAGCAGGTTTACAGAAAGCCATAGGACCTTGAAAAAAGCAGCTGCATACCAAAATTAATAGCCTAGAAAAGTTCACTAGGTGGTAGATCAGATTGTTCATGAGAGACTCAATTGTGCATATATGTATGCAAGACTGAGAATCAAAGCAAATGTAGTCCTGTGTGTGTACACTAACTTATGTGCCCCACCGAGTTCAAAGATTTAAAATCCTCTGCTGCAAATCTTGAAGTCTATAATCCCAGCAGCACTTAAGAAGGAACTTGCAGGATAGAAACTTACATATCTCCTGTCCAATAAATTTTACAGGACACATCCTCTCCTCCTTGTATAAGCACCTTCAAGTCTTCCTGTCATAAAATATATGTCTGTTTTCAATAGATATTTAATGAAGTTACTCCTTGTAAGAGAGCTTGTTTACATTGCATTAAATATTTAATGCAATTTGTTATGGAAAAGCACTTAAAAGAAGTCTTTCTAAAGGTGAATAGCTTTTTCCAGACCATCTTAATCTCTTCCAGCAACAGCTATTAAAATTGAACTGCTTATACTGCTATACCAGAATACATCCCTTGTAAGGGAATGCACATAGGTGGACAGCGCTGAAGATTAGAAACAACACCCAAGACCAGGAAATTCTCCTCTCCAATACTAATAATCTCTATGCCTGCATCACATCCACACAACACAGGCTTTATCTGGCCAGTCAACACTTAAACTGCACTTATAGGCTTGCAGGCAGAAGCTGTTTCCATTTCATCACAGAAGAAGTCAGGCTGCATGGGTTCAGTATACAGTGAACCAGATTTCAAGACACGGTACAATATGAAAGAAGTTTTGATTCAGAGGCCGTAATAAAAATTAACCTCTTCTACACAAAACAATGATCCTCCTTTTCCTACAGAGTCCTGCTGCATTCCAGTCAATTCTTACACAGGATGCAGGAGCAGAACCTGAAGTATTCAGATATGCCTTTAAAAACTTTGACAAAGAACTGGCAAATGCAAGTAGGAGGCTTAAAATGACAACTTCCAATGATCTGAGTTCAAGGGTTGGTTTGGCAATGTTTGGTTTTGGTTGGTTGTGTTTAGGTTAAGGTCTTTTTTAAAATGTTTTGTTTGTTTTGCTTCTGTCCTGTCTGGTTTTGGTCAGGGGTGTTTGGAGGGGAGAAGTCATTAGGATTTCAAAAGGTTTGCTACCTCTTTGTAACACTTACCAATAGAACTCTCTAGTAGTTGTTCAAGCTTCACATTCAGTTTCAATTCAAAAGCTACAATATAGAGAAGGCCCAAAGCTACAGTACATTCACCAAAACAATCTAAGGCATTAAACACAACTCATTTGACACTCCAAGACACTCAGATCTTTTGCTTTAAAGGAACTGGCTCAAACAGCTTCATTTGCAGCATGCTGAAATATTTACTACGCAACTCTTGACAAGAGAATGTAACAGCAAACGTAAGCTTTCAAAAGCCATATCCTCTAACAAAATTATTTCTAAACTTCAATTAAGTATCACTTACTGAAGCAGCATTCAGCCCTTCCATCTCAAAAAGCTTTGTGAGGAGTTAAGTGGCACATTGCAGGCAGCATACATTGTTCATTACTAAAATGAAGGTCATTAGGTTGGTATTTTCCATAGAGTATTTTCACCCCACAAAACCTACATTTCCATTCTACTGGAAAACTAACAGAAGTGTACCTTTTTTTTTCTACTAAGAACTTATTGTGAAGTAACTGGGGGATACATTTTCCCATCCTATTTAGTTTACAAAATTTTCACCTTTTCTTTAATCAAACTTGTGCCTAGTAGTAAGAGAAACTTATTTAACTGATATTACTAGCTCCAGGATGAAGTCTTTTCAAATTGCTGGCCACCTTCTACCCCATGAACTAGAGAACTAGGGGTTAGATTGGTTTTTATTCAAGATTTCTGTATTATATGTAGCAATAGTTAGACAATGCATTTAGCAATACAGAGACTCCATAATTAGAGACAGACAGGAAAATGACTGAAATTCTAATCTACATCCCTTACCATGCAATCTTCCTCAAAAATAATGTTACTTGAATACTAAACTCTTCCAAGGCTACAGTGAGTAGATAGCACCTACCGCTAATTGGTTATATAACAATTCAAGTAGGATTAGTATCATAATCTGCTGTGAAACATGACAGCAGGAGATGTGGTTCTGCAAATAAAATACTCATTTATAAAGACGTTTTCAAATGAAGGTGGATTATGGCATTAGGATTTCTACAATTAAATTACATCCATGCTCCTCTGTTGAGCACTGAGAGTTTGCTGTACAATTTCTTCCCTTCTATGGCCGCGAGTTTGACCCTTTCAATAACATTTTGTATTTTTCTTCATGTGTTACAGAGCCATCCACGATGCTACAATACCACACCTTACACACATTAGGTTCTCTCAACGTTTTCTCCAGGGGTTTTTTTGTCACTTGCACACGGGCTCCTTCTGTTCCAGGTAAGTGTTCCCTATTTTGTGCCTGTGAACCACAAATTTCACAGCCTTTACTCTTCCCTACAACATTAAAGCAATGTATATGTTGCCTAGTGAAGAGGTCTAAGACATTTCTGTATAGGAGCACACAAGACAGAAGTTTCTGCAGACTCACTCATGTGATTCTTCAACCAAAATTGCTCCTTTTCAGTCCAGTCTTCCTTCACCCTTGCCAAAAGGAGTTTGCACTACAAGGTTGCACTAAAAATACTCTAGCAAATGTTAGTAAAGGCCACATTCAGAGGTTAACAAATCATTTCATCCCTGAAAGCATTACAAAAATTGTGCAAGGCTTAGCTGCAGAATGTAATATCTTCGCTGCCAATCCTAAATATCGCTAGCAAGAGGAAAAAAAAATCCTTCTTCGTTCTTCCTAGAGAATAGGGATTCAGTGTAGCCAAACGATTTAAATGATAGGGCTTAAAAAGAAAATCCACAACGAAAAGACACAAAACACCAGGACAATGGTTTGACTTGCTGAAAGAGTCCATTTATTATTTCTAATCTATCTTTTCTGTGTTTCTTGTCTCCTCCCCAGTTTACTATGTACTGTACTACATTAAGGTAGTACTGTTAATGTACCTCTGATGTTGAAATGTACTGGCAAAGAGAAAAGCAGCGACCAGAACACACACATGCATGTTCCCAAAACACTATCCCAGACTAATTTTTTTATTTTTTTCATTTCAGAGCAGAACAGACCACAGAGCTTGCCCAATTACCACTAACAGACCAGAGCAAACTTAAAATGAAAACCATAGATCCCCACTCATCTGACTGCTGTTACAATCACACTTCATGTCCACAGCATATTTTTCTTGGTATAGAGGCTTGCATCCAGAGGTAAGCAAGAGGAAAACACTGCTAGCACGCAACGTCCAGAAGGAAAATGCTGTTGAAACACTTTGGATCTCCTCACATGCCTCAGTCTCCATTTCAGAACAATACCTACCAGGCTGTATGTAAGATCTTTCCTAGTCTTGGTTGCTGTACTGAGTGGCATGCAGAATCCAGGGAGTTGGAAGAACAGATACACATGCATCTTCAAGACATGCTCTAGGACTATAGTGTTCAACCATGTGCGTTTCCACTCACAGGCACTGTTTTTGTTAACAAAGTACAGTCAAATCCAGGAAGTATTTGCAATGCAGTCTCCTACTCAGACAGACGACTTGTAGCATAAATCAATATGGGGCTAACAAGTTATGATTCCACATCAAAATAGAAACAAGCTCCATCAGGAATCAGAGTGGCTCAGGTTGGAAGGTACCTTAGAGATCTACTCCAGCCTGCCTACCATAGACAGGAACACCTTTCAACAGAAGTCAGATATTCAAGGCCTCATCCCACCTAGCATTGAACACCGCCAGAGAGGGGGCATTCACAGCCTCCCCAGGCAACTTACTTCAGAGCCTTACTACCCTCATTGAATTGCTTAGGTTGGAAGGAAACTCAAAGATGATCCAGTTCCAACCACCCACCATAGGCAGGGACACCTCCCACTAGATGAGGTCACTCAAGGCCTCATCCAACCTGGCCTTAAACATCTCCAGGGAGGGAGCAGACACAACCTCCCGGGGCAACCCCTTCCATTGTTTGACCACCCTCACTGTGAAGAATTTCTTCCTAACATCTAGCTTAAATCTCCCCTCTTACAGCTTAAACCCATTACCCCTTGTCCTATCATTACAAATGTTTGTGAATAGTCCCTGCCCAGCCTTCCTGTAGGCACCCTTCGGATACTGGAAGGCCACTACAAGGTCTCCTCAAAGCCTTCTCTTCTCCAAACTGAAGAGCCCCAACTCTCACAGCCTGTCCATATTCATACTCAAGAACTTCCTAAGATCCACTCCAAACCTACTCTCCCCCAACTTAAAACCATCTGCCTTTATTGTATTGCTAGATGTACTTATGAGAAACCCCAGATCACTCTGCCTGTAGAATCCTTTCAGTTATTGGAAGTTAGCTTTAAGGGGGGGGGGGGGGGGCAAAAC
>VWZI01011876.1:64398-77810 GCA_013396835.1 Psilopogon haemacephalus | reverse complement strand
GGGGGGGGGCAGAAATGCTATAATCACTGTCAAAGTATTGACAAGGACAGTGTGCATCTCGTGTATGTTTTCCCTCCAACTGCAATAGCACTACAATTTAATATTCAAGAAGGAAATCCAGAAGCTGAACCAGTACTGTGTTACCATTGTAAATTTTACTTTGAACTATGGTTTCTCTACAGCTGTGTCATTTTTGGTAAAAGCATGTACTGCAATAATTCAAGGACAGTATAATGCTGCTTCTCAGAATTACCTCTATTAAGCATAGTCCAGTTGCTCTGTCAGGAGATTGATGCTCTGGAACTGAAAAATCTATTAATGGACTTTGGAACACAGGTAAACATGACCTTCAATAAACTAAGAGAAATTCTGTTCTGGTTTGGAGTTTTTTTGGTGGGGAATTTTTAAGTACCTTAGACATATCAGTTAGTTATGTTTAAACTAGCCTGTTGTATTAGTTTAAGCTAGACCCCCTGAGCTCAAAAGCTCAATAAATAGACTTAATTTGATTTGGAAGTAACAAATGAACTTTAATGATAAATAGAAGGTATTTTTGGTAAGGGGAATTACAGAGGATGGGGGGAAAGGGAACAAAATAAAAGATATAGGTATAAGGCAAGGGGAATTACAGAGGATATGGGAAAGGAAAAACAAAGTATGAAATAAAAAAAAAATGCATCCTGGAAGTGGATGGAAATTGAATCCTAGCAGTGAAGTTGGAAATTGTTGGTAGGTGCAGATGGATCCAAGATAATGGAGAAATGCAGCAAGTTAGAGTTCCAAATATGACTGCTCTGTTTATTGGAGAGCACATGGTAAAATAGCAGCAGCAGGAAAGCAAGACCCTGGCTGGTGAGGAGCAGGGACCCAAGAGGAAGAAACAGTGTGGTGGTTTAGCAGTTACCTGACCCCTCCCCACCCCCTTTGATATAACACAGGCAGTGACTCAGACAACTGGAAGTTGATAAACGAAGCTTTATATTTACAGCACAATATACAAGCAGATATTTACAATGTATAACAGATATTTACAGATATATACAGTGAAAAGGTAATACAGATACACCACACCCCACCCAGAGATCAAAATCCCTAAGAGAGGTTTCTAACCACCCCTACCACCTTTCCCCAATCTTATCTCACTGTCTGTTGATGCAGCAGATAAGTGAAGGTAGATCAGCCAGGTGGTTAGTCACAGGAAAGAAGTTAGTGGAATTATTAAGAATCAGTTACAAAAGGCAGGGACAAAGAAGCCATTCAAGAAGCAGCCACAGCCCAGAGAGGTCTGAAACTGCCTGACTTATCTATATTTGGGTTACAACTCTTAAAACAATTTTTTTTTTTTCTCAGTACAGCTCTGGGCAGAGTAGCATCATCTGTTTTCCTCTCAGCTTATAGCCTAATTTCTTACTCAAATTCTCCAATTAGTTCAAACCAGCACAAATAGGAAGTTCATCACCCCTTTATAGGGGGTCTCAACAGGGAATAGGAGGGGCTAAACGCAACACCTGGGGGCAGGTCAGACCACTCCCAGGGAGGAGTCAGGATCCAGTCCAGATAAGCACCCCCAGGAGGGCTTAACCCTTTACACAGGTGACCGCTCTATTCTTTAATACAAAAATACCCACTAAGATGTTTTCCTATGAAAGGTGTAGGTATTAAATATTGAAAGACATTTATTTCATACTAAAAATAAGAACAAGCTCTCTTAACCAGGGGTTTACTGTAATTGCTTTGAAAACATACCTACTAACAGGACTACATTGAATCACAAATCACTGGATTTTATTACTTCTGGTGAAAAAATCTGAGATGCACTGATCAGTGGAGCCAATAAAAAAACACATCGATTTCACAGAACACTAGAGTTTGGAACCAAGCATCACAGGCAAAACCATTTGTAGGATGCACTATGTGCTATGGAATAACTCACAAATAACTCATAAGCATTACCTGAATATCAGTGCCACACTTCAGAAGGAAGGAATGCTATGACATTGACACTAAGCTTTCCTGAATTGAGACAGACTCAGAATTCAAATACAATCCTTAAATACAGAACAGGTGATTGAACAAACTTGAGCTCATTCATTGCTAAGCATCAAGTATGTTTTTTATATAAAAAAAAGTTTCACACCTGCTTTTTCTACTGATTTTGGTAACTAACACTGAAATGTCTTAGGTGCATGACTGAATAGACTACCTTTGAATAAGAATACGCATTGAAGAAACAGCTGAATTAAGCTTTAAGGTCTTATGAACAGCAATAAATGGATAAGCTTCACACCGAGGCAGGAAGAGTGGAACAGAAGAAATCCCATGCATAATTATACCTGGAAACCTCACAACATTTCCTTCCAAGGCTTATGTACTTGGTTCACCAGTTCATTAAATAAGCTGTATACACACTCAAGGTAAGGTAATGCAATTTCTGGTTCATAACAACTCCATAAAGGTATGCTCATTCAAGTCACTTATGTATAGATGAAGCACCTGTGAAGTAGTTCCCACACAGGTAAATTCATGCATAAAAAAAGAGCACCAAACAACAGATTTAATTCCTGTGCCATTTCAAAGGTGTGAAACAATTTGACACTTGAAGTTCTGAAAACTAATACACCAAGTTGCTCTTTGCTTCTGACTGTTTACAATACACTTGCTCAAGTAACCTCATTTAATGGCACGAAAACATTCAATTAAAAAAATGTATAGTGAAATTAAGCTTCTCTTTTTCCCCAGTGAGTGTACGCATATGTAATACACACCTGTGACACAGTAAAGAACTATGTATTCCTTCTCATCCAATCACTGTTCGTTAAGCTAAATTAACATATTGTATACCTTTCTCATCACAAGTTCTCTGTCTAGGAAGAAGCACATAGGATACACTCACTGTAGCAGTACTCAGCAATTATAGCTTCATGTGCTGGTTTGAGGTTAATTGGAATATTTTAATAAGAAATTAGATTATAGGCTGAGAAAGGGAAACATTGGTGATGTCTACTTTGCTTATAGGTTTGCTGACATATAATAGTAAGAATACAAATGCAGATAAGAGAGAGCCACTCGGGTCTGAGTTCTGGCTGTTGGTATTCCCCTGCTTTCTAGATGAATCTGTGTAACCCAACCAATTAATTCCTGCTTCTAACCTCCCCTGGCCGATCTTCTGTTTACCCAGCATGTAAAACAGATTCTATGATAAGACTGGGTGGTGGGAGGAAGGATGGTTGGGAACCCCTCTTGAGAACGCCGATTTCTGGGAAGGGCGTGGTGTTTCTGTACTACTTTTTTACTGTATATAACTGTAAATATCTGTAATGTTTTAGGAGGAAGTTCTTTACAGTGAGGATGGTGAGACAGTAGAATAGGTTGCCCAGGGAGGTTGTGGCTGCTCCCTCCCTAGAGGTGTTCAAGGCCAGGTTGGTTGAGGCCTTGAGCAACCTGTTCTAGTGGGAGGTGTCCCTGCCTATGGCAGGGAGTTGGAACTGGATGATCTTTGAGGTCTCTTCCAACATAAACCATTCTAGCGTATATTGTAAATATCTGCTTCGATATTGTGCTGAGGTGTAAATATAGAGCTTCATTAACTTCTGGACAGCTAAGACTAGTCTGGGTGATTTCAAAAGTGAACAGGGGGGCACAGATAACTCCTGAACCACCACACTTCAAAACATTTTTTAGCGTAATACAGCACTCCAACAATGCAATTCCTTCACATTTGTGGTGTTGTTTACAAGGATTATATCTGTTTCTTTTAATACTTCAGATCTTCTAGTACACCAGCTAGGAACCAGTCAGATCAATCACAAAAAATAAGCAAGTCTTTTCCCTCTCTACTTGAATCCTACTTACTGGTATACCCAAACACCCACCACTTTTAATCACAGAGGTATTACTATATCCTGTAATTTTTAATGATATTATACTGTTCACATGATATTTTGTTTCCAGAAGATTCAGCAGCTACCATCATGCTATTTTTGGGACATTGTCTAGTAAGTAAGGCTAACATGTTAACTGCCCATCCTACAGTTCAGGCTGCTGGTAGACTATGGCCAGGCATCTCAATGACCCTTTCTGTCTGGGAGGCAAAGAAAGGCTGTCTGCATTTGGGGATTGCAGGGTTGCCTTGTTTGGTGGGCTCCTCCTATTGCTATAAATTGCTTCAGTTTCAGGTAAAATGAAGAATCCTTCTCACTGTCAGCAGTAAAAGAGGCACTCATGAAAAACAAATAATGAGTTTTCAATCTCTGTTGATCAATTGATGCATAGTCTTACTTGTTTCAGATGCCAAAAGGTATAACATTTTAGAAAGAGGAGCATTAGACTCATCTTTCATCATGAAATGGGGATTCCAGTGTTTATAGATATTCATATTTCAAAAACATCCCTTTGCATTGTTGTAGCTTACATAAATAATCTAGAAAACTTAAGTATTAATTTAAAAATATTTTCCAGGAAGTGAAGAGTTTAATAGCTACAAGATATTGTAATCAAGATGATAATTTCTTCAGAAAGCTTGGCCACATAAGTATGATGGCTTCATTAAACTTCAGCTATAACTGTTCTAGAGTTGAAGAAGGTTCAAAATTATCACTCTTGAGATCTTATGTTTTGAATATGAATTAGTAGTTTAACTGCAGTAGTCATGTGTCTATGCACTGTACCTTCTCTTCTCCCATGACAGATGATTGAAATCCTGACATATCACATCACTAAGAACTTTCCAGTAGAACATTTTACATAAGTCTAAATGAGTCAGGAATTTGGTTTAGAGCCAATCTTGGGGAAGGAAAAAAATCTCAACTGTAGCTGATTTTTCCCCAGTGTATCCTGAGGGAGTTTGTATTAAGAATTTAAAGAATAGAACTAGCTTTCTTATTCCATTCCCAGTTACTAATTTATTATCTAGAGGAATTGACACCAGTCTTGAAAAAATCTTGATGAAAAGGAATCCGTCTCAGCTGCATGAGATTTAACTGACTTCTTCTTAGTCTTGCAAGAAGAATCTATCAGTATCATCTCTGTCTCTGCTTAACCATCAGCCAAACAGCAATCATAGTGATGAATTAATTTTCTACAAAAGTACTGAAATTGTAACCTCACACTCCTTTCCTGGACTCATTTCTATTTAACAGACACCTGCTAGAAATTCCTAAGACCACTACTTCAGCTCAGCAGGACGGCTTAAGTGTGCCTAAGGACCAGCTCATTAACCCATCTGGTTATATCCAAACAAATAGCTATTTGAGGGGGTTTTTTCCCCCCTCTAAGGAGGCAGGGAAAGCTTAGCAACTTCTACTGTAGGACATTATACCCAATTAGCATTCAGTGTTTTCTTTAGCTCTAATGAACCAAATTCCCTCCTGATTACTTTCATAGTCTGGAAGTGCAGGAGCCTACCTCAGTAAAGGCAGCCTCAGGTTATGCTCACATTGTACAGCTCTAACCAAGCCAATGTGCAGATGTTGAGCAAGTAGAATGTTTTAGTGTAGTATTACCAGGCTTCAACCTGTAGCTATTTTCTGTACTACTGGTATTTACAGCTATAAAAAAAGAACATAGCAGTCACACCAGAGGACAGGGCATCTTCCAACACTACACCATTACTGCTGTCACCAGCTCTCAGCACCCCAAAGAGGGAAGGAAATATGATTGCATTGCCAAATTTAGCAGTTCTAAGATGGATTGGGAGCAAACCAGAAATATTCTTCTTCGAAGTGTTCTTCACCCATCTGCTTGGTGCACAGACTTGAGGAAAGAATCCCAACCAAGCAGCAATTCCTCTCGAGGTTCACAAGTGTTTCACAGCACACTGACATTTCAATCAAACTCAAGACCAGCAGTAACCATTGAGACTCTTCCAGAATTGCAAGGCTATGAAGTTACCACTGAAATCTATGCACTTGGACTTCCACATTAACTAGGAAACCTTCCAAAGCAGTTAGAATTCAGCTGAAGTGTTTAGTGTTTTGCAATTACACAATCCAAATCCTTAGTTATTTCCCTCTTTGTGTTCAGCAAAACTTGAGATAAAAGGCAAAAGATCACACAATGCCTAATTGAATTAGTCTAATTGTTGTGGATGGGGGAAAAAAAAAAAAAACAACAAACCAAAACCACTGCATAAGATATTTTGTGTTCTTAGTTGCTAGGTTTTTTTCCAGGAACATTTGTGCTTGCTGAGGAACCGTGCATCCCTGAACTGTGATGTTAAGTAGTCTAAAGAGAACATGCCCTTAGAACTGAAAGGCACACTTGGGACTAAAGAAATAGGTTTAGGTCACAGGTGTAACAGATTTATGCTTCACATTTTAAAGAGTCTACAAAGCTGAAAACAGTTCATGAGAACAGTTTACAGCATAAAAAAAAATTTCCCACAAACAACTATGGAATATTAATTAACTGGAGTTAATTAATACTTCTACTGATCTTATGACAAAGCTGAAATATGATATGAAACCATTTGTAAGCAGTTTGATAAATTCCAAACATTTAAATAACAAACTTGCCTTGGCACTAGAAAATGCAAACAGGGGAAGACTCCATCAAATAGCTAGAACTTATCATCACAGTCATGACACCACAGCTCTACAGCAGTTTCACTTCAATGATTGCTTGTTAATACATCACACCAAGATGGAAGCCAGACTCATTCACAAAAGAAAGGTGATTTTAGGAAAACTATACCAGACATTGTCTGAAACAAGCCTAAGAATCACAACTCATGCAGTTTTCACTAACAGAAGTTTACAACAACTCCTCCTCCCCTCCATCATCTTATATTGCAGTACAACACCAGGTTCAGATAGCCTCATTTACATTTTTAGGAGGGTTTTGTGTGTGTGTTTTGTTGTTGGAGGAGGTTTTTGGGGTGTTTTAAATTTTTTTTTTTTATTTCTTCTTTCTCCTTGTGCAACAAAGTGGGGATGAAAATTGCTAGGCAGGACAAACACACTAAACTTTGTGAAAATGCACTTCTTCACAGACTGAACAGGAGAGAACTTTCTTTCCAACCTACATGCAAAATAAACTTTTAGTAACCATATGTTTTTTCACAATTTGCTCATAGAATTGTTTTGGATGGAAAAAACCTCAAAGATCATTGACTCCAACCACTGAAGCAATCTTCCAAAGAAAATTAGTTAGTCAGTGTATTGCCTGCCTAATGAACAGACTGATATTTAAAACTGATGATTCCAACCATGGCTTCAATATCCAAGTCAAAGTGCACTTTAGAAGCAGCCCAGCAACCACTTCCAAGACTTTGTGTTAGTATCTGATTGCATGCTACAGAAAATTCAGTCACGCTGTGCTTTTGATATCCATCACGCCGGATAAGAATATCATAAAGTTAACCTGGAAATTAAGTACAATACTTTTGCCAGATTACACAAACTAGTACATTGCCCAAACTGCAGAACGAGATGTTTTAGATAAAGTAATTGTACAGATTCAACAATGGTTTCAGTACCACACAGTGGTACGTGGTAGGAGACAGGTTAGTTTTTGCAAGGAAGATTTGCATGCTTCAAAGTACTCTAGACCAGGGTGTTTCCAACTCGCCACCACTTCAGATGACCACAAGTGAGTCATCACTTCACTGAAGTCAGTAATAATTCCCACCTTAAAATAGGAGATATCTAATTACTCAGTTCTGTTACTCTGACATTCAAATTGCAGGAGATTGCTTTAATGAAAATAAAGCCATTACCTTTAACACCCAATAAGTCTTATTGTTAATCAAGATGCAATTACTTAATCTACAGGAAAGAATCAGCAGCAATACACAAGAAACTCACACACCTACACTTAAGCACCTAAATGCTAATTGTTTACAGATGTTGCAGTTCTAAAGCTAGTTTAAGCAGCTCCTAGTGGTTTAGCTTTACACTGGAAGTATCAGAACTTAGCACAAAAAAAAAATACTGTTGTCAATACAATATATACAAGGTAGGAAACTAGAAAAACCACTAATGTTTACACAGCAAGACATTAAAACTTTGCATCTTGAACTGTTGTTTAAGTGACTTTTTGATATTGAAAAAAGAAAAATGCTCACTTTTGAAAAAGGAATGCTTAATGGAAGGTAAGTTTTAAGACATTTTAGTGATGTATTTACAAGAGAGTTCCCTCCCCTTCAATTCTGCTCAAACTGAAATGACTAACAAATGATCAGCATTTCTGAACACACCAGACCCCATGCCTCTAAATGCATAAGAGAGAGGAGGGGAAATGCACCAAACTACCCAAAACACAATTTTTCAGCCTACCAAGTAGAGCATTAACTGTACCAGACAAGGAGATTACATGGTGCATGGTTAGATTTTCCTTCTGATAAAAAGAAATAAAGCTTGTCAAGTATAATAGAAATAATGGAAATACGTCAAAATAAGGGACACAAATCAAGCCAGAAACTTAATTCCACCCAGAGAAGTACAAGTAATCTAATTTTATCCTGGGGAAAAAGAAAAACACACAAAAAAAACAACAACAAAAAAACAAAGAGAAGGTTGATTTGAGTACAGTGCTTTAAAGCACAGGATGAAGTCCTGAACTCAGCAACATCATTTGTATTTCAGTAATGAAAAACTTAACACATGTAAGCTACACAATTACCTTCTACAAAGACACTTCTGTAGACTATGATTATAAATATTAGCAAAACCTTCTAGTTTCACTAAATCCCAATAGTTAGGCTAAAATCAGGAACATATATCAGCAAAATCTAATAAGAAGAATGTACTACTGAAGAGGGATGAACAGGAGCAGGCAACTGTCACTGTACTGCGGCCAGCTTTTGTCCTACAATTGCTTTCCCAGAATGTTAGAGGTTGGAAGGGACCTCTGGGGATCATCCATTCCAACCATCCCTCAACAGTGGAGTTGCCTGGAGAAGTCCGCACAGGAATTTGTCCAAATGGGTTTTCAAAGTCTTCAGAGAGGAGTCTACCTCCTCTGTGCAATCTTCTCATTTGTGCCCACTGATCCTTGTCCTATCATTAGGCACCACTGAAAAGACGGATCTCATCTTCTTGACACTCATCCTTTAAATGTTTATAAGCATTGATAAAATTCCCTGTCAGTTTTCTGTGGGCTGAAAAGCCCCACCAGGTCCCATTCTCTCCACATAAAGGAGATGTTCCAGTGCCCTATCATCTCCATAGCCCTCTGTTGGACTGCCTCCAGTAGTTTCCTGTTTCTTGAACTGGGGAGCCCAGAACTGGACACAGCACTCCAGATGTGGCCTCACTAGGGCCAAGAAAATGAGAACCTCCCATGACCACAGTTGGTCAAACTCTTAATAAAGCCCAAGATACCACTGGCTTCCCTGGCCACAAGACCACACTGCTGGACTACAATTAACTTGTTCAACTTTGAATGCTACAAGAATCTCACAGAACCATTGCTAAGGCCAGGAATTATCCTGCACAGTTTACATCTAGGTTTCAATTCTGTTGTGTTCAGATGCATCTCCATAGCTGCTTTTTCTCTTTAAGTGACATGAAAGTATAACCAGCAAAAAAAACAATTTTTGTATACAAAAAAAATTTAAGTATAAATAGAATAAATACCTTGTATACTTAACATATGCATGGGGCTCTGTAACTCATATGATAGCTTGGCTCATCCCCTAAAACCATTTTGGACATGATCCATAGCTCTGCCCACACTTTCAGGAATAGAGATGTAACATACAAGTATCCCCTCACTGTAAAGCACTAGTACTGATCCAGAGCCAAACCTCCACTGTCAGTCATGAAGGTATTTTTGATGGGGATCCAAGTCTGCAGTTGGGGTAGCAATGCCACACCAGCATGCCACTAAAGTACAGACAGATTCAGCAGAGATACCACTTTTATCTCCTTGCCCAGAAGCACTCCATGAATGTTGCTTCAACACTCTTGACAATGAGCAGGATGAATGTTTGGGCACAGTGAACACTGTCCCAGCCCCTTGGCATGCTCACATTGCACTCACTGCTTAGCACAGGAGAGCTGTGCCAGCAGACAAGGTTCCCATATTAGCAAACTACACCTCAGATACAGAATATACACTTTGTTATTCAGAGCCACTTTTCAATCCAGTTGTTTTCCCTATCAGGCATACTGCTAACATTCACCAGGCAGCACTGTGTGGAGGGAGAGCATGACACATGGTTCAGCCAAAGCCAGGCAGAGCTCATCCTGTGCTGTTCCCTCTGTAGTGGCAAAGCCAGGGAACTCTGTCAGGTCTCCAGATGCTTGATAGAGAAGCACCCACTTGAGTCATCCCTAACTGGATATGTACTAACATCTCTACTTAACAGTTTTCACACCAGTGAAGCTAGGAGAGAGGGAGCGAGGAGGGGAGAAGGAGCAAACACTACATCTGTTCCAGTACCATTAAAAGGTGGCACAAATAAAGTACAAAAAGAAATGAAATGTCCAAACCAGACTTGCTTAACACTGCTTAGAGCCAATCCCTATCAAGTGCTATACTATATGCAGAACAGTTGTCTTCTAATCAAAACATCAAGTCATGCAACTTAGAACCAAACATGGAGAGGACCAAGTCCTTACTGACAAACTTTGAACCACACCAAATCATTCACCTAAGCAAAGTCATCATGCTGTAACAGCAGCTTGTTCCAGATCTCCATAACTGTGTGCAAGAAGCCAACAAATGAGGACTTAAAGCCTTTTTTTCTGAAAGGCTGTGCATGAACTGTAATTAGAAAGCTTTTTTTGTTGCTAATCATGACTAGATTTACTAAGCTCTATGACAATAATAGTAAATCCTGTCTTCATTAAATTGATGTATTAAGTATTTGAAGAAGTATAGGAAGTATTTATGGCATGCAGAAGTTTTTTTATTGCAGTAGACCACTGCTTTGAGCTGTATTTTCTCTGATTTCTATAACAATTTTTTAATGTAGCAAATGTCCATGTGCATTTGCAACTTGATGGTAGCATTTTACTGTATAGCCAGGAAAGAAATTCTAAGCAACAGAGCCCACATGAGATAAATTAAAGCAAAAATAAGTTTTATTTTAAGCTCTGTGACATCCATTTCCCCAAGCAGGGTCTCCATGTGTTCAAAAACCACCAGATCAAGTATGATGAATTAAAGACCCACACTTACTAGACTGGCATGCTCAGTAACAGTTCAGGAAGTGACTGCAGCTCAGAACATGTTTGTATCTGCAGTTGTTTTCCACCTTTTTGCTAATGCTAATTTAACAGCATTCAGGATCAGTCTCAGCCCACTAACCCTGAGACACAGATGGATGCTGGTTTAGCACTGAAGTTTTATCAATTGCCAGCACTCCCACACAGTTCCAAGGGAGGATGCTTGGCCTAAGTCACACACCGAGGAGCAGTATGGTCCGTATCACAGAATATATATGACTAGAAGAAACTTCAGATATCATCCAGTCCTACTCTTGACTCACCAGTGAGGGTTGAAACCAAACCATGTCCCTAAGAACTAGATCCACATGCTACCTCAATATCCCCAGGGACAGCAACTCCAGCACTGCCCTGGGCAGCCCATAGTTTTAGAACCCTTTCAGTGAAGGAGTATTTCACAACATCCAGCCTAAACCTCCCCTGGTGCAACTCATCACCATTTCCTGTAGCCCTGTTGCTTGACACCAAGATGAGTATCCCTCTCCCACCTCCCTTAAGGTAGTTGTAGAGAGCAAAGAAGTTTCCCCTCAGCTTTCTCCTAACTGAACAACCTCAACTCCCTCAGATGCTTCTCACAGATTGTGTGCTCCAGGACCTGTACTGAACACAACACTCAAGGCACAGTCTCACTGATGCTGAGTACAGGGGGATGATCACCTCCCTGTTCCTGCTGGCCACTGTGTTTCTAATACAAGCCAGGATGCCACTGGCTTTCTTGGCCACACCACTGACTCACATTCAGTCAACTATATGTCTGGGAAAAGTCCAACTCAGGTGACATTGGGTAGAGAATGTCCTTCTATTAAGAGGAAATTCATAAACTAGTACCATTATTCTGGCAGGTGCTGTTTTGCAAACAAGAACATCTAAGATGCATGCAGAGTGCATGGGATTACAAAACATTCCCTAGCTGACCAACTGCGAGCTGCAAACTTGTTTTCATACATGAGCCAAGAAAAGCATCCTGCAGATCCCAATCTTTGGACATAAAGACACTTTCATAAGGGATTATTTTTAGCTTGTATACAGGGCTGGATTCTATTGGTTAAATGGGTGCATGTGAAAGATGATAAAGCATATAAAAACTGCCCACTTTGGGCAATAATCAAGGAGATTTGGGAGTTAAGGACTTTGTTGCAGACTTCTTTTAAGGGCTTCTGGGACTAGTTCTATTAAGAACACCTGAAGACTCTGATGCTGTAATAAAGGACTTTTAGATTCTCTATTTTCAACATTTCTGGAGTTCTGTTGTGAAGCAATAGGGTTCATGCAACCATTCATCACCCAAATGGCACCCCAAAACAGGAGTTACAACACATTATTTGCCAGAATATACCACGAGGCAGATAACTACACTGATTATTTCCACCTGATTTTTAAGTACTGAGTCTAGTAACTTGCATTTGGATAAAGCTCAGCTTAAAACAAATAGAACAAAGTACCGGATCAAACAGCTCTAGAAACAGAAGATCCATCCCCAGATGTCAGGCATCTTCCCTGCTCAGATAACACATAAATTAAGTGAAAGCTAAGAAATTCAAATTAATGCCCTCCACTTCTACACCTCCAGGATCCAGGATTTTCTGCCCAAAGCCACTTCTGCAACTTGCTAAAAAGATTAAAAATATTTACTGATCAAGCTTGGTCAATCACCTTGAACCTTTGTTTTTTGTAGACTTAAAAAAAAAAAGTTTAGTGTTAGAAGCAGCCACACCATAGACAAGAGTCAAAAATAACTTCCCAACACCTATTTCCTTATGTCAACACATTACGAGCACATGCTATATGGAGCCCCTACAGTGAGCACTGAATTATCCTCCAGGGCAGTCCCTCTCCCTGGCAGCACAGCTTACATTCCTCACTCCTAAGCTCTGCATTTGTGTGAACCTTCTCCGAATGCCCAGGCAACACAAGCCAGTCCAAGAGTGGAAGTGAAAAATGAGTTGGTGTCAGAGCTAGCAATTTTCCCTATGTAGATGAAATGGGGAAAACCCATTCCATTACAATTGCCCAGCAGCAACTTGTATAATACAGCTGGTTTCTGGGGTTTTAAACTTCTACTAGGTATTTTGTTGCCAGGACTAGTTTTGTTGCTGTAATACACTTCAAGAACTTGCTTTACGTATAAAATGATCAGAAAATACTGAAATCAGCCTAAGTTGTCCTAAGAAGTTTTAATCTTTTTTTTTTTTTTTTTTTTTTTTTTTTTTTTTAATTAAAACTTTTTTTTTTCCTTTTTTT
>VWZI01011876.1:28879-45287 GCA_013396835.1 Psilopogon haemacephalus | reverse complement strand
AAAAAAAAGAGAGAGAGAGAAAGAAAGAAAAAGAGAGAGAAAAAGAGAGAGTGTGGCTGGAGAGCAGCCAGGCAGAAAGAGACCTGGGGTTACTGGTTGACAGTGAGATGAACATGAACCAACAATGTGCCCAGGTAGCCAAGAAGGCCAATGGCATCCTGGCCTGTATAAGGAATATTGTGGCCAGCAGGACCAGAGAAGTCATTCCACCCCTGTACTCAGTGCTGGTTGGCCCACACCTTGAGTACTTGAAGCCACACCTTGAGAACTGTGTCTAGTTTTGGGCTTCTCAATTTAAGAACAATGTTGAGGTGCTTGAATGTTCCCAGAGAAGGGGAACAAGGCTGATGAGGGGTTAGGGGCACAGCCCTGTGAGGAACAGCTGAGGGAACTGGGATTATTTAGCCTGGAAAAGAGGAGGCTTAGAGGGCACCTTGTCACTCTCTAGAACTATCTGAAAGAAGGTTGTGCCAGGTGGTTTCTTCTCCCACGCAACCAGCGACAGAATGAGGTGACACAGTCTCAAGCTGCACCAGGGCAGGACCCTTCACAGAAAGAGCATTGGAATGGACTGACCAGGGAGGTGGTGGAGTCACTGTCCCTGGAACTGTTTAAAAAGAGATTGGATGTGGCACTTGGTGCCGTGTTTCATTTGATTAGATGGCGTTGGGTAATAGGTTGGACTTGATGATCTGCAAGGCCTTTTCCAACCTGATTAATCCTGTGATTCTATGATTTTGTGAGAGAGAAAAATAGAAAGATAGAAAGAAAAAGAGAAAGATAGAAAGAGAAAGAAAAAGAAAAAGAAAGTTAAAGTGAAAGAAATTGAAAGAGAGAAAGAGTGAAGGGAAAAAAGAGAAAGAAGGAAAGAAAGAAAGAAGGAAAGAAAGAAAGAAGGAAAGAAAGAAAGAAAGAAAGAAAGAAAGAAAGAAAGAAAGAAAGAGAAAGAAAGAAAGAAAGAAAGAGAAAGAAAGAAAGAAAGAAAGAAGGAAAGAAAGAAAGAAAGAAAGAAAGAAAATGAAAGAAAGAAAGAAAGAAAGAAAGGAAAGAAGGAAGGAAGAAAGGAAGAGAAATAAAGATCCAGTGGAATACCGTTTTTTATTATTTGAGTTGTAATTTTAAATATTTATCAGATCTGATGGAAAATTGTAAAATTTTACAGATTTTATCCTGAACTGTACTAAAAAATGCAACTCAATTTCATGCAGTGGAGAGTTACTGCTGGTATGAAAGCACTGTAGTTGCATTGCCAAAACATGAATTACTAGTCAGATATTTCATCGTGACAAAACATTGCAATGTAAAATAATATACCAAAAGAAACATTTTAGCAATACCAGAATAAAATATTTTGACATTATTGTAATGAAAAGAGAAAGCTTGAAATGAGAAAGCAAAAAACATAATTGTTCTGAAACTCATAAACTCCTAAAATCTCTTCTGATAAAGCATTTCCATTTACACAAAACCATTTTTTTTTTGTTATAAAATTGTTCTCTTGATGTGATTTTTTTTCTTTCTTAATTTTTCATTCCTTTATTTGTTTATGGTCTGGGATTCATTTGGTGTTTGTGTGTGTGCGTGTTTTGTTGGTTTTTTGGGGGTTTTTTTGGGTTTTTGTTGTTGGTGGTTGGGAATTTTGCCTGTTTGGTTGGTTTTTTTGTGTTTTGTTTTTGTTTTGTTTTTTTCCCCTAACAAGCCCAAGGAATTATTCACTTTTTAAAAACTACAATGAAAACCATGCATGCTGAAAATCATGCCTTTGAAGTTAAAGTAAATATAATATCTCTTTGCAAGGAATATAAATAATATTGCACAACTCTGTCTTTCAGTACCCCATACTTTCAAAGGCTTATACCTATTTAATTTCATGACCCTTATTCTTTCCATTTCAATGGCCACAAGCTTATCCACAACCAAACTGATGCCCATGATGGATATCATCCCACAGACCATTTGCTTTGCCACATCAGGGTGTGCATCAGGCATCTTCCCCTCTACACATGGCACCTGGTGCCTCAGCATCCCTCACTCCTCCACAAAGGTGCCTGGGTGAGAAGAAAGGCAGATACAGACCCATTAGACAGAAGGGCAGAGGCTTCTGAAGTCCTCGTATTAACATGTCAAGATTTCTCACAAATTGACTACATCTGCCAAAGAATTCAGGGGTCTAGGGAGCCATTTAGAGAATCAATGTCTGGAGCATAATTTTTGTTCATAGGGAGAGCTTAATCCTTCCACCTCCGTTTCTAACAGAGAAACAATCAATGAAAGAAAAAAGAAAACAAACATTCATGTTTCTTCCATCCCAGTTGATGCATTTTTAGAAACTTGAATAATGTCAACATTCTTTTACAACAATTAAAACAAACTAGCAGATATTCCCCCAGGAAAAGAGCATAGAATCATAGAATCATAGAGTGGTTTAGGTTGGAAGGACTTCAAAGATCATCCAGTCCCAATCCCCTGCCATAGGCAGGGACACCTCCCACTAGAACAGGTTGCTCAAGGCCTCATCCAACCTGGCCTTGAACACCTCCAGGGAGGTTGTGGAGCACAGAAGCCCAGAATGTGATCACATTCTGGGCTTCTGTGAAACACAACCTTCCTGGGCCACCTGTTCCAGTGTTTCACCACCCCCACTGTAAAGAATTCTTCCTAACATCCATTTTAAATCTCCCCTCTGCTATTTTAAACCCATTACTCATCCTGTTGTTACAAGACATTGTAAATAATCCCTTCTCAGCCTTCTTGTAGGCTCCTTTTAGACACTGGAAGGCTACTACAAAGTCTCCATGAAGCCTTTGCTTCTCCAGGCATCAAATCCAACTCTCCCCGCTGCCAAGGCACGAACCTCAGATGCATGGTGATGTGAAAATACTCAACCACAGAACATATGAGAAGGCAAAATTGATGATCAGGAGATAAAATATCTCTGTGCTAAAGTTAGAGATGCAGCTTTCTCATATACATATATAGGTCCAGGTCCATGACATTATAAAAATTAATATGAGTGACAGATATTCCATGGGTGGAGTTGGTCAATCACATCAGTGTAGCACTATAAATTTGTAGCAGTAAAGGATGGGTCTCACAGTAAGAAATGTAATCAGGATTCTAAACCTTGGTAGGGCTGCGATTTAAGGTTATAACACCATGATTATACATTCTTATGCCCTTCACTTCTTCCTTGTGAAAGGGGAAGGAACAAAGCCATCTAGAGTATCAGAAACAAAAAATTACATAATTGACATGTTATTTTAATCAGAAATGTGTTCTTACTGCTATTCATCTGAACAGTCTGTATTCATATATCTTGCAACACTGAGTTGAATGCAACTCCTGCCAGGATAGGGATAATTTACATTAATGGCATTGCACAAGCTGTGATGCAAAGCTAGAGCAGAATGGAGTCCCCAGCTTTCCAAGTCAGCTTTTGAGGTCTACTCCTGCCTGGAAGTGAAAGAGTGAAGTGACTTTCACTGCGTGTTCATGTCTGACTCATGGTAATGCTTTGCCATTTGAAGTCTAGGAATATTGTCCTAACATGAGTGTTCTGCTTGATCTTGCTAAAAGAAAATAATTTTAATCAAATTATTATGAAAGAACCAAAAGCAAACAGTTTCTAAAGAACGAAGTGCATTGGGAATCTTATTACTGTATCAGTTTCTTTTTAAATTTTTTTTTTTATTCTGAAGCTTTTTTCTCAATAGCTGAAATAATTAAGAACAGACATTGTTTCCTGTCCTCCATGGCAGAATGAGTATTGTTGCTTCAAGGTACCTTTTTTCTCTCCACTATCAAAATAAGAGCAATGAAAATAACATGTATAAGAAAAATGACAGTACTTCAATAATTAAGTTTGCCAGTTTAAACATAAGTTAATCCAGAAGGTATGGAGAAAGTCAATATTTCTCCATATGCAGATCTGGCTTAAAATTCTACATACCTTTCCCAGCCCTGGAACAGTGCCAAAGGAGCCAGTTTGCTTGTATTTTGCAACCCAGAGCCTTCAGAAGAAGCACTACACTGCAACACATTGTCCTTTCTGGGCTATCTCAGTGAACTGACAGGGAAAACGACTAGGCAAAAAAGTTAGGGTTCTTTTCTGAGTTTTTTTTTTTTTTTAATATCACAGCCAAATAGCCTTAATAGCTGTATTAGGGATATCAGAATACACATTACTAGGCAAAAAAGTCAGGGTTCTTTTCTGAGATTTTTTTTTTTTTAATATCACAGCCAAATAGCATTAATAGCTGTAATAGGGATATCAGAATATATATTACTAGGCAAAAAAAAGTTAGGATTTTAAAAAATTATTTTAAAAAATATATATATCACAGCCAAATAGCACTAATAGCTGTAATAGAGGCATCAGAATATATATGTGAAATGCAGGATTATTATTATTATTATTATGTTTAAGACCAGATTGGATGAGGCCTTAGGCAGCCAAATCTAGTTGAGAGGTGTCCTTTCCCATGGCTGGGAGGCTGGAATATCACAGAATCACAGAATTACATGATTAATCAGGTTGGAAAAGGCCTTTGAGGTCATCCAAACCAACCTACCACCCAACACCATCTAATAAACTAAATCAGGGCACCAAGTGTTGCATCCAGTCTCTTTTTAAACACTTCTAAGGACAGTGACTCCACCGCTCCCTGGACAGCCCATTCCAATGCCAATCATTCTTTCTGCAAAGAACTTCTTCCTAACATCCAGCCTGAACCTTCTGTGGTGCAGCTTGAGACTGTATCACCTTGTTCTGTCGCTGGTTGCCTAGGAGAAGAGACCAAGCCCCCACCTGGCTAAAGTCCCCTTCAGGTAGTTGTAGAGAGTGACAAGGTTCCTTCTGAGCCTCCTCTTCCCCAGGCTGAACAACCCCAGCTCTATCGTAGGTAGATGGTCTCTAAGGTCCCTTCTGGCTCAAGCCATTCTAAGATCCTGTGATTACTTTTCATATTCAAGCCTTTATTCTTATACTCTGATTTTTGCTCCAGTCCTGCAGTGAATGCTGAATAGATGGAGTCAGCTGGACAGCTGTAATCAATAGGGATGGAAAGGAAGACAGAACTGCACTAAAATACAGCTTATTAGGTCTTTTGCTATTTTTGCTTGATGTCACTGGACTTTCTGCCTTATTCATTAAGGCTCTGCTTGTGCAAGATCATAGAACAAACACATATCTAAATGAATAACTTACATTACAGTTCAATATGTGGTTTACTCTTTTCCTCAGTGGATATCTTAGCACTTTATTTTTCTAATGAAGAAAAAAAGTGTAAGATGAAGAAAAAAACTGTAATAATGCAATTCCACAATTAATATGCTGAACAACTCAGGCACTAAAGTTAATTTGATCTTACCTAGTATGCTAAATAACTTGCAGAAGTTCTTAGTGACTTAGTCAATACATCTTCAAATTTTAGAACACTCATTATAGATGTAAAACGTCTCATTACTAATGAATAAACATTTCATTTACACAATTTACTTTCAATTCATATGATTCTTTCTCTATAGTGTCTATTCATGTAATTAATTAAAAATTTGGCTGATTTAGAATTATCCATGAGGAACAGAAGGAGAGGAAGAGAAAGTGAGATCATATATTTTTGTATTCAGTTTGTTCAAATATAACTTGAAGGACTTAATTTCCAGTTTACAAGAATACCACTGGCACTGGAATAAACTATGGTATCTTTAATACTTCAGCACATTTTAAGAACAAACTTACTAGGGAGTAATTGCATGGTGAGATTTATCTTGCAGCTTTAAACAAAAAGCATTTAATATCATTACTGGTGACAAAGCACACATTCATGTGTTTCTTTTAAGGCTCATAGCTCACCTTTTCACATCAAATTGCTGCAGTGTGTCATGGCTAATCTGAAAAAAAAGAGGACAGAGAGTTTGGCTTCAGTTCCTTGCAAGTGAAAAATAATAGTGATACTAAGAACATAAGACTGGCCCTAGTGGTTCAGAACCTGACACAACTTTGCAGCATGCTCCGGCAGCATTTCTCCCCCTTTACTCTGCTCTCGTTGGACCCCACCTGGAGTACTGTGTACAGGTCTGGAGCTCCCAACACAAGAAGGACATCAAACTGTTGGAGCAAGTCCAGAAGAGAGTCACAAAGATGATCAGAGGGCTGGAGTTGCTCTGCTATGGGGACAGGCTACAAGCGTTGGTTGGGGCTCTTCAGCCTGGAGAGGAGAAGGCTGCCAGGAGACCATATAGTAGCCTTCCAGTATCTGAAAGGGGCCTACAGAAAGGCTGGGGAAGGACTATTCACAAGATCTTGTAATGACAGGATGAGGGTAATGGGTTTAAATTGGAAGAGGGGAGACCTAAATGGGATGTTAGGAAGAAATTCTTTCCAGTGAGGGTGGTGAAACACTGGCACAAGTTGCCCAGGGAAGTTGTGTCTGCTCCCTCCCTGGAGGTGTTCAAAGCCAGGTTGGATGAGGCCTTGAGTGACCTGCTCTAGTAGGAAGTGTCCCTGCCTATAGGGGTTGGAACTGGATGATCTTTGAGGTCCCTTCCAACCTAAACCTAAATTCTATGATTCTGCAGCAATGACCAGTAATCAATTCCTATGCAAAACTCTTTAAAAATCAGGGAAAACATGAGAATTTTCCTCATACCAGTCCAATAATCACTGGCTTGTGAGCATCCAAAGCCATAATATAAATTCCAGTTTTATGTTTTTACAATAACTTTACCATCCAGCAACCTGACTAATCTCATTGCAAAGTAGGTCTCCACAGCTTCATCTGATGATGAATTCCTTACCTTCATCTGTGTACCACCATTTGTTTTGCAACTTTTCACCCGTGTTCCCATAATTCTTGAATTATTAGAAACAACAAACAGTTCCTCCTCTACCTTCTCAATTTCACTCATGGTTTTATAGTTCTGTCAAAAGCTCCCTATAGTGTCTCTTCTCTGGGCTGAAGAGTCCTCATCTGGCTAATGCTTTCTCTGAAAGCTATTCTGTAACTTTTTTCATCATTGATAGTCTTCTTTTTTTTTTCCTGTTATGTTCTTGCAGAGGCAGGGAAACAAAATTGCTAACGATATACAAGACCCATATGCATGAAGCACTATTCTGCCTTTTCTGCTCCCGACAATAATCTCTAAACATTCTATTTTCTCTTTTGACCGTTGCTGACTCCTGAAATAACATTTTCACCGGTAAACTCTCTCCGGAGAGATAATGGATAGTTTAGAGCACCTAACTGCAAATGTAAAATTACCTTTTACACGGCTAACATCCTTTTGGATATTACCCATGCTTAGCCACTACCCATTTTTAGCACACCCAGAAACTCAGTACTGAAGAGTTTATCGACAGTTGTATTAACAACTTTTGCATCCCCCTGTGCCCTCCGCACTCTCTACGCACTTTGTCAATTTCGCTCTTCAGTTTTTCTCCAGATCATTTATGTATGTACTTAACCATACAGGGCCTAGCTTGGAACATTATGAAACTTGAAGGGTGATCTTCCTGTATTGACAAAGCTGACTACTTACCCCTACCTTTTTTCTTTTTCTTTTTTTTTTTTCTTTCCTTATTTCTTGAGTACTTATTTGCTCATGAGAGAGTCTTAGAAATAAGCACTGATTGGATTTCATTGATGGGCTGTAGAAAGCTTTTTGAAATGTAAGTATACAGTAGCAAATGTTTATTGATTCTTTAAAGGACAAGCAAGACCGAACATCTCACTTCAGAATTCACATTGATTTTCCTCGGTGATACCATATTTAATACATACACTTGCTGACTGATTTCTATGCTAGGAATACTGCTAATTTGTCTGATCAGGAGTCCCCAGATCACCGTAGGAACTTTGTCTAATAAAGTTTCATGTCTTATTTTCTACCTTTTCCTTTGGTACCCAGGCCATTTTAAGAGAAAGGTGTGAAACTACTGCTATTTTTTAAATGTTCAAGACTCTTTAGAACTCTGGCAATTCATTATTATGATGTTATCTTCTCCTGTTTTTTTTTTTTTTTTTTTTTTTTTTTTTCCTGTAAGGTGGACACTCAAAAATGCTTTGCATGAAGTTTCTATCCTCTTCTTTTCAGAGAGTAAAAATGCAAAGAACAGATGCTACTTTGCTCAGCTTTTACACAGCTTCTTTCACCAGTAGCACTCAAGATATTTGTCACAAGAAAGAAGTACAATCCCTATTATACAGAAGGGAAAGAAAAGGGAAAAAAAGAAGAAAAGGCATCGAGAGATGAAGGGCTAGATTTAATAAAAGACTGATGGCAGGTCCATAAATTCCTTATCTCCTCTGTGGTGGTTTAGCACAAGCCAGCTTTGATATGGAAGTCCCATAACTGTTTAGCATGTCTTGAGTTAAGTTGATGCACACCCCCCGTCTGGAGGCAGTAATTGTCTGCCAACTCCTTCTCCTAATGTCCTGTTCCCTACCCTGTACTTCACCCATCCTTATCTCCTGTTCTCTAAGCTATACTTACCCTATGTATGAGCCTATTTTAAAGATTGAATTTACAGTAATTAAAAAATAAATACATCTGGATTTACTTGGAGTTACCCCAGATTTAAAAGAATAACTGGAAAAAAAAAAAAGTCCAAGATATGAACAATTCTATTCTTTCAGAAATAACCCAAATAATGGGTTTAAATTGGAAGAGGGGAAATTTAAATGGGATGTTATGAGGAAATTCTTCACAGTGAGGGTGGCGAGACACCGGAATGGATTGCCCAGGGAGGTTGTGGCTGCTACCTCCCTGGAGCTGTTCAAGACCAGGCTGGATGAGGCCTTGAAAGACCTAATCTAGTGGGAGGTGTCCCTGCCCATGGCGAGGGGTTGGCACTGGATGATCTTTGAAGTCTCTTCCAACACAAACCATTCTATGATTCTATGCATATAATGGCATTTAAATATGTTCTGTGGCTCCTGAAATAACCTCCCAATTCACATGGCAAGTGAACACACAGATGAGGACTTTACAGAACATCTTTTGATATAAAATCCTGTTGTCTATGTCCATGCCTTTGCACCCTGGCACTCTTTGTATTTGTATCCTCACTGATGGACACATAGCCCATCTTAAATGAATGATTCCTTGTCTTGTATAACTAGGCTCCAATAGTCCTGTAGCTGGCAAGCAAATAAAACAGGGGAGACTAAACAAGATTAGCAGAACATCAGAGCATCTTCTTTAATTACCTGCTACAATATGTTCATTTATTTTTGTCTCCGGGAAACTTTTTTGTCCTTTGTGTCTAATTGATTACATAAAGACGAGGAGCTAGGATAGTCTATTCATTATCTTAAAGGTTATTGTAGTGGGTGATCTTAATAATCAGACTTTCAACAGAAGTATGAGGCTGTCTATTGCCATTCAGGAAACTGGTGCACCTAGCCAAGTGCAGCTTACACCAGCACCTCAGCTAATCTAACTGATAATAGTCCTATTAATTTGGAATTTAATATTATCAGCCCATAGCAGTGGATCATCTTCATGCTATTCTCATCATGCAAAAGCTTCATTCAGTTGAGAGGATAAGAAATGATATTAATCACAAAACTGAAGGGAAGGATGTAAATTTGAAAGAGATATTTATTATTGTGTTCACATGAAAGGAAGAAGTCTTTTAGACCCAGTATCTTTCAGAAAAGACTGCATACAAGTACTTGAAGAAGTTACATGAATGCTTGACAATATGAGGATTATTTACATCAGAAGTAAGGATATAGAAATAGGAATTACGTATCAGCTGCAAAAGAGTCTCTGTCAGTCTTGCATAACCACCACAGTTGCACAGTGCCTTTCTCAGCAATGTCAGTGTAATTGTGAACATCCTCCATAGATTGTGACATAGACAGAAGGATGCAAGAAATTTGGGGTATGGCAGGTTTCTCAGTCTCTATGCGCAAGGAAAAAAATCTAGGACATTTTGCACAGCTAAGTTCTCTAGAAGTGCTAGAGCTGAACTTCAGGCCCTTGGTGAATTTTACAACTAAAACCCAAAGAGCTCTTGGCCCACTGTTACCAAAGCAGTTTCTGCAGATTGCTGCTGTATGCCTTGGTCTATAAATTCTTCTTGTATTGTACTTCAGTCATAACTCTGTAATTTTTTAACTTTGGAGTCATAGGCAATGTTCTACTAGACTTTATGTTCTATATATCATCTTAATGAAAGTGTTAAACAAGCCAATTGTATCCAGTGCTTAAAAGATAAATTAAATCTATAGTTATGCTCTTCTCTGCTGCTTTAGAGAATTGACATCAGTCACCAATATGGCCTGTAATTTTTTTCCTTTCAATGTGAGAAAAATATTGGTTAAGGGAGCTCAGAATGATTGATTAATTGATTCATTAGCTTCATTGGCTTCATGCTTCTGGCATGTTATGTCCAGGGCAGCTTTTTACACATTTTCAAGCAGATCAGTATGATTTGGCACAGCTGGGTTTGTCCTACCAATTGCATGGCTTGGAGCAAGCTTGAGTTAAAAGTAAAATGAGTCACAGATTCCAAAAGTGATTTGTGAGTGTTGTAAACCTAAAAGACAATTGCTTCTGATTGACTGTCTTTAAAAAAAAAAAAAGCCAAACAAACAAAAACCCAAACAAACAAAAAAAAAACCTCTCACATTTGCTGTTAAGAAACAAGACTGCTGCAGATGAAAATGTGAGGGTCCATGTCAGAATTGCTTTATTGGAGAAAGCTAGATCTACATTTTCATAAATGCAAAATCACTCTCTAGTCCCATAAAACTAAAATGGTTCTCATAAAGTGATCCTATAGCTAGAGTGGTCCTGTAGCTACTGTGCATCTACTCCAGTGCTAGAGAGTAAACACAGAAAGAGGTAGATAGGTAATGCCTTTACAATAAACCTAGGATGTGGCCAAAATGCCCTCTTTAACTTGATAAACAAAAGGGCATGATAAAAAAAAAAAAATGTTGAAGAAAAGAATGGAAGGGAAGAAGGGAAAAAGGGAAGAAGGGAAGAAGGAAAGAAGGAAAGACCTTCTGTAGTTCAAGACTTACACTTATGAACTCATACACTTCTTGCAAGACTTACTTGATTCCTGACTACTCCTTCCATGCTCTATCTGGGCTCAGATTGGAATCTTCCATCAAGAGATGGAACCTGCAAAGAAACTAAGTCTGAGTGAACAAGCCAGAGAGGGCCAGCCTGTGCTTTGAACTGGTAGGAGAGGGAGGAGATACCTATGGACTAAATTCTATCTCCTAGTCTTTCTTCAGAGGGGTAGTCAGTTTCTTAGATGAGACCAAGCAGACATGAAAAAAGCTCGTATGCAGACTGCCATCACTGGAAGCTCCTGGTCTACCGAAGACACTACTTGTAATACAAGTTTTTTCCTCAGTAGTCCACAATAAATTTTGTTGCATTTCCTGAAGCTGTACTTCTATCTTCCTCTTACAAATTGAGATTATAATTTTACATGTACAATAATAATTTGCTATCAAGTCTTCTCCTAAATAACAAATTACTTCTTTTAGTCTCCCACTCATCGACTCTGAAGAGATTAGCCATCATATATTTTTCATATGTCACCCTAAAAAGAACACAATGGGACTTTTGGAAATATACTTCTGAAATCTTAGTGTATGAATATAGCAGATTCTGCATTGCCCTGTAATGTAGAACCCTGAGAAGAGTATCATTGCTGTACATCGCTCTGTTTTAATACATCTTTCTCAGAACATCATGTCTAGTAACTTTACTGTATAACAAGCAATGCCATTCTAGCATATTTTGGATTAAGCAATAAATGAGCTGATTGATGAAATGAAGACTTATTATTTGATCATGAAATCTAAACAAATCATATTTAAAACTTCTTTTTTTTTTTCTCCACAGCTGTAGCATGTCAGCCTCTACACATCAAAAGCTGAATAATGCAGCAGTTCTACCAAAGGGAAGACTCTATTGATATGTTTATACAGCAAATCCACATCTTTCCTTTGCTGTCTTGATTAAAACAATGTCATTATTTAAAGCTTAATTTAAGATTTTATCTTAAAGTTTCTGGTAGACAATGCTGGACTAGATCATTTCACTGTGTAATGTTTGATTATTATCATGTGAGACAATCTGTGGTTTCCTGATATTAGTGGGATGTTGGTTTGTTGTTTTTTTTTTTTGTGCATGTGTTTGGGGTTTTCTTCCCCATTAAACTAGGCCTTCCTATACAGCACTTTAGGATCTGCACTCATATGTTATCTTGTAGACCACATGAGGTTTGGGACACTCTTTAATGCATCTTGGCAGTGGAATAGCAACCCCCTTGGGCATCTCAAGTCCTGCATTTATTCCCTAATCGGTGATGTTGAGAAGAGAAGGCTGAGAGGGGATTGGATCAATATCAATAAGTACCTGAGGAGTGGGCATCGAGTGGATGGGGCCAATCTCTTTTCAGTGGTGCACAGTAATAAGACAAGGAACAACGAGTACAAACTGGAACACAGAAGGTTTTACCTCAACATGAGGAGAAACTTCCTTACAGTGAGGGTGACAGAGCACTGGAACAGGCTTTACACAGGGTTTGTGGTGTCTCCGTCTTTGGAGACTTTCAAAACCCACCTGGATGCATTCCTGTGCACACTACCCTAGGGGATCCTGCTTTGGCAGGAAGGTTGGAATCAATGATCTCTGGAGATCCCTTCCAACCTCTAATGTTCTACGGTTCTATAATTCCAAAGGCTGTTTAAATCTATAGTTGCTTATAATGGCCTTTGCAACAGGATACCTATTAAAAAAATAATGCAGACCTTAGCAATATGAGTTTTTCCAGATAATGCTAGAATGATCTGCAGCAGAAAAAATAG
The DNA here is from genome assembly GCA_013396835.1 of Psilopogon haemacephalus. Taxonomy (NCBI): domain Eukaryota; kingdom Metazoa; phylum Chordata; class Aves; order Piciformes; family Megalaimidae; genus Psilopogon; species Psilopogon haemacephalus. The sequence goes on along the minus strand of VWZI01011876.1, from coordinate 32,445 downwards.
AAATGTAATGCTCTGAGCCCCCCATGAAATCACACACCCTTGCTTTCACATAGATCTTCATTTTTATGTGATGCAAAACGTGTATGAGAAAAGTTACAGAAGCTTTCTTATATATTTCTCTTGGGGTTGATACAGGCTATTATTATGATTTATTTGTTGTGCACTGACAGAATGTTTGACTATTCACAAACAAGATGGATGAAGTTACCATTGCATGACCTTGCAGCCTACCTACTTACTGAGTTAACACAAGGAATGCAGACTGGGGATACTACCAAATTATTTGTCTTATTGATGAAAAAAGTCTAAGTGGAACTTTCCCAATTAGTATCAACCAGTTTCCAGTTAGTACCAATTAGTAACTCAGCTAAACCGGAGGTGGTGCTGTCAAATTGCAAGAATTTCTGTCAAAATTATTTCCTGGAGGAGGCTCCCACCTGAGAAGGAATTAGATTTTTCAAAACTTTTCCATCAGTAAGTCAAGAAACAGCAGCCAGACTAACTGGTATGCTAACTCAATTACATGATATTTAAAACAACCTTCATGGGGGCTTTGCCATATAATTATAGCTGATTTTCTTTTTCCATAGGATGTAAACACAGACAGTTCATCAGAATGTAGGACACAGTGTGCCTGCTGTTAGAGAAAAGGCTCAAAGTGGTAATCACTTCCTCTGCAATAGATCATGAATGCTCAGACAAGCCAGAGTCGAAATTATTACACCTCTGAAAGAAGTCCTATTTGTGGCAAAGAGTAAGATAAAGGCACCAGATGAGATACATTGATACATTTTCTTATTAATTGTTTCATATTTTCTTATAATAGAGTGGATTCATGATTTTCATAAGGTCTTGGGTAATATCATAGAATCATGGAATAGTTTAGTTTGGAAGGGTCCTCAAAGATCATCCCATAGGCAGGGACACCTCCCACTAGAACAGGTCACTCAAGGCCTCATCCAACCTGGATATAAAACATTATAAAACATTAAAAAACTTCCCAATACATCCAAAATCTATAAATAAATATAAAATAATTTTAAAGCACTCTTTTCTATGATTTTATGAGTCATTAACTATTGAAACCATGGCCACTTTTTTTCTTACTGACCTTAAAAAACAAAGCAAAGCTATTAGTTCTCTTTCACTCTACTTAAAAACAGCTAAATGCAACCACAGTTCTTTGCCATTATTCACAGGCACAGTTCACTCTTTCTTTATTTTGGTATAGTCCATTGGAAGTAATTAAAGTGCTAGTGAGCAACTGGCAAAATATGAATAACAAATTCCACACCTCCCAATCCTCTTCCATATTTTTGAGGTACTACTTCTTCTGTTCTCTTCTACTTAAAGACAGATATAGTTTCCTCCATTGTAGATGAGCTGCAGAGGTGGGAAATAATATGGTTATGATTTGGTATTGCTTTGATGGCTTTTTTCCTAGGCTTGACATAACTGTACACAATTTCTTCAAAACAAATATCAGATGATGACACTGCTCAATGAAGGATGCACCATGGACTCCATGCAATTCAACATGAATCAGTGGAAGAACTTTCTTACCTCTTACACCTGTGTTTATATAGACTGAGCAGCAAGCACCACACCTACAAATATTCATCCATTAGCATAACCTAGGCAAGCACAACCCCAGTCATTAGCATGGATAAATTTGTTATTACCTGGGACAACTGAAACTACTATTTCCTGGGCGAGGGCCGTTGGCATGTTATGGGAACCAAGGTCAGATGATCTGTGTACCACTGATTAGTTTCCTCAGCTGTGTGAATGAAAGCCAAACTGCTTATTATTTTTCACTCTCATCACATTCCCACAAACAAATTTCTTAAATGTTTTCTTTTTCCAACAAACTGATCCTTCAGGTTATGGTTTTGATGGAAGAACTATTTGTCAGGAGCCAGAGCACCCTGCAAAGGGTCAAGATTTCAATCTAGAAGCTTGGTAGTCTGATGCTGGTTTGTGCAATTATTGCCTCTCAATATGAGATTCATAGAATCACAGAATGGTTTAGGTTGGAAGAGACCTCAAAAATCATCTAGTTCCAACCCCCTTGTGCCATAGGCAGGGACACCTCCCACTAGAACAGATCACAACTTCCCTGGGCAACCCCTTCCAGTGCCTCACCACCCTCATTGTGAAGAACTTCCTCCAAAGGTCCCATTTAAACTCCCCTCTTCCAGTTTAAACCAATTACCCCTCGTCCTGTCATTACAAGACTTTGTGAATAGTCCCTCCCCAGCCCTCCTATAGGCCCCCTTCAGATACTGGAAGGCTAAAACTCAGGTGATAACGTCCTGCGCTACCAGCATCAAGTAGGTATTTATGACTTCAGGGTTTTTGGTAATATGATCAAATTTTAAAAGTGAAAGGTGTTGTTAGAGGAGGGCAGTAGCATGCAGAGTGGAACACCTTAATCTGTATGAATTTATGCATTTCTAGCTAAACAGTTGCACAGTGCTTCTTTTTTTTTTCCTTCCATTGTTAATGACTACTGTATTAATGTCTTAAATAGCCTGGTAGGACTCTCAGTGGTCTCTAGCAGGCAGACTGAGTGTCTGCCAGCTCCTCTGCTATTACATCTTAAGGTCTTTAACTGTCTGAACAGCTGGATGATTGCGTATAGCACTGGCAAGCCAGTCTCAGTCCTCTCCAAACCCCAATTAAAACCACTGCCACAGAGCTAAGAAAGCACAAGCTGCAGCTTTATTTTATGCAGCGATCAATGACAGTCATTTTTTTAAGGCAACGTGGACCTACTTTCGGATATGGGCTCAACAAATATTCCTCTGTTTACAACTGGTTAATGAACTTCCCCCAGTGCCTTTGTCACTTGATATTATTTGCCAGATATTTTACATTAACGCTTTTGCAGTCTATAACCGGTGTGCAGAAGTTCTTTTGCAGGAGCTGATGTTTGAAATGTTGTCTGTGCTTATTAGTTAGAAGCCACATGGTCGGGCTTTGTGTCTTGGTAGGGAAAGCAGAGCTCGCAGGAGGGAGAGAGGCATCTCTGAGGGATGATTCATCGCCCCCTTATTTTAGTGTGGGATGAATCACCCTCTGAAAGTGCCTATTGACTACAAAAGGAACCCGAATGACTGACTAATCCCGACACCTAAATTCCAATCAGCTAAAGTAAGGCTATTCCCACTCTTAACACATGCGTCTGACAGGGGATACACAACTGTTAGTGATTACCACAAGACACACTACTGTACAGCACACCACTGTTCCTCCTGTAATCGCTGCTGAGCTAAGCCCAAAAATTGACTTAAAAAAACAATGGTTCAAAATCCTGCCTCAATCAATAAAAATAAGATTTTAAAAGTGATGAACCATGAATATGTAAATACTCTTTCACTTTATTTTTTATAAGCTCTGCTCTCTTGTCTGTCTTTGCTCTTGCATGAGTCACAGTTTAGTGGAAAAAAATGCTACAGCCTATGTAGTCATTGCTCATATATATATATATATATATACACAATCATATATATATATATACAATCATATATATATTATGTATATAAAAGATTATGTATATAAAA
>VWZI01011876.1:0-28769 GCA_013396835.1 Psilopogon haemacephalus | reverse complement strand
AAGATTATGTATATAAAAATAATAATAAAAATATATTATGTCCATAAAAATAGATACAAAGATACATATATAATGTATATAAAAGTAAAAATATGTATATAAAAATATTATTTATACAAAAATAATATAGTATATGTCTCTGTGCCCAAATTATTTTTTTCAGCTCCTCTTGTTGGCAGACTTTAAAGGACTTCACACTGCTTAATCCAAAATACCTTTCTTTTAGCTAAGAAATAAGCTGACATTCCTGAAAAGAATCCTGTTCCAATAAATTAGAGATTAGTTGTTACGGGTTACATTTTGTCTTCCTTTTCTGAGCAGGTAGAAGTGACTTCTTATTCATGCAGTTTCGCATCCTTCACACTGCCTTTCACAGGAGCACAGACATTCATCTGACTCACCACTCTGAAGTCTTCAACTTCATTGCTTTCTAGTGATAGCACAAAAAAACTGTTACAGTTTATTTAACTCTTGTGTTGTGATGATGTAATGGGCGTATTAGGATCTGTTGTTCTGAGTTTGTTCTCACTCAGCACAAGCAGAAACAGGTAAGAGTATCTAAAACAGTGTGCCCAGCAGGAGTAGGGAAGTTACTGTGCTCCTGTACTGAGCACTGGTGAGACCACAGCTTGGGTACTGTGTTCAGTTCTGGGTGCCATGGTATAGGAAAGACATTGAATCATAGAATCATAGAATGATGGTTTAGCTTGGAAGAGATCTCAAAGATCATCCAGTTCCAACCCCCTGTGTCATAGGCAGGGACACCTCCCACTAGATCAGGACACTCAAGACCTCATCCAGCCTGGCCTTGAACACCTCCAGGGAGGGAGCAGACACAACCTCCCTGGGCAACCCATTCCAGTGTTTCACCACCCTCACTGTCAAGAGCTTCCTCCTAACATCCTATTTAAATCTCCCCTCTGCCAGTTTAAACCCATTCCCCCTTGTCCTGTCATTACAAGACCCTGTGAATAGTCCCTCCCCAGCCTTCCTGTAGGCCCCCTGCAGATACTGGAAGGCTACTATAAGGTCTCCTCGAATCCTTCTCTTCTTCAGGCTGAAGAGCCCCAGCTCTCTCAGCCTGTCCTCATAGCAGAGGTGCTCCAGCCCTCTGATCATCTTCATGGCTCTCTTCTAGACTCTCTCCAACAGTTCCACGTCCTTCTTGTGGTGAGGCCTCCAGAACTGCACATAGTAAGTTGAGATCCTGAAGTATGCCCAGAGAAGAGCAATGAGCCTGGTGAGCGGTTTGGAGGTCATGTCCTACAAGGAGAAACTGTTGAGGCTGTGGTTGTTCAGTCTGGAGAAGATAAGGCTGAGGGGAGATGTGGTGGTTTTAGGGGTGCCAGGTCATCTCAGATTTCCCAAAAAAACCATGCAAAGACCATGATCTGTCCCAGGGGGTGAAGTGGTGTCCCCCAGACATTGTAATTGTGTTATTCAATCCCATAATTCTGTAAATACTTTAAAAGGAAGCAGCAAGGTCAATTAGTTCACTTTCCTCCTGCATCTCCAACTCTCCAGAGGGATCTCCATTGCTCCACTTGTTCCCTGTGATAAGACAAGGAGCAATGGGTGTAAATTTCAGCAAAAGAGGTTCTGCCTCAACACAAGGGGGAACTTCTTTACTGCAAGGGTCACAGAGCACTGGAACAGGCTCCCCAGAGAGGCTGTGGAGTCTCCTTCTCTGGAGACTTTCAAAGCCTGTCTGGATTTAATCTGTGCCAGATTGTATGGTCTTGATGGACATGATGATCTCCTTGGGTCCCTTCCAACCCCTAACATCCTGTGATCCTGTGATCCTGTGACCTCATCTGGTAACAAGGTAACTATGTAGGAGGATCATGTAGTAAGCCCCAACCTTCAAGACCATGGGCCACAGCAGTGAATTTCTGCCAGGTTGGGGCCTAATGGGAGACTATGAGGGATGGGAGAAGATAAGCATTAAGGTTTGTTATTTTGCTGGAGGGGAAGGATGTTTTTTTCTTATTTGGCTTGCGGGGGGGGAGGAAGGTTTTGAGGAATTCCACCAAGCTGTGTGGTGTGGTTGACATGCTGGAGGTCAGGGATGCCATTCAGAGAGACCTGGACATTCTGGAAAGGTGAGCACAAGCCAACCTCATGAGGTTCAACAAGGCTAAGTGCAAGGTCCTGAATCTGAGTTGAAGCAATCCCAAGCACAAAGACAGGTTTGGCAGTGCCTGTCTGGAGAGCAGCCCTGAGGAGAGGGACTTGGGGTGTACTGGTGGATGAGAAGCTCATTATGAGTTGTCAGTGTGCTCTTGCAGTCCAGAAAGCCAACCAGATCCTGGGCTGCATCAAGGGAAGTGTGGCCAGCAGGTCGAGGGAAGTGGTCCTCCCCTTCTATTCTGCACTGGTGAGACTCCACCTGGAATACTGCATCCAGTTCTGGAGCCCCCATTACAAGAGGTATATGGATGTGCTGGAAGGTGTCCAGAGAAGGGTCACGAGGCTGATCAGAGGGTTGGAGCATCTCTCCTATGAAGAAAAACTGAGGAACTTGGGGCTGTTCAGTCTGGAGAGGTGAAGACTCCCAGGCGACCTTATTGTGGCCTTCCAGTATCTGAAGAGGGCCTACAAAAAAGCTGGGGAGGGACTTTTTAGACTACCAGGTAGTGACAGGACTAGGGGTACCCTACTAGAAATGGGTAGGTTCAGACTGGATGGTAGGAAGAAGTCCTTCAGCATGAGAGTGGTGAGACCCTGGAATGGGTTACCCAGGGTGGTGGTGGAAGCCCCATCCCTGGAGGTGATTAAGGCTAGGCTGGATGAGGCTCTAGACAGCCTGATCTAGTGTGAGGTGTCCCTGCCCATGGCAGGGCGGTTGGAACTGGATGATCCTTGTGGTCCCTTCCAACCCTGACTGATTCTGTGATTCTATGTCTGTGAATTCTTGTGTATCCTGCATCTGTATTGGATGCTAAGGATTCATGTATGCCATATTTTTTTTCCCTGCACATCTTTGAATACAACCCTTTTGGATATTTATCTCCAATTCAGTGAAAGCATTATTATTTTACTTCCCTTAGAAAAAGGGAAAAGTGAAATAATCTCAGTCTGTCACACTCTTGAACAGAAGGGATATTAGGAAGAAATTCTTCACAGTGAGGGTGGCAAGGCACTGGAACAGGTTGCCCAGGGAGGTTGTGGCTGCTCCCTCCCTGGATATGTTCAAGGCCAGGTTGGATGAGGTCTTGAGTGACCTGATCTAGTGGAAGGTGTCCCTGCCTATGGCAGGGGGTTGGAATGGGATGATCTTTAAGGTCCCTTCCAACCTAAACCATTCTATGATTCTATGAAAAGACTACAACAGGAGACCTTATTGCTCTCTACAACTACCTGAGAGGAGATTGTAGTGAGGCTATGTTGGTCTCTTCTCCCAAGTAACTAGCAATAGGATGACAGGAAATGGGTCTAGGTTGTACCAAGGGAGGATTAGATTAGACATTAGGAAAAATTACTTTACTGAGTTGTCAGGTGTTGCAACAGGCTGCCCATGGAGGTGGTGGTGTTGCCATCCCAGGATGTGTTCCATAAGTGTGTAGATGTGGCACTTCAGGATATAGTTTAGTGGTCATGGTCCTTGGGTTCTGTTTGGACTCAATGATGTTTTCCAGCCTTAATGACTCTGTGATTGTAAGTGGTAGTGGCAATTCTTTTCTACAAGGACACTAGTGCAACATCACAGCCTCCTGTGAGGTGAAGACATCATGGCCTGGGTCAAGGAATAGCAGTAGCCATTTTGTGGGAATTCCAACATCCCAAGGTAACCCAGACATACCTCCACAAATTTCTGAGTGCCACAGCATATGTATAAAAACATATATCTCACAAAAAGCAAGGAAACACATGGAAGGATTTGGGTGGAGGGGTTGTTTGGTTTGGTTTGGTTTTTTTGTTTTTTTATTCTAGCTCATTGTGCTATTTTTGCCTCACAAACCTCTAAGGTAAACAATAAAACATTTCCGGAATCAATCCTGCCATGCTTCTGACCTATATATGGACTGAGAATATGGACATTGCTTCTACTTCTCAGTAGCAAGTGAGTCTGATTCACTGAATGCTGCACTTTTACCCCTTGGAGAGACCTCATTTTGATTGTCTGCCCTACTTGTTCAGAAAAAGCTCCCCTAATGGTTTCCAGTGCCAAACTGACCTTTATATTGTGTTTATTATCCTGTCTGTCTGGTATGGTGCTTACTCTCATCTGCTATATCCTTTAGAGTTGTCTATGTCTTTTGAAAAAGATAGAATTGTTTGCCTTTGAACATTGTCTTTTCATGCATTTATTGATAAATATGCCCTACGAATAAAGTAGGGATTTTGTCTTTCAAGATTAGTTATAAATCTCTCCTATAAAAACACGTTTTCCTGTAATTAACTCTCTGGTCAAACCTCCCCAAAATACTTCAAAGAAATCTTCCTTGCTCCATGTGTGGTGAGAGAATGACCCTTTGGAAGTGAAAAGTTTAACCAAGAACATGCTACCTATTTTTGGATGTTAGCATCTCATACGATACTTAAATAATGACAGTGATGAAAAGAAAGGAAACAAGAAAGCTAAACTTTGCCATGTGAACAGATTTCAGTGAAGCATCCTGCACATCCAAAAAAATTACTTTGAGTTATCAGTAAGAGAGAGGAAAAAAATTCACATTTTTTATTTCACTTTTATTTTTTTAAATGTCCTTAAGTGCTGAATCAGAATGGAAAAAAAAAATCCAGCATTAAAAGATTCCTATTTTAACAACAGCAATTTTTAATATAAATAATATTAGCAATTTTAATTAATTTGTTATTCATTTACATACCTATATTATTCTATTTTATTACATGTCATTAGTACAAATGGAATCATAATGACATATAACAAAATAGGGGTGAAAATATCCTTAAATGCTGAATCAGAATGAAAAAAAATCCAACATTAAGAGATTCCCATTTTAACAACAGTAATTTTTCCATATATAATATTAGCAATTTTAATTAATTTGTTATTCACTTACGTACATATATTATTCTATTTTATTACATGTCATTAGTATAAATAGAAACATAATGACATATAACAAAATAAGGGTATAATTTGGTCCATTAAATAATTACACTAGCAGATTAAGCAGAGATGATCAATCTATCTCCATGCCAAAACGCTTACTTTGCATTCATATTTCTTCTGTTCTGAGCATCATTTCCCAAGCTGGGATCTTCCTGGATTGAAATGTGGGAAGGAAATTCCACCAAAAAAAATGGCCCAAAACATTAGGGTAGATTTTATTTTTTCTTGTTTTCATTCAGCTTAATATTACTATAATGAGAACCAGAAGGGGTAACTCAGATCTTCATCACCAGGTAGAAATGAGGTGAGGAAAACGAGGGAAAATATTAAAAAGTTACATAAGTCATTTAAAACCTCATGAGAGGACATGTTTTGGACAACTGCTTCAAGAGTTGGTGTGGGATGCTGAGCTGAAACGTTTCCTGCTAACCATCTCTAATTTTCATTTCCTACCTTGCATTTTGATCCAGGAAGTCTGTTCTCCAGCGTGAGTCATTTTGTCACATTCCAGATCTGAAATGAATAAAGCTAGTAACATTGCCCAGGGAGGTGGTGGAAGCCCCATCTCTGGGTGGTTTTAAGGCCAGGCTATATGTGTCTCTGAGCCACCTCATCTAGTGGAAGGTGTCCCTGCCCATGGCAGGGTGGGGTTGCAACTAGATGATTCTTGAGGTCATTTCCAACCCTGACAATTCATAGAATCATAGAATGGTTTAGGTTGGAAGAGACCTCAAAGATCATCCAGTTCCAACCCCCTGCCGTAGGCAGGGACACCTCCCACTAGAACAGGTCACTCAAGGCCTCATCCAACCTGGCCTTGAACACATCCAGGGAGGGAGCAGCCACAACCTCCGTGGGCAACCTGTGACAGTGTCTCACCACCCTCACTGGAAAGAACTTCCTCCTAACATCCCGTTCAAATCTCCCCTCCACCAATTTGAACCCATTACTCCTCATCCTGTCATTACAAGACCTTGTGAACAGTCCCTCCCCACCCTTCCTGTAGGCCCCCCTCAGGTACTGGTAGGCTGTGATTTATGGTATGCTGTAGTTTTACAATTATCTTGCAAATGTTTAATTTTTTTTTCATTCGTTGTCCTTGTCAAGAAGTAGAAGCCAACAATGTAAGCATGCATGCCCATTACCAATGTAGAGAAAAAACAGTAGTGCCCTTGATTCACTTTACAAGAGCTGATTCCAGTTTAAGACTTATTAAAGTGTAATTTTAATCAGAGCAGGAGCTGCAGTGGAGATGAGCAGCCTACGTTAACAGAGCCATTCCATAAAGGTCTGTGAATGAAATGTACTTTTTTTGGTTGAGTCTGAGCATTAGAATCTTTTGTGAATTTTTTTGATCCAACTCAAAGGAAAACCTGCTTCAGGAAGGCATTATAGCTGGAGCAAAAAAAATACGAACTAAGCTGGCATGACTTCTCCAAATAAATTATTTTGGAAGGATGCATTCTTATAAGTGGAAAACCACAGGAAAAGAAAGAAAAAAAACAAACCCAGACATTTATGATTAAAACCAACATTCCCAAACATCCCATACACACATATATAAATACAAGCATATTCAATTTATTTTTTTACAGTATTAATTAACTGTTAATAATATTAGCACAGTGCTATGAAGAACATAAGAAAGCTTAGTATTTTGGAGATATTTGCATGTATCTGCAGTTTTCCTTTATATTAAAACCAAGAACGACTTCTTTACCATGAAGGTAGTGGAACACTGCAACAGGTTGCCCAGGCAAGAAGTTGAGACCTGGTCCTGCAGATATTCAAGGTCAGGCTCAACAAGGCTCTGGGCAACCTGATCTAGTTGAAGAAGCCTCTGCTTACTGCAGAGGGGATTTGGCTAGATGACTTTTGAAGGTCACTTCCAACCCAAACCATTCTATGATTCTAAAATTACGACATTGGAGGCATGTATATGTAAATATAAATGGAAAATATGATTTACATTGGGATATTCATACCCATCAACTGTGATAACCAATTTCCACATCTACCTAAAGCTAGATAATTGCATTGACATAGCCATAAATATACCTCATCTGGATCCAAATATCTTTATGCCTTCTAGACCTATTACAGGCCACATTTCTCTTTCGATAACAAAAATTTGCATGATTTTATTTCCTATCCAGTCAGAATACTTTGCATTTATTTTTGAAAAAGGCCTGATTCTAAATCTCTTTCTATCTCTATAAGCTGGAGCTCATCTATATCTATATCATCATCTATATCATCATCTCTATCAACATCTAGCAACAGAACAAGGGAACACAGTCTCAAGCTGTGCCAGAGGAGGTACAGGCTGGATATTAGGAAGAAGTTCTTCATAGAGAGGTTGACTTACCATTGCAATGGGCTGCCCAGGGGGGTGGTGGAGTCACCATCCTTGGAGGTGTTCAAGAAAGGACTGGATGAAGCACTTAGTGCCATGGTCTAGTTGATTGGATGGGGCTGGGTGATAGGTTGGACTGGATGATCTTGGCAGTATCTTCCAGCCTGGATTATTCTATTCTATTCTATTCTATTCTATTCTATTCTATTCTATTCTATTCTATTCTATTCTATTCTATTCTATTCTATTCTATTCTATTCTATTCTATTTGTATCATCACCTATACATCTATATCTGTATCTGTACAGTCTATATCTATATCTGTATCTATTTTTTTTAAAAGTTGCATCATAGAAAGGTTGCGTTTTACATGCTCAAATGCTAATCTCAGGCCTCTGCTTTTATTCCTGAGTGAGGAAATTGCTGAAACTAAATTAAATCTGTTAAGAACCAAAGCTGTTTTCTAACTGGAGAATGGTTTATGAAAAAATTGAAGGTAATGTCAGTTCTTCATAACTGTAAAAAATCAAATATCTTGCACAATTTCTAAGTATTTCACATGCAAATTTAATACAATTTGTTATATCAGATAAAAAAATATGTAGATCAACTGGTTAAGCTCAAATATGACAAATTTTATTAGTGCTAATGGAGTAACTGATGAGTTTTGGAGAGAAACTGTGGCAAGTTTTGCAGAAATTTTTACAAACAAGCACAGGTAAGGTTATATAAGATATAAGAGAAGGTGAAGGTTTTGAGCTGTAGTGACCAGGGAGTTGCTGAAAGAAGAAATGATTCACTTAGGAAGAAAGTAAACTCAGTTTTAACATGTTAGGACTGAGGTGAATTCCAAATTCTGTGGAATAAGTTCCAGGGAGGGTAGTTTGGTGGCATGTCCAAATCTAACTGGAAACGAAGAGGAATCTGCTCCTTTGGTGGGTGACAGGTGAGGTTGTTGTACCACACAGAGATATCCACTCAAGGAAGGTGGGAGCATAGCTTGGTGTCCTGCACATTTTATTAAAAAAAAATCATGTTATTCCTAGGAGTCTTTTAAAATTCTCTTCACACATTCTGCATTTTTACAATTTGGATGTGCTTTTTTTCCTCCTTGTTCTCTTTAGTAATGATGGATTGATTTGAGTGACATACATATTTCATTTACTTTTGGAAGTGTGTCTTAACCTAAGGCACTACTCTGCATCATTCAGATCTTGCTAGAAGAGCCTAGACCTGAATTGTGTGATAGGTCTAGGAGTCAAAGCTATCCCTGCATTAGCAAGATTCGTATTAGATTTTTTTATTATGCTTTAAAGTCTCATTTCCATGCTTTTGGCCATAAGAAAACCTTTTTATCCAAGAGAGTGTGGGAGTCAAGAGAGCCTGCCAAATGACAGGAGTACAATGTGCTTGATACACACAAAAATTGCACCTATATTATAGAGATACAAATGGTCACAGCGAGTGCAATGTAGCAGAGCATCTGGAGTGCCCAGTTATAAATGAAGGAATTTAAAGACCTGACAAAGTTAGAACAAGGAAAGGCAGAATGCTTCTTGTTTAATGAGTGGGTTTACTTCAGAATTTTGTTACTCTGCTCAGATTACTATTGCCATTTTGTATGTATCTCGGTTTGCTGTTATCTAGAAATGACTTTTAATGAAGTATGTTAACTAGATTCCTTCATATATCTGTAAATGGAGATGAAATGGACACCCTCCCTCACTGAATTTTGTGAAGCCATCTACAGTCAGTTAATTCGACTGGTAGAGAGGGTAATTGGTGCTAGCATTCTCCCAGGGAACTGCCAGTGGGTGTTATCATTCCTGGTTGTCAATCACACAGCCATGGATGCTGCAAACGAAAGCAAAGCTCAAAGTTGCTCTGACAGTAAGGTGTTTTGCCTGGTCTCCCTTCTATGAGTGTCACACTGAGTAACCTCATTATCCAAACTGACAGGGTGGGGTCTTCCCATCAGTGCCACCTTCTCTAAGATGGTCTATCTGTTCTCAGAATCTATCACAATCAGGGCGTTATTAATATAGATTAAGCTCTCACCCTATTTATCTTACTGCTACCAAGCTGCAGATCTCTAGTCCTCAATACTTTATTTCTTAAGCTGCCCTCTGAGGTCTGGTAGACAGAAAACTTCACAAGACGCAAAGCTAATAAGATGGATGAAATCCCTCCTGGGGATTTTGGTGATCTGTCAAAATTCAGCATGTGCTGAAGACAGAAGACGAATACAACCCTATAGAAGGATTTGAAGAGGAAAACGTGGTCTATTTATTTAGCAAAGACAGAAATGTTAATGAATTTTGCTGCATGGAAGCATTATCTGCCATGGATGGTTAGGGCTTGGGCTTGCACAACTAAAAGTGATAAATGAGACCCAGCTACAAAATAATTGTTAGGTTATGAATGTCCCTAGAATCTGTGTATGGGTTTGACAATATTAAATCTATCTCAATTTCTTATTAAATAATGTATATGCATGACAAGAAGTACAAGCCCCGAGAAAAGTTTTTTGAATAAAAGCTATTCTTACTTGTTATCGGTGACAATGAACTCATTGCTTTAATAGAAGTCATAATAAACCCTACCTCGAGCATTTAACTCAAACACAGCTTTTCATGTTCAGTCTAAACCTGATTTTCTGTACATGCATGGTATAATTTAGGTACTTTAATAATCCTTCGGTGAAAGTGGAAGCAACAAACAACTATCTGCCAGCTAAAGCCACAAGTAGATTTTTACTCCTTTTTCTCTCAGATTTACAGCTACCAATCACTAAGTAGCATCTACAAAATAATGCCAAATACCAGCTAGTACTAACCAGATGTAGAAGGGAAGCTGTAGAGGTGTGGCAAGGCTGTATTAGCTGCTTGATCCCAATTAATATTGTAGTCACTGAATATTCACTAGGTAGGTCTGAATAATATATCTTGAGTTTTGAAATTGTATGTTCTATTGGAAGTATCCCGGTTTTTACCTACACTCTCAAATAATCACCCCCATTTCCCAACACTTTCTGACATTTGCAAGGCAATGGTATTTTAGCTTTTATCCAATTTTGAAACAGAAATTTGAACTGCAGCTCACAAGAGAATTTGGTCATTGGTGAAGGTATTTGGTTTTTTGGTTTTGGTTTTTTTTTCACTTTGATTTTTTTTTCTGGTGCAGCTTGGTCTAGTTTTAAATTACCATGCCTTTCCATATGCTCTCTTCCAGATGTTTCTTAGGACTGCCAGAGTTGAAGAAGTCCTTGTCCTTGGGGTGCCGAACTGGAAGGAAGTATAATGCCTGATAGTACTACCTGTAAGGCTATGGTTTATAATTTTTATGTCTGTTCCACTTTCCATGCTAGACTAGGAGAAGGATCCAAGTGAAGCCATTGGTAAATGCCAATTGGAGATGCAAGCCAGCATGGATCTCTTTAGAAATATTGTGTTATTTTCTGGCTCTAGATGTAATGAGGAATTTGAAGAAATGGCACGGGTAGAAAGCTTTCTAAGATTTAAATGTATTTATCTGATCCTGCAGGGAGTGAACTGCTTTGTAGTAAATGAAAACCCATTGGCAGAGAACTGACACTTTATTCTATTTCCCATTGAGTACCACCTTGGCAAGAGCATCCTGCACAAAGGTCTCCTAGTTAGCTGACCTCACAGAAATCAGTGACTCGCTCTCTCTCTCAACTACTAATATTTAATATTGAGTTGCAATTGTTTTTTTAGTGACAATAGAAGCATTCCAGTATCTCAAGGGGGCCTACAGGAGGGTTGAGGAGGGACTATTTACAAGGTCTTACATGACAGGACAAAGAGTAATGGGTTTCAACTGGAAGAGGGGAGATTTAAACTTGATGTTAGGAAGAAGTCCTTTGCAGTGAGGGTGAAACATCGGCACAGGTTGCCCAGGGAGGTTGTGTCTGCTGCCTCCTTGGAGGTGTTCAAAGCTAGGTTAGATGAGGCCTTGAGCAACCTGTTCTAGTGGGAGGTGTCCTTGTCTGCGGCAGGGGGTGTGGAACTGGATGATCTTGGAGGTCTCTTCCAACCTAAACCATTCTAAGATTCTAAGTCAACATCTGGACTTTTCCATATTTAAATTTTTTATCACATGCTGGAAAACAACATTTTTCCCTTCTAGTTAATGAACAATGGAAAAGAAACTCTGAAACTTTAAACCTTATGACTAACAGAAGTAGAATAAATATTTATTTGTTTGTTTGTCTGTTTATGTAAAGTTACAAAAGAGAGTTATTTGCCATTGGAATGGGCTGCCCAGGGAGGTGGTGGAGTCACCATTCCTGGAGATGTTCAAGAAAGGACTGTATAGAGCACTTAGTGCCATGGTCTAATTGACTGGCTAGGGCTGGGTGATAGGTTGGACTGGATGATCTTGGAGGTCTCTTCCAACCCGGCTGATTCTATTCTATTCTATTCTATTCTATTCTATTCTATTCTATTCTATTCTATTCTATTCTATTCTATTCTATTCTATTCTGAAGCCAGAATGCGTTTTCTCTACATTTTGCAGTTGAATTTTGGTCGAGTTTACCCCATCTTCTAAACAAATTTGGTTTGGATCATTATTCACTTGGGAGAATACCATTAAAAAATATGCCACTAGTTGACTTACAGAAAGGAAAATCTTACAATCTATAAACTGAGCACAGCTGGGCAACCTCCTTTTGAGAGCAATTATTTCAACATTATGAAAGGCAGGAGATTACACACCCTGAAATGAAGAAAAGGGACAACCTTTCCTCACCAGAAAAGTCTTTCTCAGTAAGTCTTGCCTGAGAGCTGAATGGTAACACACACTGATACATCAAGCTGCAAGCACCATAATTAATGTGTGGCACTTCTTCAGACTTCAGGGAATCAGCTGCTGTTAAAGGTGTTTTGTCTTATAGGAGATGTTAACTGAGATTGGGGCTTTGAACGAATACTCTCCTGAAGGCATCCAACATCACCTTGACAAGTACAATTCCCTCACCATACAGCTTTTCACACAGCCTCTTTTATGCTTTCAATCATAGCCATCAGAGACTAGTAGTGGTGCTGAGGGGGCTATATCATATTAACTCAGCAGCTTATCATCTACTATCTCCCAACATATATTTAAATTACTTCCTTATCTGTGGCAACAAAGATTTCTATTGTGAGGTTTCTGGGGTTTTCTTCCTGGTTTATTTTTTAAATTATTAAGGAGGACAAAAAATAATGTTATAAAAGCATAATAGACAGTGATGTTAGTAATCCAGCTAAACTAGTGTTGCTACAAACCCACTATATCAAATGCCAGCATACAGCACTGTCGTTTTCTTTCTGTAGTGTGTCCATACATTGATTAATGAGGCATCTCAGACTGCCTCAGTACTTATATTCTACACAGAATCACAGAATGTTAGAGGGTGGAAGGGACCTCCAGAGATCATCACGTCCAAACCCCCTGTCAAAGGCAGGATCGCTCAGTGTTCCTTTACAAGAACACATTCAGATGGGTTTTGAAAGTCTTCAGAGAAGGAGACTCCACAACCTCTCTAGGCAGCCTGTATCAGTACTCCATCACCCTTACTGTAAAGAGGTTTCTTCTCATGTTGAGGTGAAACCTTCTATGTTCTATTTTGTAGCCATTACTCCTTATTATTGTGCATCACCAAAACCAGATTGGCCTCATGCACTTGACACCCACCCCTCAGATATTTGTATATGTTGATCAGATCTCCTCTCAGCCTTCTCTTCTCCAGAATGAACAGCCCCAGGTCTCTCAGTCTCTCTTCACAGGGAAGGTGCTCAAGATCCCTAATCATGTAGGGGCTTGACTATAGGACTGTCATAGGCTGGACCTGATCTTGGAGGTCTTTATCCAGCCTTGCTGATTCTGTGATTCTGTCATCCCTGTGGCTTTCCATGGGACTCTCTCCAGCAGGTCCCTGTCTCTCTCGAATTAGGGAGCCCAAGACTGAGCACAGTATTGAAGATGTTGTATCACCAGAGCAGAGTAGAGGGGGAGGAGAACCTCCCTAGACCTGCTGGCCACAATTTTCTTCATGCACCTCAGGATGCCATTGGCTCTTTTGGACACAAGCACACATTTCTGTCCCATGGAGAACTTGCTGAAAAACCTCACGCTTTGTATATACATATTTATAATCTGTATTTGTTTCTATTTTTCATTTTTATTTCTTTGTTTTCCTCTTTATTTCCTCATTTTTTCCTCTTAGACAGGTGTGGCTTGCTCTTCATCCAACATAGTGAGCTGGTGAAGATGCCTAGTTACTGCTGCAGGCAGAAATGACAAAGGGTTGGTCATGAAAAGGCTGGTTTCAATGCAACACTACAGTCCATTTTTTTTTCCCTTTTAATCTCCCTTCTCCCCTATCTCCCTCCTTAACCCTTCATCTCCTATCCCCCCCCCCACTTCCTCCTTTCCTTTCTATCTTCCTTTCTTCATCTTCATCCTTTTCCTCTCCGTCTCTCTCTTTTCAGCACCACCTCCCCTTTTCTACATATCTTCCCATCCCACACAGCATTTCCCCTTTTTTCACCCAAACCCAGAGCACCTGGTTTCTGCTGAGTCTCTTCCCACCCCTGGTGTGACCACTTTTCCCTCCTTGCCCACTCCCCTTTTTAATGGACCCCAGCATCCTCCACCTGTCATCACTGGTGAGTCTCTGTGGTGCACACTGGGTGAATGATGGAGGAGGCAAAGGCTGGGGGGCCTGGTGGCTCCCTGGTTAAGCCGGATAGAGCCTTGATGGTCATTCTAACATCAGTCATGGGTACTAGCTAGGACATGGAATTACCAAGACTGGAAAAGACCTCTAAGGTTATCAAATGCAGCCTGTAACCTAATGCTATGGTATCAGCTAAATCATACCACCAAGTGCCACATCCAGTCTTTTCTTATACATCTCCAGGGGTGGTGACTCCACCACCTCCCTGGGTAGCCCATTCCAATGTCTAATCACCCTTTCCATGACAGAGTGCTTCCTAATATCCAACCTAAAGCTTTCCTGGCACAGCTTCAGACCACACTTTCTTGTCTTGTCACAAGTTGCCTGGGAGAAAAGCTTGCCCCTCTACCTGACTAAAACTTCCCCTCAGGTAGTTGGAAAGAGTAATAGGATCTCTAAGGCTCTTCTGCTCCAGGCTGAACATTGAGCCCAACTGTCTATGCCTAACACCACCATAGATGTTAAACTATGTCCTGTCTACACATTTTAAACACCTCCAGAGATGATGATTGCACAACATACTGAGCAGACTATTTCAATGCCTGACCATTCTTTCAGTAATGTTTCCTAATATCCAATCTAAACTTCCAGTGGTGCAATTGGAGGCTATTTTCTCTCATTCTATCACTTGATAATAGAAGAGACTAACACCTACCTCACTACAACCTTCTTTCAGTTGTAGAGAGCAATAATGTCTCCCCTCAGCCTTATCTCCTCAAAACTGAAGAACCCTAGCTCCTTCAGCCACTCCTCATGCAGCATGACCTCCAAACCTCTCATCAGCTTCGCAGCCCTTCTCTGGACACTCCAGCAACTAGCTGTCCTTCTTCTAGTGAGGGGCCCAAAACTTTACACAGAGTTCAAGATGTGGCCTCACTGATGGCAAGCATTTTCTTCAATCCCTTTAGAGTCAGGGAAGAATACTGAAAGGAAAAGGCTAACAGATGGCTCACAGACTGGTGCTATGGGTGGAATTTTGGGGGTTTTGACCACATGCTGCTTTACAAGATACCAAGCTTGCTGGTAATGGACAGGGAAATACCTATCTGCAAGAGGGAAAAGTATCTTGGGGCAAGAGCTAGCAGGGCTCAGTGGAAGGTCCTTAAAATAGACTCAAATAGAGGTGAGGATGAAATATGGCTTGACAGAGAGAAGCCCTGGGCATGGCATGCCAGTACCTGTGGGACAGTGCGTCAGTAAGGTCAATTGCCTCAGTGGAGGTGGGGGATGATGATTCACGCAATGACAAAGACAGGAGAGTTGATAGGCTGGTAACTATTGAAGCACCTTAGAATAGTCTGGAGTGAACAGAGGCTTCTCCCTCCAAGAAGGTGGCAGAACCATTAGACCAGATGAACTACATCCACACCAATGCATGTAGCATGGGCAAGGAGCAGCAGGAGCTGGAGACTATTGTGCAGTGAGAAAACTATGATATAGCTGCCACTATAGAAACGTAGTAGGATGACTCAAATCATTGGAGTGCTGCAATTCATGGCTACCAGCTGTCAAAAAGAGACAGGTGGGGAAGATGAGGTGGTGGGGTGGCTCTCAATGTCAGAATGCCATATGAATTTCTACAACTTGATGATGACAGGGTTGAGTAAACATCTGTGGTGTGTAAACACCTATGAGTAAGACTCAAAGGAAAGGCCAACAAGGCAGATACTGTGGTGGGAGTTTGTTAAAGAACACCCAATCAGAATAGTGAGGCTGATGAAACACTCTATAAGCAGTCAGGAGAGGTTTCACGATTTTTACCTTTTGTTCTGATGTGGGACTTTGACTTCAGAAATGTGTCCTGGGAATATAATGCAGCAGAGAGGGGATAGTCCCAGAGGTTCTTGGAGTGATGATGCAGTTGGTGAAGGACCCAGCTAGTGAAGGTGCCCTGTTAGACCTGCTGCTTGTTAAGAGTGAAGGCCTTGATGTGATTATGAATAGAGTTGTGACTCATCACCAGCTGGATTTAACTCAGTTCACCACCACTCTTTGGGCTTGGACATCGAGACACATTTTTATCCAGAGAAGCATCTTCCCACCCACCCAAGTCATGAGCAGCCAGTTTATCCAGGAGGGTGCTGTGTTGAAGGCTTTGCTAAAATCTGGATAAGCGACATCCATGCCCTTTTTCTTATCCACTAAGTAAGGAAATCAGTTGCTGAAGCATGTCCTGCCCTTCATGAATCCATGCTGACTGGGCCTGATCACCTTGTTTCCCTGCACGTACTGCATAATGACAATCATATTATGTACTCCATCCCTGGCATCAAGGTCAGACTGATGGGTCGGTAGTTCCCCAGGTGCTCCTTTTGGCCCTTCTCGTAGATGGGCATCATGTTTGCCAATCTTCAGTCAGCTGGGAGCCAGGACTGATGCTAAGTGATGGAAAGTGTCTTGGTGAGCACTACTGCCAGTTGTCTCAGTATCCTCAAGTGTATGCTATCCAGCCCCATAGATTTGTGTATGTGTAATGAATTTAGATCATAAGTAATGATCCAATTAACTTGCTTTTCGTCATTGTCTGCAAAGGTAAATGCCAAAACAGTTATGCCTGAATGCTCCTTGTGAAGTCATCACCTGTTTTGATACAAGGAATTATTTCCAGACTAGAAGTGCAACGTAATCCAGACATAGATCAACAAAAAAGTACTTCCAAATCTTCACAGAAGCTTGAAGAGTTAGGAAAGATATAACTTGTTTTCTGTATGTGGGTAGTAATAGGAGCAAGGATTCAAGTGAAAGAGTTGATTTATAGGACTTTCTCACCCTGAGCAGTCTTGAAGAAAAGATTCTTGCACCTTGGGAAGATGCACTCAATGGCAGCCTCCAGGTAGATGCTGCCTGGCAGTGTTGTTCAAACTACACTATCTTCATTAATGGCTCATGAGATGAAAAGTGGAGTCTACATTCTGTGTACAGAGTATGTGATTGGGACAGCTCTAGGATGTTCATAATTTCCAATATAAAATCAGTGTTACTATATAGCACCTTCCTCAGAGGTTTTTGATTTCTGCTGCCACCAAAGCTGATGCTTTAGTAGAAATGCATTGGCAATTTTGCTCTTTTATTTCCCCTTCCCATTTGCAATCTTTCCTAATCACAACCTATTTATAACCAGCTTCCAGGAAGTGAAGATGTTGGAGGTGACTTAAATTTCTCCCTTAATACTGTGAAGAAAGAAACAGATACGACTCTAGTTGGTTGACTGCCTGACCAAATGTACTACAATCTAGATTCTTTACAGTATCTTCTGTATTTCTTTGTTTTCTTCTTCTTTGGCTCCTCTCTGCAAAGTCTGTAAAAAAGAAACTAGAAAGAAGAATGTGATTTTTAAAAAGAAAGTTCTGAATACGATTTTTGCTATTCTTACATTTCTTGATTTTACTCTATAGGAGACAATGCATATTTATCTAAAATTATCTGCATATTTGCTTTTTTTCAGCAATTTCTTTATTCCTGGTTAGTCCACTCTATTTTCAGTCTTTTGAACTGAAGACAAACTCCTGGAAGAGGCAGCATGTGCTTTTCCTGTTTCTTGGTGTGGGGACATGCCACAGAGATGCGTTGTAATAACACAAGGATAGTCCTCTAAATCACCTACAGTAACTCAGCAAGTATTAAAAGCAGCAAATCTGCAATGGTTCTAACATCCTGCTTCCAGAAATTATTTATACTGGAAAGCAGAGACCAGATGGAATCTAATGGCAGAACAGGCTACTGCAGAGCAGGGAAGCACTGAATTCCCAGCCCTGTGCTGGGTGAACTTGATTACCCATAATCTGTTTGTGCCAGGCACAGCTGACACAGGATTCGACTATAGGGAGATATGAGCTGAGGGAAGGGAATCTGCACTGAAATTGTATGTGTCTTAATGAGCAGCTGTGATGATTTGAAGTTAAGCCTGTCTGATGGGCAGGTAAGTATCAAAGGCAACATTATCCTAACATAGTGTTCATTATTTTCTGAGAGGCACTTGCTTGCTTTCAACTTAGTAAGGTGTCTGCTTGCATCTGAATTCCAGTGAGGAGATGAATTTCTCCTAGATAATCATGGGGAAGATATTATAGATACTGTAGTGATATGTGTATGCTTCAGTGGGTTAAGTACTGCTGAATTTCTATTTAAACATTAGCTAGGCTCTTTCTCCATTTTTCAACCCAAACGACAGAATGGACTCTAGGAACTGAATGGAAGGAGCACTTCCATTCAGTGAGAGATTAGGTTGATTATGGTTGTAGAAATGAGCCTAAATAATAGGATCCTCAAGTAGCACACATTGAAAATCTGTCGGTGTCACTGAAACTAAGAGCTGAAATGTCAGCAAGGAAAACGAGCAAAAGAAAAAGAGGTAAGATGTGAGACAACCTGAAACAGCACCTATAAAAAGCATTTCAATACCATTAGTTGGTAAATTCACTATTTATTAAGAATGGGAGAGTATGAAAATGGCTAATAAAATTTCTGAGTCACTTGTTTTTAAAAAAAAATTGGGGTTTTGTTTGAGTTTTATTGAGGGGAGGAGAGGGTTACTGAATTGAATTTCAATCACAAAACCATTATTACCTTACTTAATCTGAGGGAACCATATTCCACTCCTGTTAAGACCACAGAAAGCAGCAGTTGTCCAAAACAAATAACAACAACAACAAAAAATTACAGATTAAGGACCTTTACTTGAGACTGTTGTTCATACGTCAGTGCTGTGGGTTGTTTTTTTTTTGCTGAACAAGTACCTTAAGATATAGAACCTGTTCTAGATGTCACAGTTTTTCTTGTGTTCATACGAAATGGACTACAATCCACACTGGAGAAACTTGTTGGCTAATCTCATCTAATATATGCGCTTTTCAGTAGGTAAGGCTTAGGCAAGCTTTGTCTTAATTGTTACATTNTTTTTTTTTTTTTTTTTAATCCAGATTTACTCAGAAATATTCTGCACATTGGAAAAAGACAAACTGCTGAGGGCATGTAGCCCAGGAAAGTGGATTATAAACTAGAGGAAAAGCCTGACAGCATGTTATGGAAGGGGTTGGGGTTAATTACTGCAATATGACTTTCCAAAATTAATATTGTTTGTTAATTTTTGATATCCAAACTTATCCACCCCCAACCACTTATTTTTTATATTAAACAGGTTCGATTGTAGCAGTTATGGAATGATTACATAAACGGCATCTAGATCTAGTAGTAATTATTATAATGCATAAATGATCAATTCAATTTTAACTAACACTGGAAGATCTCTTGCGGTCAATAGTACTGCTTGGCCACTAGATGGAACTCAGGCCCCCTTTCTGCTTAGGGCAGAATCTAGGTAATATGCAAAGCTTAGGTTTTACTCACAAGTATTATTTCTCCCATCTTGTGGGGTTATCACTAAATTGGAAGTCCCAGAGCACTTGTAGGGTTTCTGGCTGGTCCGACTGCTGCTGCTGGCAGCTGTTGTTGCTACTGTGGCTGTGAATCAATTCACCCCAAGCTCCACAGACTGCTGGGTGAAGAAGAGGAGATGCAGACAGTTCCTGCATTGTGTTCAGGGCTTGCTCATTTTCAAGAGATGCAGGCTGCTCCAGCAGGTGCAAGCAGACATCTTGCGATGTGTCTCAGTGGGTGTGTATCTCACATTGCTAATTGCATGAAGGCTATTCAAGTTGCTCCTGCAAAGACTCAGTGGTTACAGGGTGGGATATAGCTTATATTGCTATATAACAATAATAAGGCATTACAGGCACAGACGCAGAACACAGAATACTAGCAAAATCATGGCAGAAGCATAAGCATGGCAAAAGCGTGCTGTGTTATCTGTTTTTAGTATCAATGCCTGAGACTGATTGGACCCTTTTGGATATTAGAATATCCAATCAGAGTAGCAGTAAGCCAAGTTTTACCATATCTGGGTGAAAGCATAGGTTTGCTTATACCATACTGGGGGAGAGCATAGGCCTAGCATAAGCTTAGCATGAGGCTAGCATGTGCAACTTGTTTACCACAGGTTGCAAGCAGGAGAAAAGTTACATAAGCCAGAGTGCTCAGACTCCATGGCACCATGTCTTTTCTCTCTTTTCCCACCAGTTGCTTCTTCCCCCAGAACAGAGAGAAGGCAGGAAAACATGTCTGGGGAAGCCAGCACATGTACAGGCCTATGTTGAGCCTTCAGGTCTACCATGACACAGCAGAAGTCAAGCCAGTAAGATGGGAAAGAGAGAGGAGTTACATCTAATTCTTTGTAGTCCTGAACCAGTCCTAAACAAGTTCCTAGCAGAGTGGAATCATCTTAATGGAAGATGTGTATACATCTGCCCAGTTTGCCTCATTTCCCTCTTTGAGAACTCTTTTGGAGAGGACCTATGCTTTCATTTTGTCTTTTGTACAGACTCACAAATTGGGTTTCTGAGCCTGAATGAGAGCTCCCAGAGGATACTGCAAAACTGAATGAAAGCTATAACTGATGATAATGATAATAAGAAATAATGATCCAAAATAAAACCCTTAAAGAAAGATCAGTTTTCTGGGTTTTTTGTTTGTTTGTTTGTTTGTTTTAGACTCAGAAGTCCATCATCCCTACAGCAAAACAGTAGAGAGGAAGATCACAGTGGACTACATTAAATGAGTACCTTCCCATCTTTAATTCTAGAAGCTTCCAATTGAAAACAAGCAAGCAAACAAACAAAAGCTGTGCTCAAGTAAGACAGGTGAAGCATGTCTCACATAAGCATGGAACATGTGAACATATACAAATTATTTCAACATTTAATGTGATTAAGATTGTAAACCAGCTTTCAAGGAGCCTTAAGTGTGCTTTACTAGATAGAAACTAGTGAACATGGAGGCAGGGGCCTCTAATTAAACTTGGGATAGCTAAACCTACTTCAACACTGCAACTCAATGCCTGTGACCTCACTTGTGAACTGTGTAGAAAGTTTACAATCCAGGAACTGCAAAATAGGTTTTATAAAAGAAAAGCACTGTGGAACCTGATCTCTGTGCCCATTAGAAGTAATATATGTTTAGTGACAATGAAGTTATAATCAGGTGACACCGTCTGAGGGATTAGGGTCTCCACATTTTTAGAGCATAAATCCAGACAGAATCAGCCCTAGGTTGTTTCAAGGACTGAGGCAAAATCCATTTTTCAAGTAAAAGCTATTGTTTGTTTTCTGTGTGTCAGTCTTTTGATCCTCTTGTTAGTAGATAAATCCTTTGGCCAGTAGCATTGGCCCATGCATCACAGAAACACATTAACAGTAAACAGTACATTCCAGCTCTTCAGTCTGGGCACTAGTGAAGGCTGAGATATATAGAACATAAAGGCAGACACAAAAAATTAAAGAGAGATGGCAAATCCTTCTTATGACTGATGTTCTAAAGCTCCTGTTTCATTTCTCTACTTGACCTGTGATCTCTCTGTTAAAGTTTTTATCTCTAGACCAAAGAAAACCATAACTCATAAATAGTATGAAAGTCAGTACCTTAATTGTAGTTACCTAAAAGCCCACTTACATGTCTTGAATCAGTTAAAATGGATGTTTAATTTCTAGTTAATTGACCAGAGTCCTTGAGCAATATTTGACCTGTTCAAATGTCTCACTGGATTCGTATACATTATGTATTTATATCATGGAAATTAGCTAACGGCAACTTCTCATAAAGACTGACTTTTATTGGTTTGCAACAAATATTGCTATTGTAATTTTGATTTTGGTCCACCATGATGCCTTGGATACCCTAATTACTCATAAACTTCAAAACCTGTCATGCATTTTAACTTCTTTTAATTCTTGGTAATGTTGATATCTGTTTTCAAGTCCTTTTTTCTACTGCCTTCTGAAGGCCAGAAAGCCAGTCAGACTTCACAACATGCTGTAAAAATTGGCAGCAAAAGAAGAGATTCTAGATCAAAGGCTACCACACTAAAGGGTAAATATAATCCTGAGTAATGCACAAGTTAGTTCCAGAGTGTCTGCTGATATGGTCACTGTGGTGGAACTGCCTTTCCAAATGGTAAGATTTCAAAAGGCTTGTGTTTGCTTTTTCAAATACATTTCTGAGTTTTAATTACTGCAGATATTCCTGGCAGCTACTAACATTATCATTAGGGCATGAATATTTTGCTTTCATGTTGTAATCTGGCATAACTCTGAGCTACGAGCAACATATTTCACTTGCTCTCCAGTTTTTGTTTTAATCATGCAGGCTTGAGCAGGGCAGACTATGGAAATATTAACTCTTTTTTCCCCCTCCTTTCCTGTGTGAGGTTCAGAAATCCTTCTACATTTTCTTACTTGCAACGTATTTTTTTGCCTCTTGCTGTGCAGTAGTTCCTTGAGTGGTGTAAAGGCACAGTACCATGAGCAGCATGTGTTTGTATGTCTGGTTTCCCAAGGCATTCTCTGTTTAAAGTCTAATTAGTAGCCCACCCTGTTGGTTTTCTATGTATCAGTGACAACAATATGTACTCCGGATATTAGGAAGAAGTTCTTCACAGAGAGAGTGATTGGCATTGGATTGGGCTGCCCTGGGAGGTGGTGGAATCACTATCCCTGGAGGTGTTCATTAAAAGACAGGATGGAGCACTTAGTGCCATTGGCTAGGGCTGGGTGATAGGTTGGACTGGATGATCTTGGAAGTCTCTTCTAAACTGGTCTATTCTATTCTATTCTATTCTATTCTATTCTATTCTATTCTATTCTATTCTATTCTATTCTATTCTATTCTATTCTATTCTATTNCTATTCTATTCTATTCTATTCTATTCTATTCTATTCTGTTCTATTCTATTCTATTCTATATATCGCCTTCCCTTAGCAAACTTGAAGTTGTGCAGCCCAGTCCTATTTCAGCTTTTACCCCATTAGCTGGACTCTCTAGGATTTACCACCAGTCAAAGGATCTTCATTAGTATCTTGCTTTCATCTAAGTGATAATGTTTTTTCTAGCAGCTGGTATATTTTTGGGGTTTGTGCATTTACTGTGACAGCAATATTGATAATATACTGTTGCTTTTAGTTAATGCTTTGTAGTGCTTATACTAAGTCAAGGATTTTCAGCTTCTCATGCTTTTGCCAATGAGAAGGTTAGACAGGATTAGTTCCTGGCTAGGGTTAAACCATGATAATCAGCAAGCAGCAGGGGTTCAGAGCTCAGATAGTGTTCCCGCTTCAGGTTAACAGCCAGCTAGTCTGTTTTGTTGCTAAGAAATTGATTATTCTTTTTATTCTTTGAAAATGCAGCGGGCAGCATTAGATTTGAGTCATTGCATTGTTTTTAGCATGGTTTTCTAAGAAAATAGAGGCCATAGTCTGTTCCCTCACAGTAGCTTGTATAGTCGTTCTCCAGAGTGGTAGTAGTATAGAGACCCAGCTCTCCATCCGTGTCTTGGTGGATTCTATTAGCAAACCACTATGAATATCAAGCTGGATTTAACTCCCATGCTTACAAATTCCCTCCCTGCCCCCACATCCTGCCTCCACTGTGCTCTGATTCCTTCTTTTTTTTTTTTTTTTGCTGTGACTCGGCATGACCTTCCAGATGGCTTGCTCACAAAGAGAATTGCCTCTGGATCTTCAGATAGGCTGTCATTTAAAAAATCTCAGAAGCTTATTGTGGTTCTGGGTATTTCTGGGCCTTTCCGGTTCACTTCTAGGATATGCAAAAGGTACTGCTGGAAGTGCACCTCTTCCTCATTCCTCCTCACACCAAATAAGGCAAAATGTGATGTTTTACAGGATCCAGATTATATAAGCAAATGGAACACTGCTCTTTTACTGTCAGTCAGTATGGTTTCTTTTTTAAAGAGTTACCTAGCCCCTAAAAAACCCCAAACACTAATACCACTAAGGCAATTTGCACTGAACTCTTGTTTTCTGCATTAGCAATCAAGAGCTGAGAAATGTTTGCTTACCTCCAAACCTGTCCCTTTGGAAAGAATGAAAGCATTTTTTTTTCCTACCAAA
Organism: Psilopogon haemacephalus; assembly: GCA_013396835.1. Taxonomy (NCBI): domain Eukaryota; kingdom Metazoa; phylum Chordata; class Aves; order Piciformes; family Megalaimidae; genus Psilopogon; species Psilopogon haemacephalus. Next base: position 4,632 of record VWZI01011876.1, on the reverse strand, counting down.
CTTGAAGAAATGCTTTGATTTCTACCAGAATGCCTGCCTGCAAAGTTCCTTAGGACATATCTGCTTCTAAAGACTCTTACTCATTTACTTCCCCTTTGAAAAGTTCCACTCAGCTTTAGGTTTTGTAGATGTTCTTTGATGATTGGAAAGGGATGCCTGTAGTTTCTTTTAAGTAGTCTTCTGGGCCACAGGGAATGCTAAATTTGTATACTCCCTTCTGTTTGCTTTTACAGCTACTGTGCAGTTTTGGGTTCAGTCTCATAATACAGATTATGAGAGTTTGGCTATTTTTATTCTTTCATATGCAATTATTTATAATAGTTTATTCATGGTGATGTCAATCATAACCTTATTGTTTACTTTCAAAAGCTTTTTTTTTTTTTTCCCCTGAACATTTTGTTTTCAAATGTTCACATAAGATGAATGTGCAACTGGGAGCAAGATACTAAGATAATAACTAAAAGAAGAAAAAGGCAAGAGAGAATCCTCTTGAGCTTCCTAAAAAATTAATGTTTCCAGGGTTTAGTTAACAAGTATTCCCAAGCTTCTGCAAGAGATCTCATTGATCTTTCAGAAAATTCACATTTGATTTTTTTAGGCACTTATTCTTTCTGGGAGATATGCATCATTAAATTATTGGAGGATGAGAAGGATTGGAAGCATAATTAATACTTAGTGCTCTTGAGCTGCAGAACTTTAATCTGTTGAATTATCTCCATTTCAAGCAATAACAGCAATTTCTCTGTAACAACAAATCTAGCAAGTAAAATTTGAAGTGGACATCACTCTTACTTAGTCATAAATAAGACTGGAAATCACAACAGTCAGACAAGTTCTTTAGAAGCTATTATACCATTGGGGATTGGACTTGATTGGTCTCCAGAGGTTGCTTCCAACTTCTAACATTCCATGATTCTGTGATTACTAAACTGTTGTTCTACCTGAAGGAACTCACCTTTCCAAAATAAATAATTAATGAAGGGAAACTAATACCAGTCCCCAAACTAAAATTACATCTCAGAGATTACAAACTGCATGGTTGGATATTGTTTGAAAATGGTTGCTTCTTTTTCTTCATTTTCCTTGATCTCCAAGGACCTAAACAGATGTTGTAGCCAAGACTAGCGTTACCCACGTGCTTCACAATCTATTTTGTTCCTGTTTCAGCTGTTGATTTCCCATCTGTTGGGCTTCTGGTTTCAAAAACATGCCTGGAGCACTCTCTGGAAGACACAAGTTGTATACTATGAGGCTTCCTTTGCTTTGGGGGTGGGCCCATTTGGAGCGCAAAATGGTTACAGTGGATAATCTTTTCTCTTTCCTCTCATGCAGGTAGAGACAAGGCCTGAAGCATCCCTAGAATAACATCTAGGCTTTATTGCAATTTGCAAACCTCATATCAGCCTTCAACAGGAAAAATGAGACATTTCGGTTTTAATGATCTGTGTAACCATGAGACAGCAAAATCATAGGATAATTCTGTCTATTCAGTTCAAAATGGGCTTGTATTTTGCTCTTGACTATTCAATTTAGAAACCCCTCTTTTCCAGAATAAAGTAAAATAGCTGAGAGCAGTAAATGTCATTATTCTTTGTACCCAAAATGTGCATCATGAGATGTGTTGCCTTGCCCATACACGTAGTGCTCTTAACATACATATAGAATCATAGAATAGTTTAGGTTGGAAGAGACCTCAAAGATCATCCTGTTCCAACCCCCCACCATAGGCAGGGACACCTCCCACTAGATCAGGACACTCAAAACCTCATCCAGCCTGGCCTTGAACACCTCCAGGGAGGGAGCAGCCACAACCTTCCCGGCCAACCTGTATGTGCAGGTCATGTACACAAATACCCAAATGCATATGCATACAAAATTAATTCACACTATTAGTATCTCCAGCTTTAAAATGACCATATTTCAACTGTACAACATTGTCTCTTTAAACAAAACAGGGAAATTAAGATCTGGGATAGGAGGAATGGAGTCAGAGCTAAAAAGGAAGCACACAAAAGTAATTATGTTTGCATAAGCTTGGCACAAGATTTGCTTTTTTTCTGATCTGAAGAAACTCCACACATTAAAACGTGATCCATCAAAGAAGCACGGAAATAAATTATATGTGTGACTGCTATCTCTGTGAATATCCATATTTACATGTACAAAAACCCCAGTCATCTGCTAACAAGAGTGCTTCTCATTTGTCTGGGAAATTTGTTTATTCCAGTCATGAGGAGTGAAGTTTATCTTGCAAGCTTGGAGACCAACAATACAAGAGCAAGTTTGACTCAGAATCAACATGAGCTCGTCCTGTCTGAGCTCCAAGCCAAGCAGAAGCTGGGTAGCATTTTGCTGCAGTGTCAGCTTTGAAACAGAATGTTCCTTTGCAAGCTGCAAATGTTAATCTTGACTTCAGACTTGTCTGAAGGAAAAGCAAGATGACCTTCTCTCCTTTTGTAAAGTACTCTGAAGTTGACCAGTCTAGACATGATGCTCTTCTTTGGATTTGTCTCACTGAATCTAACATGAGACCTTTTTTTTTCAGTTTGATATGCCAAATAAAGTGCATTATGTGATAGCATCAGATGTGCCATATATCTTTGAGTGCCTAAGATTACATTTGTTTTTCTAATGTCAGCATGACAGTCCTCGGTAGGCGTGCTGGGCTAATTCATCAAATGTGTACTCCACTTATGCCATAACCAACAAACAAGCTTCTAGAAGATTTTCTGGTCATTAATAAACCAGTGTATGACCTTCAGTTTAGCTAGAAATTTATTTTTTCTATTATTCTACTGTGCAGAGTCTTCCAGATTATCTCAATTAATTATCTAGCCCTCTTCTGCATTGCTTTTGCTTTCTCATTTTGCATCAGTAGGATGTTTTATTACTAAACAATCATTCATCGCCTTTATCAATCAAAAGATTAAGTAAAATCAGACCAATAGCTGCTGCCTAGAGAATTTCATTAGAGACCATCTTGCAGAGTAAGAGTTCTCTTCAGCAAAACCTTTGGTTTTCCACCATGTCAATGCTATATCAAAAGCTTTTGGGAGTTTTATTCCACTCAAAAAAGTATTCATAACCTTTTCTTGTAACTAAAGAAAACCATTTTCTCCATGACTTGGAGATGTTTATAAACACTGCTGTATTTCCATAACACTGTCCCAAATTTAATAAGTGTGTTTACATTCCAGTATTTGCAGAGGGCAAAGTCATGGTGATGGTGGTGGTGGTTAACATTTGAATAATATAGAAACAATACCTGTAAAAGAAATGAAATAAAATATTTCACTCTACCTCAGAGTGTGTGCAGAAGATTCCACACCAAAGAGCACTCTAGAAACGGCATCGCTCTACTTTTGGATTTGAAGTAACTCATATATTTGAATCACAATGGTCAATTTGTTACCTGCACAGTCACAAATGAGAAAAGATTTTTTTAGGAAGTCGTTTTGGAAAAAAAAAAAAAAAAGTCAGCATTTTCCTATATTCTTTATTAAAATATGACATGTCATAACCTGACTCTTTGTAAAAAATCACAAGTCATCATTATTGCTCTTACAGTAGTCAATCCCAAGAAAGTAGCACCAAAAACATGAGAGACTTAGTTATAGCAGGAACAAGAGCTAATAAAGTTTCCCCTGGCAGATCTGTTATTGTACTTTGACTTCAATCATTTCTCCTACTATTCTTCTTCCTGGCTTCTCACAAGTTTGGGTAGACAAATCATCACAGGTCCATGTTTGAAGCACTCTAGCAGATTTTCTTGTTCTTTAATGAAAATTTGGAGTTTAATATTTAAAGAAAAAAATTATATATTATTCTACATTGCCAGTAAGCCTTACTAGAAACCTAATTTGTGTCACTCTTGAATCTTTTACTCAGAATCCACATAGCTGATCTATGAACCAAATATTTTATTGGTTCAGGAGAGAAATGTGCCAACTGATGTCCTCCAGCCACCAACCTATATCACATCTAAACACAGGTGGGTTTTTTTTCTGATGGAGTCCTCCATCTTATGACAGCTCCTAGTTTTCCTGTGTTTTCATAAATATAAGGTTATTACTTAATCCTCTCATTGACCTCTTCTATAAGCAGATCATCTTGAGTGCCTTTATGCAACAGCTCCAGTCAGGGCCCTTCATGAAGTGCAAGAGAGGTGGTGAACTCATTGTCCTGGAGGTGCTAAAGAAAATAATGGACATGGTGCTTTGAGACATGGTTTTAATGGTCATGGTGGTATTAGATTGGTGGCTGGACTTGGCTACCTTAGAGTTTTTGTTCTATGACTTGATCATCTTTCACAGTTCTATAGCCTTAATTATGAAGCTTTCTGCCCACTATGTCAAGACAACAGAATGCTGTGGAAGTTATGTTTTCTTAATTAAAGGTTTAAATTCATTGTTATGTATGAAAAGGACAGCCTGTGTGTTGCTGAGTGTGGAATGAAATTGCTGATCATCCGTTGCTTACTTTATGAGTAAAAATAATTTCAAATATTGCCTTTAAAAATTAAACACCTGCTGTGCTTTTTTTTTCTTTTATATCAGCTTCACAGGACAGATTCTTCAGCACCAAATTCTTACTAAGTCCCATTAAAATCAAAAAGGATTTTAAAAAACAAAT
>VWZI01011874.1:19632-65310 GCA_013396835.1 Psilopogon haemacephalus | reverse complement strand
CATGGCAGGGGGGTTGGAACTGGCTGATCCTTGTGGTCCCTTGCAGCCCTCACTGACTCTATGATTCTTAGGTGTTTAGGGATATCCTTTCTCTTAGCAGTTTTGTCTGAAGTGCCTGGGTAAAGGCACTCCACAGCCTTCGATCAGAGTGACTCAATAAAAGCTGAGTTGCAGATTATACAAAGAACAAGGAAGCAGATGGTAAATGGTGACTTCTTTATTCCAGCTAATGGATAGAAAGGGTTGATTCTTTAATACAATTCACTGCTCTCACTTTGTTACCCCGTGGCAGCATTCAAGCCATGGTTAGGAACTTCACTGGGCCCTGTCATTCCCCTGCTCATTCTTGACAAAACCACAGAAGGTGACACAACTGAGAAGCAAAGCACAGTGAGTGCTGCAGAGAGCTGAGGCTTTTCCAAAGCCAGGATAAGACACAGATGCTATGCAGAGTCCTAACTTTATTGCGTGCCATTTGCACAAGCTTTATGTGGCTGTGTTATAAACTGCTCAAGAAAACAAGGGATGATTGTGGTGAGCACAGCAACGTGCAGTGCATGCACTGCCTGTGAAGTGCCATGCCCGTTAAACCCACCCCACCTGCACGTCACTGGAGCTGCAGCTCTCTACCTTCAAGGTAAATTTCAGTTCTTGGGGGAGTGATTTAATGGTCTGTATTCACCACCTGCCCCCAGGCTGCTGCTTCTAGTTATGAGGAGTGTGTGAAATGCTTTAGTTTGTAGTGCCTGCCTGTAGTCTGCGTGAGCACAGCAGGTGTGGGCATGAGCCTCACCAGTGCACACTCCTGGTCCCCTGGACGTGTCCCCAGGGCCATAGGGAATGGTGTGGGACTCTCACCTATTAGGACTTCAGTTCTCCCCACCCACCCAGCAGCACTGTCTCTGGGTTGTGGGGAGTCTTAAGCATTTATAGACCCTGTCTAGAGGTCTGCTCAGTTGGTTCCTGCTATCATAGATACTTAACCCCCAGTTAAACAGGCTGACCAAGGAAATGGTATCAGCAGCTCAGTAAATTCCACTGGAGATGTGCCTAAGAATTGCTTTAGATACAAACAAAATCTCTGGAAGGGAAATAACACCAAACCTTGCAAAGTAGCTGAAGGTGCTGACTAGGGACAGCGGAACTTATATCTGCTCTGGTGTTAACCCTTGTGAAGTGAGTGCTCCTGTCTGTTGGTACAGTGGCCCAGCAGTGGTGAGCCTTGCCAAGCTCTGGCAAAGTGAAAGTGAAGAGTCCAGAGCATCTTTAGTCCATGGACAAAATGCTGGCAAGTCCTTAGTAATGTCACTTTGGCTTTCTGTTGTAACCCTGGGTGTGTTCATGCCAGGAGAGCACTGGTGCCTGTGGTATAACCCTGGGGTTTTGTTCATTACTTCAGAGGCACCTGCTTGAGTTTCTCCTTGTGAGGAACTGTTCCAGCCAGCTGAGGCAGCTACCATCAAAACCCAGCGTTTCTTAGAAAAAGAAAACAAAAACCAAGAAGCAAAGCCATAGTTTGCCTTAAATAGCATGTTTTAAATGGGTAATAATTCTGTGGTAGCAGTGATTTCGTACATGTAACTTTCTGGATGGCTTTGGTTTTGTGCAGCCCGTAGGGATTTTGCTTTGCACTTCATAATTGGCTCATGCTTTAAGATAAAAATAGTCCTTTAAAACAAAGAGTCCTTTAATCATAGGCAAGAACCTTATTTCTGGCTGCAAGTGGTGTTTAAGAGCAAAGTGACAACTAAAATACTTGGCTTGGGTACAAAATCTAAACAAGACTGAGGGCGTTAGGAGGATGACTTCTAGATAGTGGCTCAGTTTAAAATGGAGAAAGATACCACGAGTCCTTATTTTGAAGTACAGACATTTCCCATATGTTCTTTGGTGAGTATGAGCTCAGCATCAGCCTCACTGACACTGGAAGCTTGCCCAGGCAGGCTTTAGTAGTGCACCAGCACTGTCCGTGCTGATTTGCAGATGCTGGAGAAGGACACACGTCTTTAAAAGGACAGCATTTCAAATTAGCTGTCCTAGAGCTCAATAAGTGTGTTGTGGGGTAATGTTGAAGGAATGCAGGAGAAACCTGAGACCAAATTGCTGCCATCAAGCTCAATGTGTTGTGGAAGACACAGCTGAGCTTCAACTGTGTCAGCGCTCAGCAGAGCCGCTGCAGGCTCCTCCAGTTGGCAGCTGGTGCAGCGCTTTAGGAGCAGTCCTGCTTGCTGCCTAAGTTCCACAGGACCTTTATATTTTAATCTTAATTTTTTTAGAGCCTCTGGAAATCTTCTGTGCATGCCCTCAGGGGCCGTTGTGGGTGGAATTCATCCTCTGTGTTAGCCCTGGGAAGGCAATAATCTGGTAGGTCTCACTGAGTGCCCCAAACATGCACCCTCAAACAGAGCAGAGGCTTATGAGGGCTGAGCATGGAGAGCTTCCCAGCAAGGGAGCCAGCAGGCTGCTGTAGGGTAGGAGACATGTTTGGGGTGACTCTCCCAGGGCACCCCAGTCCCTGCAGGCTGGGAGTCTCAGGGCTGTGTGGCACTGGCAGCTGGTAATGAGACTTGCCCTCTGAGAAGGGATATGGGGGAACTGTATCTACAACCCTGCCTGGGCATCTGCCCAGCAGGCTGCAGGCAGCCTTTGGGAGACGCCACAGATCTTTTAGCTCAAAGTTCTCCTCTGCTAATCTGTTGGGCTAGGAGTCCTGAGGATGTGGAGGGGGAACTCATGTTGCTAAAGCTTATCAATTAAAAGAACTCTCAAACAAAAGGGGTACCTGGTTCCCCATCTGAGCTAAGGGAAGATCAGCAGAGAGGCTAGTACCTCCAGAGCATGAGTGCCTGATCCACAGGCCACTCACTCCTACTGGAAGGCAGCTACAGGTGCAGGCTTCAGGTGGGACAAGCTGCACTCTGTTTCTCTTGCATGGCACTAGAAAAGTTGACCAAGTAGCTCTAGGGTTTATCAATAAAAAATGCAAAGTTCTCAAACCTTGCTTTTCTTGAAATAAAGCCAACTCTGTGTGTTTCTTCTTCTTTCTATACAATTGTTTTAGTGAGTTAAAAGAATTACCAACAGCAAACTCTGGGGACGAGCACTGCTTGCTGGTGGCAGTGCAGCCCAGTGCAGCTTACCCCTGTGGTAGGCATGATGTCTTTTTTTGACAGGTGCCAATGTTAGTTTCTGCCAATAATCCTGAAATACAATTTGGTTCTTACATAAGACACTTGTAATAGTGGAGAGTTTGTGGTCATGGAAGAATGTGAGTGCCATGTGTTGGTATTGGTGCCTGCAGTTGAAGAGCTTACTGTAATTCAGGGCAGAGGAGCAATGTGCAGCATGTCTGCCACACACCACAGAGCCTCAGTGCTGCAGTGCTTGGCCACAGTAAGAACAGTGCTGAGACAGAAAACAGCTGAAGAGCCTGCTGCAGAAACACAGCCTATTAAGTCTCTTGCCAGGGAATTTAAGAAGATAAAAGCTGCTCTAGTCTCTTACATGCCAGGTCCTCCTTATTCTCCTAAGCAAATCGGAGCAGTGTTGCCAGGCAAATATCAAAGTGGGAGAACTAAGCCCAGACTGGTCAGCTGGGGCCTCTGATTCAGAGCTTCAGCAGCTATAAGAATAATTCACATTCTCCCTGTGCTCACTTACATTCATTTAAGTCATCTTTGCCGAATCTTTGAAGCCCAGTAGGGCGGCTGCATGGGAAATGAATACAGTCCAGCTCTGAAAAGGTACAGCTGAATCTTAGCTGGGCTCATAATCACTTACACTAATGCAGACTTTTCAAATTTTAGTTTAGGGCTAAGCCTTCTCCCACCTCTGATTATTTTAAGCATTAAGCATGTCCAAGTAACAGGCATTTGAAAGCAATGTTCATTAATACCAGCTGCACAAACAAGCCTGTGCTGCATGAAGTTGTCGTCAGACACAGGCTGGGTTTGCTCTGGGAGGCCAAAGCCTTCACCTGCTGCCCCTTCTGCTGTGACATCACTCTTCATGCTGCAGTTACCTAGGGGACATTTACTAACAAAGTGCAGAGCATCCTCAGTCTTTTATTGGTGTGTTTTGCATTCTTGCATATGCAGTTAGAGGTGTGAATCCCCATCCTCCCCTTGAATGCTTTTATGCAGGGTCACTGTGGGGTGGACATCAGCATACAGAGTGAACTTGCCCAACCCAGCACTGCCTGGGCTGGCACAGAAGTGGAGGACACTGTTGGCAGTGGGTGGATGCACTGCAGCAGGCAGGCAGGGTGCACACCTTACCAGCACACTTGGGAAGTGCCAGAGCCTCCAGAGCTGGAGGCCAATGGGGCAGGTGAAGTAGCTCAATGTTGCAGCAAGCAGGAGCAACAAAAAAATTAAAAATGCTGGGCCAGCTCCTCAGGCTGCTGTTGGGCCTGTTGGCAGCCCTGTGAATGTCCATGTGGAGGTTCAGAGTTTGGTGATCCACTCAGGTGCAAGCGTCCAGGCTGGCAAACAAACAGCATTTCGTGGAGACTGTAACCACAGCTGCTCAGGAGGCAGAGGGCTCTACACTGCTCCCTGGGGAGCCCTCACACAAGGGTTGTATTCACACAGCTGTGTTTTGCCACTTGCTGTCACAGGAGAAAGGAAGGCACCCCCCAAACAACAGGCTGTGTTCTGCCTCTTAGCCACTCAGCTCACACAAGGTCCTGCAGAGATGTTTTGTCTTTCCCAAAGACACAGCCCAGAGAAGCACTGCAATGCACAGCTGAGCCCCCAGAGCAGTGACATCTCTGTGTGTGTTGGAAGAGGTGAGGTGGTTCTATGATTTTGCTGGATAATATCAGCAGAGAAGGAGCATTTTATAGTTAGGTGCATGTAGCATACACATTGAAGAGTGGTCTATGTGAATATTATGGTAATGATGGTGAGCCAAGTGCTGACAGTGGCACAGGCATTTTGATTACTCCATAACTGGGGGGGAAATTCCTGTTCTTAAACTTCCATGGTAAAAAAATACCAACGATACCTGTGTCATCAATTTACTTCAGCATTTGCCACATCGAGAAAATGCAACAAGCCTCTTGTGGGTGGAATGATTTGTGGTTTCTTTGTGTCCTTCCACAGATCCTTAGAATTTGCACAAGATACACCCCAGAACAAGACACCATGACCTTTTCGGATGGCCTTACCCTAAACCGAACGCAGATGCACAACGCCGGCTTTGGCCCACTGACTGACCTTGTGTTCACATTTGCCAACCAGCTCCTGCCCTTGGAGATGGATGATACAGAGACAGGTCTCCTTAGTGCCATCTGCTTGATCTGTGGAGGTATTGTACAACTTGGATCATTTATCATAGAATCATAGAATGGTTTAGGTTGGAAGAGACCACAAAGCTCATCCAGTTCCAACCCCCCTGTGCCATAGGCAGGGACACCTCCCACTAGATCAGGATGCTCAAGACCTCATCCAGCCTGGCCTTGAACACCTCCAGGGAGGTTGTGGAGAATGTGATCTTTGATCACATTCTGTGCTTCTGTGCTCCACAACCTCCCTGGGCAACCTGTGCCAGTGTCTCATCGCCCTTGCTGTGAAGAACTTTCTCCTAACATCCAGTTTCAGTCTCCCCTCTGCCAGTTTGAACCCATTCCCCCTCCTCCTGTCATTACAAGACCTTGTGAACAGTCCCTCCCCAGCCCTCCTGTAGCCCCCTTCAGATACTGGAAAGTTGCTCTAAGGTCTCCTCAAAGCCTTCTCTTCTCCAGGCTGCAGAGCCCCAACTCCCTCAGCCTGTCCTCATAGCAGAGCTGCTGCAGCCCTCTGAGCATCTTGGTGGCCTCCTCTGGACTCTCTCCAACAGTTCCATGTCCTTCCTGTGCTGGGGGCTGCAGAACTGCAGACAGTGCTGCAGGTGGGGTGTGAGGAGAGCAGAGCAAAGGGGCAGAATCCCCTCCCTTGCCCTTTGCCCTTTATGATTTTCTTCTTTTGCTTTCCTCTACTAAGGCATAGATATGAGATAGGTACATGTAGTATTATGATGATGATTTATGTTTTATAAACCACTTAACACTAAAGATTTGTTTCCCACTGGCAGCATTTATTGCTTTTATTATAGAGATCATTGTAGCTCTTGCAGCCCAGGAGGCAAATCACATCCTGGGCTGCAGCATGGCCAGCAGAGCCAGAGAGGGGATTCTGCCATCCTATTCTGGTGAGACCTCACCTGGAGTACTGTGTCCAGGTCTGGAACCCTCATTATAGGAAGGAGGGAACTGATGGAGCAGGTCCAGAGGAGGCCACAAAAATGATCAGAAGGTTGGAGCAGGTCTGCTTCCGAGGCCAGGCTGAGGGAGCTGTGGGTGTTGGGCCTGGAGAGGAGGAGGCTCCGGGGGGATCTGATAGCAGCCTGCCAGTAGCTGGAGGGGCCCTACAGGAAGGACAGAGAGAAGCTGTTTACAAAGGCCTGGAGCAGCAGGGTGAGGGCCAATGCAGCCAAGCTTGAGAAGAGCAGATTTAGATTGGGTGTTTGGGTGGTGAGCTGGAACAGGTTGCCCAGGGAGGTGGCTGAGGCCCCTTCCCTGGAGACATTCAAGGTGAGGCTTGAGAGGGCCCTGGGTGACCTGGGCTAGTGGAGATGTCTCTGCTGACTGCGGGGGCTGGACTGGATGACCTCTAGAGGTCCCTTCCAGCCATTCTGTGGCTCTGGGTGTTTAAATTAATGAAATCATTGTGTCAGATGTCTGTCACTTGCCTGATAAAGACTACAGGATGTATCCTGCTGTACTTCGTGTAAGCAGTGTCTGGGGATCTGCATGAAGGACTGGGTTGTAGCAAGGTGCCTATCAACTCGGCTTTTACTCGTGCCTGTGAGGAGAAAACATCCACATGCAAGTCATTGGTCATTACTTTCTTTATGAAAAAACAGAATATACTTAGAAATTATTATAGTGGCACTGATGACATGGTTTGGGGTCCTGATTACAACTTGAAAGGGACATTGTCACATACAATCATTGTTTTAAAACACAAAAAGCAAAGTCAGAGGTAATTTCCAAAGTGCCCTGCAGCTCTCTGTAATTGTCACCTAGGCTCACTCCTTTGCAAAGTGGGGACTAGCAGTAGACACACACCTTCAGGTGGGCCCTAGCTGGCAACAGGGCACCACAAACTGGGTGCTAGTAGAGAATGTTGGGAAAACAAGAGTCCATCTTTATCAAAGACAGTGACCCTTTAGCACAAAATGGCTCCAGTCACCATCCCACCAAACCCCTGGATGGGTTCTGAGGTGTCCTGCAGCTGACGTTGGCTGCCACTCAAGCTAGCACTGCCACCTGCTGATACCTGATGGTAACTCACCTTATTGCAGCATTGATGCAAATCACTTCTGGCATCTCAGTGGTACATAGAAGAGTAATTCTGCATGTGTACAGGTAGGTGTTTTCCCTTTGGAGAGGGAGCTACAAGAGCAAGCTGCTGATTCTGGGCCTTCCAGTCACCAAGTGAATGAGTCTGTTTCAGAAAGCTGTGATTTATGCTCTTCCTATGGAATACTCACTGCAGAGTGTGGGTCATAACTGGAGACAGAGATGAAGTTAATGAACTTCTAGTTAGGAACAAAGAGGAGCTTCTGTGATTTGGAATTGGTAGGAAAAAACAGTAACTTAAAATCTTAAGAGTGATGTTAACTTCTTACAGACCGCCAGGACCTTGAAGAACCAATGAAAGTGGATAAGCTTCAGGAACCACTGCTTGAAGCACTGAAAATTTATATCCGCAAGAGACGACCCAACAAGCCTCACATGTTCCCAAAGATCCTAATGAAAATCACAGATCTTCGTAGCATCAGTGCGAAAGGTACAGTGCAGCAGTAGTGCCCAGTTTTCAGAGGACTCTGGCCTAGGGACTTGGGTTGGTGGTTTTTAAATGTATCAAAGAAAGGTCCTTGTGACCTTTCTCCTCTTCTTTATGTAACTCTCATGTTTAAATTGGTTCTGCTTTAAATACACACACAGTGCTACATTCCCAGTGCACCCTGAAGTGAAAGTGTAGAGGTAGATTAGCAGCTCGTTTGCATGAACACTTTGCTAGTCACATTAAGACAAGGTAAAGGCCTGAATGAAACCTTTGTTAATGTTTACAGAGGGGTTCAAGTTAATATCTACTTCATTTCACTAATGGTTTTCAAAAACACAAAGCTTGTTTACAGCCAGAAGAAAACATTTGTGCACACAGAATTCCTCTGAGCTGTGGTCTGATGTACTGAAGACTTAGAGCTGATTTGATTCAGAACTTTGAAGGTTCAGCACCTCTAATCCAATCTAACCACGTTTACACATGGATCAGTTTTGGTTTAACATGTTGTATAGTCCTAGTGATTGACTGATCATGTGAAACACAGTCCAAGCAAGGCCATGAACTCTCTAAAGCACAGGTGTGTTTGAATGTCTTCATTTAATCAGAGGTTCACTAGGTAGTGCTTTGTCCTCTGATGTGTTCAGCCTGACAAGATAGGCTGTGCAGCTGCTCTGAAAGTAGCCATGGGAAGTGTGTCAGCTTCTTGGCAGCTCCATGCCATGCCTGCTTTGCCCTCTGCTGAGGTATCAAAGGTTCCTGTGCTCCTCTTGAGTCCTCTGTCTCCCCAGGACATGTCCATCTGGTTCCTGGAGGCACATTCACCTCCAGGCTTTTGAGGAGCTGTGCTAGAGATGTACCAGGCTGAAGTGTTGCATTTCTTATTTTTTGTACAGTGGTTGCTGCAGTTCCACTTTTTTGCTGTGCTTACTCAGCTACAGATTTGCTACCTCTGATAGATAAGCAAACAGCTTCTACGTACAGGTGTCTGTGTTGCTCTAGATTGGATTGGTGCTTTTCAAAGTTATTGAAAATAACTTTGTAATTTGCTGTGGTGTTTGAGAACTTGGGGAAAAAAGCCTAGTTAAAACACTCAAGTACACTTGCTTTACACTAAAACCTGAACTGTTACACTTGAAACAAATTATGCTACCTGTTTATAGAAAGAAATGAGCAATTTGATTGGCTTGATTGGCTGAACTTGAGCTGGCAGTGTGTCCAGGTGGCATAGAAGGCCACTGGCATCTTGGCCTGTAGCAGGAATAGTGTGGCCAGCAGCACTAGGGATGTCATTCTGCCTCTGTACTCAGCACTGGTAAGACCTCACATCAAGCACTGTGTGCACTTCTGGGGCACTCACTTCAAGATGGATATTGAGGTGCTGCAGTGGGTCCAGAGGAGAGCGATGAGACTGGTGAGGGGGCTGGAGAGAAGTTTTATGAGGCGAGGCTGAGGGAGTTGGTGGTGTTCAGCCTAGAGGAGACTTAGATGGGTCCTTAGCACTTTCTACAACTACCTAGAAGGAAGTTGTAGTCTGGTGGGGGTCAGGCTCTTCTGCCAGGCAACTTGTGACAGGACAAGAGGCATGGTCTGAAGCTGCACCAGGGAAGAATTAGGTTGGGTATTAGGAAGCACTTCCTCATGGAAAAGGTGATTAGGCACTGGAGTGGGCTGCCCAGGGAAGTGGTGGAGTCAACCATCCCTGGAGGTCTTTAAGAAAAAACTGGATGTGGCACTTGGTGACATGGTTTAGCTGATGTCCAGGTGTTAGGTTATAGGCTGGACTTGATTTAGGAGGTCTTTTTCAGCCTCGATTCTGTGATTAGCACAAAAGAATAACTTTGAAGGGACACATCAGAGCTGGAAGCAAAAGTATCCTAAAAAGCAACCACTTACCAGGTTATCTAAACCTTGCTCTTTAACCTCAAGTAAAAGCAAGCTCCATCAAACTGAAGGTGTAAAATAAGCTTGGTGCAGGACTGAGATATGAAAGTATTTAGGGGAGCGTTTTCATTATGCTCTTCTTGCTTGTGACAAATCTGTTTCCACTTTGCTGCTTCTTTGCCAGAGCCCTCCAGCTCCTGAAGAAGACAGCTCTGCCCAATGTACAAGAAGTGTTTACATTTAATTGTATCATCAATGTTTTATAGTAGAACTAAATCATAGCAAAGGACCAGCGATTTCCTGGAGGGCTGGGTGTGTGCTGAGCTCCGTTTGAAAAGATGCTTGAACCAGAAAGACTCTCTCCTTATGCCAGCATTCCTTACGCAAGTGCATTCTTCTGTGGCTTTAGAAGTATTGTAACAAAAGAATTAAGCCTTTGTGGGACTGAAACAGGAGGCTTCTGAGTTCTCATAGCCCAGTATTAAGTTGGAACATGGCAAGACCTAAAAAATTACTGTGCTTCTGCTCTGGAATAACCACAGAGACACTTGGTACTGCAACTGACTTCCTCTGTAGCAGAAGCAAGCAGATCTTTAACGTGGCCAGATTCAGTTCATCAGCACTGGTCTGGCTCGATGGTTTTCAAAGCAGCTCTCAGCACAATTCTGCATTTCTAATTATAGTGCTTGTCTCTGTGTTCTGAAGTTATTTGAGATTTTTAAAATCTGCATTCACTTGGAAGGTTGCTGATTGCCTTTGTAGAAGATTTTTGAAGCTCCTTGGCTCAAGCATGAGCAAAAGTGCTCCCTCCCATTCTGGGGTCACCGCTATGGCTGACAGCATGCCCTCTCCAGCACGTACACTGCAGCAACATAGATCAGCAAAACATATACAGTGCTCCTCTCTTCTGGAATAACCTCCTTTCAATAACCAGACCATTGTCTTGATAATTTTGTGACTCTTCTTGCTTTCCTCGACTTTTTAAAAGCATAGATTCCTGCTCCATTAGACTGGAATTTAAGATGACCAGGAATCCTATGCACTGTGTTAAACCAGAGACCTGAATGCGGAGGTTTAAGGCTATAAATCCCCTGATGATCTTCTGATTAAAAAAAAAAAAAAAAAAAAATCATCTCTCTCCCTTCAGCAACAAAATATGTAAACCACATTCAGTGCAGAACAGAATCTTTAATGTATATCCTCACTTTACTTGGAGTGCAGCAGTATACAAGAGAATGTTGTACTTGTTTGCATCATACCAGTTTTTCTGCTGAGCATGGCTTACCTAGGGCTAGAAGCAGCAGCACTGTTGTGTAGATCAGGGTTTTCCTGCCTTTTCACTGAGTCTTGTCCATCCAGCATTTCTCTGTCTGTAGTAACTTCCTAATCCATGAGCATTAGGCAGGGTCTTGGCCATTTTTCAAATGCAGGCTTCCACTGATGCTGTTCACCTGCATGGGCATTAAGGACAAGGCCTTCCTGGGAGCAAGGAGCCAAAGCTGTGTGCAAATGCTGAGTGAGTTGGGAGGTGTCTGCCTGTTCACGTAGCCTTCCCTGCACACCTGGCATCTTCAAGGAGTTTTAGCAGGCCATAGGAGAAACAAGCGCTAGTGCGTGGATCTGTGGGCTTATTTTTTCCCTAGACTAGTACTGGTTGTTGGCTTACAGGCTGCAGTCATGATTGCTGTAGTCCTTTTGTTTAATCACACACACAGAGTCCAGCAAAGCCACCTCTAAAAATGCCCACTGTGTTCTCGACATACCATACACCGAGGAGCTGTTACGGCAGATGTAAACTGCAGTAGCATTGGCATGTACTTCTGTACATATTAATTAGCACAAGAGAAGATGCCTGAAAACAAGAGAAAGTAGCCTCTCAAAACCAGTCTCCCTCTGCCTGCATTTGTTCTTTATAAAACAATGGTTTGCTAAATTCTGATTCTCATCTCATGGTGTGATTTTCTGAGATTCTGTGATAGTGTTCTGGCTGGGAAAGAAATGTTCTGAGCCGAGGATTAACTTCACCTGTTTAACACAAATCAGCCAGAACTTTCATCACTCTGACCCCTTTGCAGATCCAGTACAGATTTAAATCTGTAAAGCAGAATCCAGTTTATGAAGACATTTATGTGATCACAGTTTTTCAGTATAATTTAATGCTGCTTTGGTTCCTTTTAAGCAAAGCAGGAGGTCATCCAATTTTCATGCATTGTAGCATCAGTTGCTATGTCACAACTTTCAGTTAAGGAGCACTCCTCTAACTCCTTTTTCTTGTAATGAATGAAGTTCACCTACATGATTTTTGTAGGCAAGACCAGATTCATTAACATAACATACCCCAAAATGACTTGGGATGATGCTAGCACAAAGAAAATTGTACAACTTGTACTAATGGAAGGGACTTTGTTTTCTTTTTAAAGGTGCAGAACGTGTCATTACATTGAAAATGGAAATTCCTGGATCCATGCCACCTCTTATTCAGGAAATGCTGGAGAACTCTGAAGGACATGAGCCACTGACACCAACCTCAAATGGAAATACTGCTGAGCACAGTCCCAGTATCTCGCCTAGTTCAGTGGATAACAGCAGTGTCAGTCGATCACCTATGGTGCAATAAGACATTTTTCTAGCTACTTCAGACATTCCCAATATCTTATGTACAGAAATGAAAAGCAAGAGGAAAAAAACAAAAACATTTTTACTGCTGCTTAGTTTCTGGACTTAGATATCCATCTATATATGTATATATATAGATATAAATAAAACCTCAACAGGGACCAAGACATTTTCATATGTATCAATATATATACTCCTTACCGTTTAAACTCTTAAAACTAGAAAATGCAAACTTTTGAAATTCTAAATCAGCCATTTCATGCAAAAAATAGTTAAGCTTCTGTTTTCTCCTCTGAACATTTGAGACTGCATGGTGACAAGTCAGATCTCAAACTTCCTAAATTCTGGTTGCATTTCTGATGACTTTGTACATACAACTCTACAGCTGTACTTTCTCTACTGGATGTTTGGTGCTTTACTTCTGTCTCTAATACCTAAACTGATCCAGACACCAACTATATGAAGTGGACGACTGTGCACATCCAGGCAAAGAAGTTACAAGGACCATCTGATTTAGCTCAGTATGAAAAGTTGTCTTTGATGCTCTTGAATCGCATCGCCTTGCTTGTAAAATGTATACAGAAATTCACTGCCCTAGCAGGAATCAGTATCAGCATTAACTGCTAGATCAGTTATTCAGATGTCATTTGTTCCACTGTCAGTGTCACTTTAAAGAAGTGGTTTCTTACCTGTCTGGTGACCTAGCTACATTTCTACAGCAATGATAGCCTCCAAGGCAGAAACACTTTTTATTGTTATCATGGTTTTGTTTACTTGTTCACAAGCCATTAGGGAAACTTCGTGGGATGGTGACCAGCAGGCTCACTTACAGCTTTTGGAGTAGCAAGTCTAGAGCATTTCCTTTAGCACTGACTGTCAGGAAATGGCTGGGTTATCCAGACTTCCAGGTGCTAGGGAAGTACAGCTGAGACTTCCAGAAACACAAGGAGAGAATCTGCCTTCTTGGCCTTGTTAAATCACCATGAAGCAGAGTGAAAACTGTGGTAGAATGGTTAACAGATTTAAAGTGTCAGTTTCTTAGGTTTCATTTAAAGCACTAGTAGATTTTTTTTTATATATTCTAGCAAGTCTGTGATGTACTTTCACTGGCTCTGTTTGTACATTGAGATTGTTTAACAATGCTTTCTATGTTCATATACTGTTTACCTTTTTCCATGGAGTCTCCTGGCAAAGAATAAAATATATTTATTTTAAAAAAAACCCCAAGTGTGTAGAAGTAGTCCCTCTAGTCCAAGTGTTACACACACACAAAGTAGTTTTCCATTTTTTAATGTTTAAAGTTCATTTCAAAAAGCAGGTTTGCAACCATGACAATTAAAATGTGCTTTAGCACAGCTCTCTAGAACATCTCTACAAGCCAGTAAGACAAATACACAACATTTCAATGAGTAAAAAAGAGCATAAAACTGTAAGTGTAAGAACAAAATGCTAAAATGCCTACACACAATAATAAAACCCATCAATTACATTATCACATAAAATAAGTCAAATGTACAAAAGTTTGTGACAGAAGGGACAAAAGGACAACACAAGGTATTTCTTGGAAAACATTTGTGTGCTTTTTGGGCACTTAATTAAACATATCAAAATCATCATCTTCATCGGAATCTGCAAAGTATTTAACTTCTTTTCTAGCCCGGCCTGTCCGTGGCTTTGGGGCAGCTTCAGAGGCAAAGCCTGACTGAAAGATTTCCACATCAGTATCCTGGTCAAAAGCAGCCTTCTTGAATTTCTTTAGAAAGAAAAGAAAAATCAGTTGTGATGCTGTGTACATTCTCCTTTTTAACATTCAGAACTTAAGAAATCTTCACTAATTTCTAAACACACCTAAACTCCCATTACCATATTGGTAACCTACAGTAAGGGCATGCATTGCACCTTCTACACTAAGCAAGTTCTTCTTACACGGAGAAATGGGCGTAGATGACACTGACCTTGCTTGTTGCTGTTTTGGGTGTTTTCTTCCCAGGGTTGTATTCTCCTTCATTTTCTGAACTGGATGCTTTCCTTTTCCTTGCACCTCTGCCTTTTCCTAGGTGAGAGAATGCAGTTTAACTTTGGTATCTCTGGGGCGGTTGGGGTTTTTGTTGTTTGATTGTTGGGGATGTGTGTGTGTTTCTTTAGTTGGTTGGTTTGGAGGGGGGTTGCTACTTTCTTTTGGTTGTTCATTTGGACTTGTTTTGGGGTTTTTTAGGTAAAACTCAGCAAACTGAAAAAACTAGTGACATTACATGTCTACATGTTAAAACTCAAATTTAGTTTAGAACTCAAGCTTCTTCACAACAGCACACTCTGTTTTATTTGCTTGGGTTTAAATATTTTGTATTTCTTCCAAGGCCAGCACTCACCTTAGTGATTCAAGCTGTCAGTTCAAGACAGGCACAACCTTCACTACACTTCTGAAATACTGCAAGTCCTCAGTCACCTTCAGTATCGATTACACAGCATTAATTCACCTTTACTATCTAGTTAGTTGTTTTACTGTTAAATCTCAACAATCAACACTGGCAGATCCTTTACACACTCCTCTCATTACACCCCTTGGTGTGCTGTGTTGAAAAGACTGACAACTGAGAATTAGGAAACCAAAGAATTGATTGAATAAGCCAGAATTACTGACTGAATGCTACTGTCCAGTAAAAAGCTGAGGTAAAAAAACAAGTTACACTGTCACAGAAAAAGCTCACAACTGAGCAATCTACTAGTGATTAATTTACTAATAAATCAATGTTCTAATTTTAGCAACACGAGTTCTGCTTCCTTACAGAAATGATTGTGAACCATAGGTACAGAGAACACATGCCTGAGTCTTGAGCAGCACAGCACCAAAACCTACCTTTGGGTGTTGCAGTCTTCTTTGGAATGCCGAATTCTGAATCTGAGTCAGAGTTTACAGTTTCCATCTTCTTAGCCTTGGGAGCTCTTTTAGGTTTAGGGGGCACATCTAGCTTTGCTGTTAGAAGTTAGAGACACTAAACATGTTAAATTCACATATTAGTTCTAAGTATTAAAGCATAAGCAGCAGATACTAAAACAATATGAGTGGTTTCCACACCAGCTTGTACGCTAAACCTGCATGGAATAAACAGGAGGTTTCTTCTGTCATACCCAATGCATTGATACATCTGAAAGTAAGTTCCAGCAGTTTTGATTAAATACTTTTTCACCTTTTTGTGTACAAAACAGGATAGCAGTTAACTACAGCAACAGAAGTTCTCCAGTTGGATACTTTAAACATGTCTGGATACATTATGGTGTTCACAGATACAGATTGATGCTTGTGACATTCCTGCCTTCCCAGCAGTACGACTGCAGGGTCATCTTCCCCATGAGGGCTGAGAGTGCAGCTGACTGAAACAGTGTTTTCTGTCAGTCTCAGTGAATGGGAACTTCAGAAACAAAAACCCCAAACACCCCAGGAAGAGCACACACCTCTGAATTTCTTACAGAACTTCAATTACTGCTACACAACTACTGTTGGCATCTTTCAAAGCCATGGGTATGCTCACACATTAGGTGTCAAGCAGTAATTATCATGGCATAATGTGCTCTATATGGTTACAGGTGAGTCGGTCTTTTGCAGAAACGTCAGATCCACTACTGACCTTCACTTGATCAGCCACAAATACCTTAAAGATGAGGCACATCTGGAGTAAAACCACTCCAGATACATGGACTGTGGACATTAGTGAGATCATAAGCTTTCATTTATGGTATCGCCAGGGAATGCATTCAGAGAACAAGAAAATGTCTCCGCAAACTTTTGGCTACGATGCCTTAAACTGCTACCCACTGCAAAGTCACTGCACAAGGACGGTCTTGTCTTTCCATTTTCTTGTGAGACTACCTACTGGGTAATACAAGTATCATGTCCTGTAGTCTTTTTGCTCCTATGTAGGGAACACCAGCAGTCAAGAGAGTTCATCTTAAACTGATCAAAGTCTGAAAAGAAGCTGAAGTCATACCTATTCCTTTTATTTCTACTCATTGAGAAGGGAACATGGCTGTACAAGTGGCAAGCCATAACAAATTGTTCCTCAGAATCAGCCTTCCATCTCTACAAATCCAACCTCTGATGTCACAGAAACTCAAACAGCTCTAAAACCTTTGTTTCAGTCACACAACAGGCATTCCCAGGGCACGAGTGAGTGGATGGGATACTACAGTACCAGTAACTGTTACATATGACAGAGCTTTTGCCTCTGAGAGGTGGTTCTTGCCTGTTGATGTGAAGTGCTGAATTAATTTCTTGTTCTATGCATGGCTTTTGCTTTACATATTAAACTGTATCTCAGTCCACCGGTGTGTGTTTGTGTTGTTGGAAGTGAGTAAGTGGCTGTGTGGTGCTTAGTTGCTAACTGCTGTTAAACCACAACAACCTACTAAGGACGTTCTTGACAATTTCTCCTTTGCATTTGCTCTCCTTCCTTTTAAAGTAAGATAGATCCATTACAGAAGACTATCTTCAAGCTCAAGGTCAGACTGTTTTACTTTTTCACTTATTCCCTGAGGGAAAAAACCTCCCATTAATTAAGCTAAATAAAAGGCAGAAAACCAGTTCTGTATGTGGAAATTAGTAGGTTTTGACACTACAGTAGCCAGTAAAAAATGATAATATTGTGGAACTGGAAGAAGTTCACAGCCTATGCTGATTTTTACCAACTTCAAAATAAATGAATGCAGTTCCCACTTTGAAGATGTGAGTAGACAATGCAAAAGCAGGGAAGATGAGTTGTGGATAAATGGATTGGCTCACAGGACAATCCTATACGTACCCTTTTTAGCAGCTACTGTTTTACTTGGTAATTTCTCTGTTTGTTTTGAGGGAAAAGATGATGAGAAAACAGGAGCAGAATCCTCTTCATCACTATCCAATTTTGCTGTATCTACAAAAACAGAGTATGATTCACTGCATGTTTTAAATCATTAGTATTAATTGTGTGCTGGTTTGAGGCTAATTGGAATATTTTTAATGAGAAAAATTAGGCTATAGGCTATGGAAAGCAAACACTGCTGATGTCTACTTCCCTCATAGGTTTACTGAAATGTGCTAAAGCAAGGACACAGAGATAAGAGAGAGTTGCTCTGGTCTGAGCTCTGGCTGTTGGTCTCTCTCTCCTTGGCTTCCAGCTGGATCTGTGTAACCCAACTCAGCAATTCTGCTTCTGACTTCCCTGGCTGATCTTCCCTGTTTACCTTGCACATAAGGTAGATTCTGAGATAAGATTACAGAGTGGGGGGAAGGGTGGTTGGGAACCTCTCTTGGGGACTCTCATCTCTGGGAGGGGTATTGTGTTTCTGTATTACCTTTTAAATGCATATAGCCATAAATAGCTGTAATATATTGTAAATATCTGCTTGTATATTGTGCTAAACTGTGAATATAAAGCTGCATTCCTTAACTGACAGCCAGCTGAGTCTAGTCTGGGTGAATTCAAATGTGTGTGTGTGGGGGGCAGGTAACTCCCAAACCACCACAAATTGCAGTCAAAATTTATCTCAAGAAAGTTCTTCTGATAGTACAGCTAGACTACAGGTGTACTGTGACTTCCTTAGCTTTAAGGATCAGAGCCTCCTTCCCCTTTCCCTTTTATAGAATCTGGACATCCTTCTTCTGTAACTACTGTGTGAAGTTTGTGTATAATACATAAACTCCCTAATACTTCATACCAGTTGAGAACATGCTTACCATCATCTGCCTTCTGAGAATAAGATGGAAAAGAGAAAATACTCCCAAAATCTTGATTTTTCTTGTCTTGAGACATTTTCCTACTTCCAAACAGAAAAAAGGAAATTAGGAGTTGCATTAACTACACGTTAAAGTATACAGACATCTATATGCAATTAAGTTTCTGGTTTAGCATGACACAGCTTTTCTAGCATTTCTAGCATATGCTTTCAGTATTCAACCCCCTAAATTGCAATTCAGTCATGAGCTTAGGCACTTAACATTAGCAGATTTTAATTTTTTTTTTTTTTTTTTTCTACAGTTCCATATAGCAGAATGGCACAAGATGGAACATGGAGAATCTTACAAAATGCAGATTAGCAGATGGTATTAGTGACAGTGGTAAGCCATGCCTGCCTCTGCAGAGGTCAACTGTACAGCTGAGTTAACAGCCTTAAGACATTTTTCTATCTTGTATGCATTAATTCCTCTCTGAAACATATACATTTTATTTTACATGGTACATATTGAGTAATAACAGGCTGATACTTCTCAGTTTGGGTCAGAGACCCAATAGTAAAACAGTGCTGAGTTACAGTACTTACTCTGGAGAGAGTTTTGATTTGGCTGGGGAGAAGTCATATTCATCTTTTTCTAAACTGTCTGAGGGAACAAACTCATCTTCTCTGTCATTTGCAACTGGAGAAGCTTTTACTTTGAGCTCATCCAAATCATTGCTATTATTAGCATCATCATCATCATCTGCATCATCATCTTCTTCTGAGAAGTCAAAAGTATACTTGGGCCTCTCAGCTAAAAAAACCCCAACATACATATATGTCAAGAGAGCTGTTTATGTTAATACTTAACTAAAATCACTGAACAATCCCTGTCTTAGAATACACAAGACAATGAGGCTGGAGGAAAAGAAACTTGTTTGAGCCTGGAAGAATAAATGGAAGTAGCTTAAAGTGTTACAAACCATCTAACACCACTTGTGGCTTGCTCATACACCTTCAGCTAACAGCATTATGGAGACATCACTGCGTGAATGCTTTTAAGGAATGCAAATCCTTCACTTCAACTGAAGTTTTCTTCAATCTACCATAACATTCTTGAGTTTTTCTGGAAAATTGTTAGTCAATTTTTCATCTATTTTCTTAAATAACCAAATATTTAAATTCCAAATAAAAAGTATTCCAAATGTTTACTCTCTGGTACCTTTCTTTCCACGCTCCATTCAGTGTTTCTATGGTATGTTTTTACTAGCTATTTGGGCCTTATCTAGTAACAGGGGGTGTTTTTTTGTTTGTTTTTTTTTTTAATGGCATTATCTTGCCTATTTCTTGTATCACAACTAATTTTGCAAGTAATTTCTATTCCAGTACTTATAATAAAAGAAAATATTTCTGAAGTTAGAACACTTTTCATTTCACTTCTTAAGTTCCTGATCTTGACATTAAGTTTTTTCACTAACCACACAGTGAAGAGAATATACTGTAACCTAGCTGTAGGAGATAAAGTCTTAAAGCAAGGTTACAGTCCAAGGAAAACACAGTTCTCTAATTGAAACTTAAAGTTACAATGTGCAATTCACAGAAGGCAGAGTACCTGCAGCTCTCCTAAGTAGAGAATCTCTTGGAATAATCACAGGCTCATTCTCTTCTAAATCACTTTCAGACTTGGATTCATCATCTGACCATGGGTTTCGTTTCTTCACTTTTTTTGCACTGGATTTTGTAGATGATGGTGTTCTTCTTACCCTAGTACCTGCCACAAGTTAAATTTACCACAGTCAGGGTAAAACAGTATTTTAATATTTTCTCACAATTTATGATGCATAAATTTAGCACAACTTTTTACCTTTAAAAGTTCTACTTTAAATACTTAGTTTTACATTTTCTTCTCCTTCCTGAAGAATTTTAAGTAATTAAATGAATTCACAAGAATGTGACCTGCTGCTGCCAAGCAAATCTACTTTATGACTGAAAAACGTAAGTCTCTAACAAAGGTACAGCTCCTCTGCAATCAAACCTCCATGTTGTAAAGGTTGCTGAAGTTTTCTGTTCACAGAACTCACAGTTTTCCATTGTTCTGAGAACATGACCAGAAAGAGTCACCGAAAAATCCAATTAACATAGAAAGCAGAGGATACCCTACTTGAGGGGTTATAATGCAGTCAGCTGCAGGGCAAGCTTAGAGTCAAGGTGGCCTCTGGGTCAGCAGTGGCTAGGGTGTATGTAGCCAGCTTAGTCATAACTGTAGTCAGTTAATCTATTTAGGTTGGATAAATCCTATAATAATTAAAACCAGATGTTATTCCAGAAGAATTACTTGTGTAACCACTTGGGTTTTGGGGGTTTTTTTGTGGTTTGGGGTTTTTTTAAAGCCCTTTACACTTAAACCCTCTCTTCTGTCTTAAGCTTTCTTTTTTGTTGCCCCCTCTCCATTACTACACATTATTCAAGTAGTAGTAATAAATTCCTACCAACAGAGGGGAAAAAGTGAAGTCAGTGCAGATATTAGTTAGTCTGCCAAGCCATAAGATGTGGAGTTTTTTAGAAGTCATAATGACTATGTCAGCATGTCAGCTTATGTAATTAGGTTTTACAGTCTAAACTATTACTTAGACTGAAGCTGAATGGCATGTCATTCAGCAGAGAGCATGTGTGCTGGTTTGAACTAACTGGAGGATTTGGACTAGAAATTAGGCTATAGGCTGAGAGAGGAAAACAGATGATGCTACTCCACTCAGAGTTCTACTGAGAAAGGAAAGAAAAAATTGTTTTAAGAGTTGTAACCCAAATATAGATAGGTCAGACGGTTTCAGATCTCTCTGGGCTGTGGCTACTGTCTTGCATGGCTCCTTTTCCCTGCCTTGTGTAGCTGATTTTCAATAATTCCACTAACTTCATTTCTACTGCTAACCCCCCCCGGCTGATCTACCTTTGCCTATCTGCTGCATCAACAGATGGTAAGATAAGATTGGTGAAGGGGGGAAAGGTGGTAGAGGTGGTTAGAAAACCCTCTTAGGGATTTTGATCTCTGGGAGGGCTGTGGTGTTTCCGTATTACCTTTTCACTGTATATATCTGTAAATATCTGTTATACATTGTAGATACCTGCTTGTATATTGTGCATAGCTGTAAATATAAAGCTTCATTTATCAATTTCAAGCCGTCTGAGTCCTAGCCTGGCTTATACCAAAGGGTGGGGGGGGCAGGTTACTGCTAAACCACCAGTGTGCCAACTAGAATTTCAGTTTGCAGAAAACGTATGTAAAAGTAATCTAGATTTCTACTCACAAATTCAAAGACTTGACCCTTCTTTGCAAAACAAATGCAGAAAATGTACGCCCCACCATCCCCACCCCTCCATCCCTGGAAAAGCAGTTTACATAACAGAAATTACAGCAGAGTACTTTCAAGTGTTTCCACACATCTCTTCAGGGAAGAAGATCAGATGAAATAATTGATAATCATGGTATATTCTCACTCTCTGATAAAAATTAAAATTGGGCATTAAAAACACATGCAATGGCCAATTAGTATACACAGTTAAGGTTAACTATATCAATTGTGTAAGGATTATGGAAGGACCTGGACACATTAGAGCAAGTTCATAGGTCCACAAAGATAATCAGAGGGCTGGAGCACCTCTCCTATGAAGAGGGACTAAGAGAGTTGGAGTTGTTCAGCACTGTGCTGAATTGGAATATTTTAATGAGAGAATTTGGATCATTGCTTGTGAAAAGAAAATAGCGATGAAGACTTTATCATTCATTGGCTTGCTGAGAGGGATAAAAAGCCAAAATGTCAACAATTTCTGTCACCTGGAGCTGTGTTGCCGGATCTATTTGCCTCCTCTTAACTTTGCTCTAATATCTTTCCACTAACAAACAACAGGTTTGCTTTTGCTTGTCCAGCTGGGAAGGGAGATAGAGACGGAGAAAGAGAGGGTAGTGCTAAAACTCTTCTGGGCAACTTCCTTTGTCCAGGAGGGAGTTTGGATTTCTGTATTATTTCTAATTTGTATATAACTGTAAATGCTTGTAAATATATTGTGTATACGTGCTGTAAATTTTGCCATGCTGTACATATAGGTTTATCTTACTTCCAAACCATCTGAGCCGGTCTGGTAAATTTCAATAGTGGTGGTGGTGGGGAAGTTCCTAACCCACCACAAGCATGGAGAAGAGAAGGCTCTGGGTGAGACTTTATAGCAGCTTTCCAGTACCTGAAGGAGGCCTAGAGGAAAGTTGGGGAGGGCTTGTAGTGATAGGGCAAGAGGTAATGGCTTTAAATTGAAAAAGAGTAGATTTAGATTAGGTATTAGGAAGGAATTTTTCACTATTGAGAGTGAGGAGGCAGTGGAACAGGTTGCCCAGAAAAGTTGTAGAAGTGTTCCCCCTCCCTGGAAGCGTTCAAGACCAGCCTGGGTCTTTGAGCAACTTGGTCTAGCAAAAGATGTGGGAATAGTTCCAGTGGTTTTGGAACTAGATGATCTTTAAGGCCACTTCCAACCCAAATCATTCTATGATCTTACCAGGCTCCTTCTTCTCTCTCTTAGGTTTAGGAGTTTTAGTTGCTGTGGCTGATGTATTCAGTGAGTCATCCCCACCACCCTCAGCTGCTGCACCACCAAATTCTTCATCAAATTCCATTTTTATTGCTAGAGAATCAGTTTCACCCTGAAAATATAAAAATGTTGGGCAAAATACAATAAATTCCATCTTTATATTTCAAGACAATTGGAAAAGTTTTGTAGAGGATAATAATTAGAGTAGTATGTTGACATTTGTTGAACAGTCTTGGAAAGGAGAAAGCTCAGTAAAAACACCTAAGCAGTAAGAAGTTATGAGACTATTGCAAATAGTAAAAGAAAATTACTATTAATTTCCTTGTGCATTAGATCAGCAAAAGAGTAACAATGCAGCATGAATGAGGTCTAGCAGTTCAGATTTATGATACCAGAGTAGAAAATATAGCAGTTAAATATAAAAATAACTTAAGCATAGGGTTAGTTTTGATTTACCTTTTTCTTTTTCAGCAGTTTCCTGCTGGCATCAGCTTTCATGGCAGATGTAATCTGTGGAACTATTCTTCTGCCAAATGGTGAGGGCATGGTTTCTTCTAGCTGAAGTTTCTTCATCTTGGGTTTACCAACTTTGCCTTTGATTGGTTTGCCAACCATGCCAGCCAAAACATCTTCTCTCTCCTGTGCTTCTACTTTCTAACAAACAAGGAGGAATGGAGGGAAACACATTCATTTTAATGAGGACAAAATAGAACAGGGTGATTATTTAAGATTCATCTTCTTTTAACATGGAGTAGAAGACTTTCCTTAATTCTTGCTTGAATGGTAACACACTTCCCAGTAATAGAAAACTAACCACCTAATCTTCATTAAGCTGTACAGTTAAAAACTACACTTTTACTAAGATTAAATAATTTTTTGGACACTGTTAGATTGAAAATCTTTCATTAAGTTTATTTGCCACGTGTGTGTCTGAGTACTAAGGTAACTTGTCAGTACATCAAAGTTTAATTTAAACAGCTATTTTCTAAAGTTATTTTTAAGGCACATTTTCTAGTCTCTTCTCACATTGTGAGCAAATCTCTGAAACAGACATCTGAACAGAACACTTTCAACTGCAGCTGTACCATGGACACTCGGAGAAATAAAACAAACACCTTATTTGTATCGTCCTGTGTCACTTCAAAATATTACCTTATCCCTTTTCAGGCAACATTGAAAGTTGAGGTGGAGCAAGTTATTCATCTACAGGACTTGGGTTTTTTTTCAGAGTTAGTGATGAGACAAAGTAAGAGCCCTTACATAGCACTTTTGGTCTACACATGTTGTCCTACGTGTATAGCTTTGCATTTGACAATATTTATAGCCTCAACCAATTAGATCATGTAGCAATACTGCAATTATTTCTAGTTAACTACTCCCAGGTTTGTGTGCCATCTGAAAACAATTTTTTCCCAATGAATTTTTCTTTTATCATCCCTGACTTGGAAAAAATATTATATAGATGCAAGAGAATCCCCGAGGAACACAACTAGGAACAGAATTATCCAATATGGGTTTACCACATCACGCTGTATCTGGAGTTCTAGCTGTTTCTAATCCAAAATGTGGTGCATTTTTTCCTTACATTTAAACATGCTTAATTAATTTAAAAATTAATTTAAATTTCTTATTTTCAGAAAGATATGTAAAATAAAACATACTTCAAGCTCTTCAACAAAGGCTGCCAAATCTTCTTTCCAGAGATCTGAAGAAGATTTCCTTTTAAGGTCATTTAGTTCTCTCTCCTAAAACAGTAAAGAAGTATGTAGAATGTGAATTACTACACTGTAACTTAAATAAATAATATTGTAATTGAACATTCACAATTAGACACATCAGTAATTACTGTATCATTCCAGAAAAGTCTTCCATAGTGTACCAACCTTTGAATCTCTCTGCTTAATTAACTCTTCTACTTTCTCTTTTGTGAGTGACCACAGAGACATGTTTAAGATATAGTTGAAGTCAGGGCCAGAAGTTGAGCCAGAAGCAGAGGAAGCATCATCATTCTGGTTCTGTGGGTCCTCCTCTTCTGCTGCCTAAAATGAAATATTCACAAGTATTAGTAAGTTTAGCTCTATGCATGAACAGAAATTTAATATTTAAGAAAACAAATTTGAAGCTGATACTAGCCACCTGCTTTGTACGAGAAACAGCAAAAGCAGTGGCAATGGCATAGGAAAGGGGCAGCTGACAAAAATTTCAAGCTGCTTTCCAAAGTGGTTTCATCTTCCCATAGCAAAGCATGAAATTAAACTTGTTGCATATTTCTGCTGGAAAAAAAGAAAAAAACCCTATTGTTTCTTTAAATAGCAGAAATCATTATAGGTCAAGGTCAAATTTGCTAAAATAAGTCCATAACGACAATTATTAACATATCAATACTTATTTTTGCAATCATATGATGACTAAACAAGGCAAATATCAGTTAGATGCATGAAGTAAACGATACAGCATTTTAGGTATTGGCCAGTAAGAAATCACAGAATATGTCTGGTTGGAAAAGACCTCCAGGATCACACAGGCCAACTTTCAACTGACACTGGAGGGCAAGCACTGAAGCACAGCCCCAAGTGCCAGGTCCACACACCACCTGAACACCTCAAATTAAGCTGCCAGCTTCTATTTGAATACATTAAGAAACTCAGTGCTCTACACTCTCATTTTCAGACTTTTATTATCCAGTTTTCTTCCAGGAATTACCAACAAACACCACCAGTATTATGTAACAAAAATTTCATACAAGTTTAATGTATATTTAAAAATGGAAGGCAATAAAGAGCCATGAATAATCTTGTTCAACTGTTATGTTTCTTATAAATTAGTCTACTAGAAAACAAGCATCTGAATACATTATTTATAACAGTAACAACATCAAATATATTCAAAGATTTAAGATTATTACCTTCTCCTGTGCCTCTTTCCAGGCTTTTACCGGATCTGATTCATAACCTCGCTGGACCAACATCTGAATCAAATCTCTTTTTGATCTGTTCTCTACAAAACACACACATGCAACCAGTGTCAGGAAAATACACCTCTTGCACATAACTGCATTGCACTGTATTTAAAGAACTTCCTGATTTTCCCCCACTGCTACCAACTCTGCCTTACACACACTCACCTATGGTAATCTTCCCTTGTATCTTCTCTAGGATAAAACGAGCTTGATTGTTGAGCTTAGTAGATTCTGCACCTAACATTCCCACGAGCCATTCCTTGCGTAAACTATAATAATGTAGCCGCAAATCAAAGAACTCCTTCAGGATGTCTTGCACAGTTTCGTATTTCTTTAAACATCCCATATGATCAAATAGCACCTGAAAAATGCATAATATACAGCTTGAAAGAGTGTAATTTGGACTTCGTTAACCTTTGTTTACAAGTTTACTGCACGTATACATGCACCACACGCTAAGTGCTATTTCAAAGGTTGTGAACTCAAACCTTACTATGGAACTACACAGCATACAGATGGATAGATTTCATCACAAGTAGATTTAAGATGAGATTTATGGTAATAGGTTCAAACAGGAAGACAGCTATATAAAGAAATATGCCTATATTCAAGCATATTCAGTTGAATGACTAATCTTATTTAGATATTAAAGCACAAGTTCCGTAGCACTTAATGCTTCACAACAACTTAGCAGCTGAAAAGCAGTTTTAATAATCTTCCCGTTCAGCTGTGAAATCTGCCAGTTTTCAGCTGTGAAAACTGCCATCTTTCAAGTTCAATCACAACGTAATAAATAATTTTTACATCATAGGTGAAACCAATCCTGCCAGAATTCTGATGCCTCCAGTTTAGACATTAACAACTGAACCAGTCTCCATCGGGAGCCTGCAGTAAACTAAAAAAACCAAGCCTCTCTAGAGGGCAGTTTACCTACCTGAAATACCCATTTGGGAATTCAGTGAACAATAGCTAGCTCACTTAACTTTGTGAGCGGCTTACACTAGAGCAGATTAATACCTACACACACATTTTAGAAAGCAATGCTTACTATTTATTTCAGATGGCAGAAAATGCAAGAGTAAGCTGCAGAAGATTCTGTAATCTGTTAAACGTTAACTTGAAGACTGATCCGCTGTTGTCCACATGGTTGCTTAAAACTGTGAAAAATACTATCATTTTGCATTGGTAGATTTACTTTTCAAGCACAATCTTCAAAGCAGGCTGAGCAAGGCCTTTTTTCCTCTCTTCTGCATCTGTGATCTTTAATTTGATTTTAGCCTATTTTCAAGTAGCTTTCAATTTATACTATTACGGTTGCTATTATTGTATTTTTGCTTTGTGATACATGAAAGTAGTATCAGCCACGAAAAGAAAGACCTGGGGTTTCAGTCTCTGTAAAGGCAGGCTGTTTAGAGAGATTCTGGCAGAAATTATTTTACAGTTCAAATCCATCTCATAATATACATATGCATGCATTTATTCACATTCTTACACCCATCTTGCTGCAAGCACAATCAACCATATATGTAATTTACACCATCATTATGTCTTCAGCAGCTTAAGCACAGTGTTTTCTATACCTTACAATCTAAAATGGCATTTAACTTGGTGGAAGCATCGGATAATTTAACTCCTATCAGAGAAATAAAAGCACTGCACAAAGGGCAATTTTGAAAATGTCTCTTGACTCAATTTAAAACTCAGATCTAATTATAATATGGCAGAAAGTTATTTGTATGATCTACTTTACAGTAATCATTTTTGATTACCTGCAGAGAAGATTTTCAGTTAGTTACCCTGAACCTGTCTAATTTGGTTTAAAAGATTCATCAGAACTAAAATGTATTTGCTGAACCTTATTGATTTAATGTTTATCATCACAACAATTTACTACTATTGAAACTATTTCAAATAAACAACACACTGTTCAATACCAAGTAGAGAAGTACACTGCAAAATTATTCAACAACAAGCTTCAGTAAGGATTCTGATAGCCAAACATGAAGAAGTTACCATAGAATTACAAGTAAGACTTGTTTGAAGCTTAAAGACTTTGTGCAGTCCAGCAGCTTCTGCCTGTGCAAGTTTTTCTTCTGTCATCTTCACAACAAATTTCACGGTTGTGTCAGTGTGGTATTCCTTATAATCAGAAATCAGTGCTGGAGTTTTCTCAGTCCCATTCAACATAGGTTCTAGAACCTGTTCTTTGTACACCTATTAAAAATAAGATATCAAAAAACAGAAACACTTCTTAAAATCCAGAATTCCTTAAACCAGCAAAACAGTTTAATATTTCAAATCTTCTGCAGTGCACCTGATATCAATTTACAGAACCACTATAAACAGCAAAACACAGGCCAAGACTAACATAAGCATAAAAGGCATCTAACTAGGACAGAAAATCCTAATCCACAGAAAGGGGATGAAATATTACTTCAGCAGAAGATATTCTTTGCAGTAGGGACAGCAAATGGCACAAGCAGAAAACCATCTTCCGAGGGGGCACACAAAAAAATGAAATTGTTCTATTCCATGTATGTATAATTATCAGAAATCATGTTCAAAATTCATCTGTATGTAGGATTGAGTAATCTAATACAAAGCTTATTGTTGATATGGGGGTTTATGTAAATATATTTCAGTGTTACTTACCTGGGTCCATGTCCTTACAGGAAGCTCTGTAATTTCTACTGTGTTCCTGTCCACCACAAATATTTCACCACTCACTACATACTGGTTTTGACCAAGTTCTTGAATGGTTCCTTTGAAGTTTTTGTAGTTTGGGAGCTGAAATTGCAAAAACCCTCAAAGTGGTAATAATCTTTATAATAAAACACCAGAAACATACTTATTTCCCATACACCGTGCATTATTACAGTAATCCATCAACCAGCCTCCCATGACTGAAAATTTTAAGTCACTGTAAAAATACTACAGAAAACCACCAGAATACACACATACAAGAGACAAAAGCAAGTATCTTAAGAAAATAGAGGTGAACCCAGTAAGGTTTTTTCTTTGTGTTATTTTTTAATTAGTTTTTGATTGGTTGGATTGGAGGTTTTGTTTGCTTTGCTTTGTTTTCTTTTGGTGCTTGCTTTGTTCTTACAGTAAACTGCAAGCATAGATAAGACATGACAGTAGAAACAGTAATTTTACAGAAGTGGTGCTACTTCCCCTAACCATTTCTGTCTTTCACTCTTGTGCAGTTTGGCAGAGATAGTGGAACTCATCAAGTTTAGAATAAAAAAAGTAACTAATAGGGTGGGATTTTTTTTTTTTTTACTGAATTGATTCCTGTCCACCTTATCATGCAGCCACAAACACATACCAGCACACAAAAATGAGCTAGATGGAGGCAGAAATGCCTCTTTCAATTACAGTGAAGTCTATGAGACTAGACAGAAGGCCTAGGAGTCCGAAAGGAAGGGCAATGGATTGCATTAATAAAAAAAAAAATTAAATCTATTAATTGTTCCCAAGAATTTACAACAGGAAATTAATTATGTAATAAAAACTGATACTGCACAACTGTGATCTAAGAAGAGAAAAGAAGTTTCTTCTTGATAAACACACCAAGGAAACAACATCCTTAAGCTGTAAAGCAAAGGTTACACTGCATTTCATCTGTATTTCCTCTGTTGGATACAGATACCCTGTGTTCACCTCTGTATTCTTCCTGCCCAAAGTTTTGGGACCATACACCACTTTCAAGGTTTATAAAGTTTTAAATAACAAAACAGAAGCTAGATGTGATTCAGAAGCTGATTTTCTTGAGCAGTGATATTTTCCCCTGTGTTTAAAGATGTATAAGAGAATACAATTCAGACAAGACAGAGGAAATGTATGTTTGGCTGAAGATAAGTAGTAGTAACTTCAAAAAGAAATGAGTGGTACAACTTTTTACTTTACTGCCATATCATAACCACCCTCTGAGGCTTGTAGCTGTGACTTACAGTCAGACTGAAGAAAAAGGCCCCTGAAATAATTGAAAAACATGAATTGCCACTTCTTTTTGCCTCAAGTTGAACTTTCCCAACCCCATCCCAACAGTGAAATAAAGCTCCTACACAAAATTAGAGACAATCCAACCCAAATGTTCCAATAATCAAGCATTTCTACACAGATATGAATTCATTTTGTAAACACAAAATAAGTTTGGTTTGGCAAACATAAAATATCAGTATATACTACTATTTTTACCATTGGGTGGGGATCTAAGCCATCCAGCATTCGTCTGACATTGTTTACAATCTCTCTGGTATCATAATTTGGAAGTTTGCAAGCCCATCCAGTACCAATTCCTTCAGCTCCATTTACTAAAACCATAGGAATGATGGGAATATAC
Organism: Psilopogon haemacephalus; assembly: GCA_013396835.1. Taxonomy (NCBI): domain Eukaryota; kingdom Metazoa; phylum Chordata; class Aves; order Piciformes; family Megalaimidae; genus Psilopogon; species Psilopogon haemacephalus. Next base: position 35,405 of record VWZI01011874.1, on the reverse strand, counting down.
CATTCAGGCTCTACACGCTGGTTGTCATCATACAGGAATTTAAGTAAGTTGTCATCCACTGATGGAAAAAGCAGCCTTGATAAAGGGCTTTAAAAAAAGAAAAAGAAGAAAACTGTTTAACTAGTCCAGTAAGTAAAGTACATCATGCTAATAGTCCACATCCGCGTATCATCTGCTTGCAGATTTTTCTCCTATCTTCCTTTCTTTTTGCCACTCTGAAGCTGAAAATATAATGTATATACCTCAGGAGAACAGGAAGTACTTCCCAATGGAAGAGTGTTTATAAGAGATGATGCTATTCTATGACTCTGTTTTCTTAACATATGTGCATGCTACACTGGTAATTGGTGACACTGAACATCTACAAAAATACCATTCCTTGAAGCATTCAAACCACAGTTCACTGTGACAGTAACAGAGCAACACAGCACGTGAAGAGCTGCAAAGCTTTGTTGCTTAATTGTAAGTCTAGCTAGGAAAATGATACAAAGGTTTCACTGGTGACTCCTTTTGCTCATCCAGAACATCATATACACCCTGGGTGTATATTATTTCCAGTACCTTAGGCAGAAAGGGAAATGTACAAAACTAGAACACTACAGATAGAGCATAGGTAGTAAAACCTGATACTTGCATATAAAGCTTACAAAATTAGGAAGTGGAATTTGGAAGTTAAAAAATGACAGAGGCAACATAACTTATGAAATACCTTTGTTTATGTAATGGAAGCTGTGCTGGTTTGAACTAATTGGAGGATTTGAATGAGAAATTAGACTATAGGCTGAGAAAGGAAAGCACTGATGGTGCTACTGCACTCATAGCTTTACTGAGAAAGAAAAAAGATGTGTTTAAGAGTTGTAACCCTGAGTCAGACCGCTTTGGGCTGTGGCTGCTGGTGCATGGCTCTTTCTCTCTGCCTTTCATAGTTGAATCTGAATAACTTCACTAACTTCTTTCCTGCTGCTAATCCCCCTGGCCAATCTATCTTTGTCTATCTGCTGCATAAAACAGATGGTGAGAAGATTGGAGAAGGGGGGAAGGTGGTAGGGTGGTTGGTTACCCCTCTTAGGGATTTCTGATCTCTGGGAGGGCTGTGGTGCTTCTGTATTTACAGTTATATACAGTAAAAAAAGGTAATATCTGTTATACATTGTAAATATATACTTGCATTGTGCAAAACTGTAAATATAAACCTTCATTTGTTAACTTCCAGCCAACTGAGTCCTAGCCTGGGTTATTTCAGTGTGGGGGGGCAGATAATTGCCAAACCATCACAGAAGCCATTCTAAAACTGCACACCAAAATTAATTTCAAGGTATTAGCTGTGAGAAATCAGCATCATTTAATTAGGTCTTCATTATTAATTATGTACGTGTAATTTAGCTTGATATGAAGAAATTCATCCAAAAAGAAAAGAATCCACCTAAATTTCCGAGTCTATACTGTATTGTGGAAGTTGCTAGAAGGTAGTAATACGCTTTCTATTATGAAACTGAACAGATCTTATAATGACTAGGGAAACAGAAAGCTACTTCTGCAGGAAGTTGCAATCTGTATTTTTAGTCTTCAGCCTTATGATTCAAAGTGTAAATCCTTCCCACACCACTTTTATGAATAGAAAATCCATTAACAAAAAACACATTCATAGATGTAAAGCAGAATTTGAGCTTCTACTAAAATATTTCAATTCTCATCTACTTCTCTACCACAAAAAAACCCCAAACCTGTTGTGTCGTAAAAGCATTTGTTTCATAACAAGGCTTTTTAAGAGCATATATTTAGCTTTGTATTTGTGTTTACCTTAACATAGTGAAAATATAGCGAGGGCTGGCAGCATCCTTTCCACCATGAAGCCTGGTACCAAACTGACCGATAGGTTGCAGCAAATTAACATTGTTACTTCCAACAAAGTTCTGGGCCAGGTTGACAATAGTCATCATCAGCGCTTGCTGCAAGAAAATACATGTTCCTAGTAATAAGAAGAGATAACCTTTCCCAATCAGCCAAGAAAATATATTTCTAATGCCAAAAAATTTTGTGGCTAACCTGAATTTCATTTTAGAAAAAGTAGTTTCCTTGAGAAAGGAGCATAGCAAACATAACACAAGAACTGGTGGCAAAACATAGTGTTTTCTCATCCACAGGCACACTGCCTCCTTGATTTAAAGGTCCTTACATTTTGTGCTTATGAAAGCCCCTGAGCTTCCCTGGTTTTCATAAAGCACTTCTCTGGTAATGAAAAGGACACAAACTCACTGTGTGCCTGAAAAAACAACTAGTCATTGCTTTTGAAGAGAGAAAAGAAGTGACAAAGACTGTTACTAGTGCAACTCTTGTTAAAAATTATAGAGATAGAAATTAATCTTTGTTCCATCTTTCTAACAGATTTTCCAAGAACAATAATGCTTCTTTATACCTTAAAAGACAGCATTTATTGTTCACATCAAGAATTGTCCCAGTGACAGCACCTCATTTCCTATGATTTCAGAATCTAGAAGCTACCAAAGTCATTAGCTATTATTTTGCCACAAACTATCTGGGATACCACCTAGCACAAAGACTTGGAAAGAATGGCAATATGCTATCTTATTAAGCTAAATACTGTTTGGGTTCATTTTCCTTGAGACAAAAACCCTGATTAGTAGGCTTATAGATTTACAGTTTCAATAAAATAAATGTTACCTCATATTTTACATAGGCTAAAAATATTCACATTTTTACCACCCTTCATACTCACCTCCCCATGGTGGTAAGCTGACATTTCAGCAACAGAACCAGCCAGCTGAGCAACCTTCACTTCACGTCTATCATTTCTCTTAAAGCAAGTGAATAAAACTTTGCGTTGCCCTGGTTTTAAACCTATTAAAAACAACATCCCATTTTCGATACTAACACAAGAAGATGTTTTTAAACAATAAGTTTTTCCCCTTATTACCACTTCTAACCATTGAATAGAACATTAAATAGAAACAAATTCACACTGGAATATTAAATCAATGTGTCAGCTCTCTTTAAAGAGCAAAAAATATTTTACTAAATGGAAGAAGTTATCAAAAGTGAAAATGTAACCCTTTCAACTATGCAGTTATGACATTTTAATAAACAGCAACTACATTACATACATACACATGCCAACAAATGTAAATATGTTCCCTTCTCATTTCTTACTCTGTTGAAGACAAAGTCTTGCAGATCTCCAGTGCAAGTGAATAGGTATTGACTGCGAGTTCTGCTGTTTCTGACGTAGAGCACATTACAAGAACAATGACTTCTTGAAACATGCAGCTCTACAATGAATCTTCCTCCAGGGCACTCAACTACAAAATGCTTCCACAGAAACTATCAGTTAATCCAAGTACTCAGCTATGGCAGGAAGTCTCAAGAAGATGAGAGAGAGTGACAGTCTTTAATTCCCTAGAGAATTCATCTGCACACCTAACCCACCCTTGTCCTGCAGCGGAGCTGAAGATGCATCCTACATCCTACTAGGAAGCTATTACTCTTCCTTATTCACCTGCAACCTATCTCACTTTTTCCTCTAAATTATAAAAAGCTTTTGCTTCATAAATATTTGATATGGGTCTATAGTGTTAAGAAGGCCAATCACCTCTACTATTAAAAAAACCCCACTGGAAATAGTAGATAAATATACTTTTTTCCTCTCTGTAAAAACTCGTGGCCTTTTTTCCTGTACCTTTGTGAGCATATACATACTGACAGCACAGGCAGAAATTTCTGCTCATGCTGTCTACATGCTTTACAAGGAAAGCTATAGAGAGTAAGTCACTTCTTTAAATGTTCAAGCTATTGCCCACGGGAGAGTTAGCAAATATCATTGACAGAACACTAGTAAGATTACTGGGAAAGTCAGTAACCACTAAGACACTGCCTGTCGGATAAGACTGAAGGGAGAAAAAAAATTTATATCTTCATCTGCACTCAGCTGCTGACTTGAATTTTAATTTTTATGAGCATTTAAAGGACTTACTTTCTCTCTTGATTTGACCAGAAACTATACACTTGTACTGTACAGGGAATAGGTCTGCTCAAGTGCAAAAAGACTGGAAACTCCATAGCATATAAAGGATAGCAAACAAAAATACAGAAGTACTTATATTCTCTACTTATCAGAACTGATTTCTGATACAAATCACAGGCTTAAAACCATCAAGAGGAACGTTCCAACAAATCATAATGAATAGTCAGCTTACCATCAACAAGGGAAGGAATAGATCTCTCGTTGTCTGAATTTGAGAAAAGGATCAACTCCTTGTTAATGAAGTCATTGTAAGTCAAATGTTTTGTTGCTGTACCATACAAAAATTGCTGAAAAAAAACATATGCATTATTCATTCAACACAAGAATTCATTAGATTTCCATGTCAGAGAGCAGATTTAGTACTGTTATTCAGGACTGACCTCAGGAAGGCCATGCAGCCGGCGCTGTCGCCTGTCCTCCATGAAGTTTGTTAACCATTCTTTTCGGTCATCAATCTTCTTCTTACTAAAGGCCTGAAAAGATTCCAAGTACACTAAATTATCAGCATATATATGTTTGTGTTACTTTAGTCAGAATTTTAAGTGTGCTGCACTACCCGATGAAGTATTTCATAGTGCTTATTTGGACAAGATAATTACTATAATTAATAGTTACCCTTAAGCAGCAGTAAAAGTATGGTGACCTTTCAGACACTGCTGCACAAGGCTTTTTCAAACAACAGATCTCTTGCTGATCATAATTTAATTTATATTACTTTCTCAAAATCTGCACAGATTTAGACAAGTATCATCGTTCTTAATTCTTCTCTTCACATCAGAGTGGTCCTTTGACATACACATTTAAAGGTGTTGGGATCTTTCCCCTAACGATTTTGAGTTTGTTATTCAGACTGAACTATAGCCAGCTATAGTCAAGACAATTAACTGAAGATACCAGAAAAAATACTCCACTCTTCTTGTCATCTCTATGCCCTGTTTCTCTGTCAGACAAAGAATGCCAATAATTTGTAGCTGCTGCTGAGTGGCTGGCCTAAGAGCTTTTAAGAAAATTGACAACTCAACAAAATTGCATGAAAAGACTATGCCAGAGTTTAGGCTAGCTGTCTGAGGGCTTTAGTCTCCTCCATGACAAGGTGCCACTTGAAAGCAACTGCTTATTGCTATGAAAGATACAGGAATCTTCGGAAAGACTTTGTCCTGTTACAGAAAGACTTCCCTCTCCACCAAGCTTCTTTTCCAAGAGACTTAAGAGAAGAATACATAAAAATTATGTATGAGGTTTAAGCAACCACTTTTGGATAGTTTTTGGAGTTGTTGAGGTACTGTCTTTTATTCTCAGGGAACAACACATACAGGCTCATTCATGCACTGATTTCAACCCAATATCTCCACAAGATGACAGCCATCAGTGCTATCTTTTTTAAAACACTCTAAGTGAAGCACTCCAAAGAGTTCAATGAGTAGTTTAATTTCCTTGGTATTACATAATAAATTGTAAATCTTAGTAAATTTCTGAGAAAGGGACTAAGTGCTACCATCTCTGTTTTTCATTACATTGATGTCCTTCAAAAATTCATAATCTCAGACATCTGAATGCTTAAGTTTAGGCTTCTATAAAAACTTTACTAACTTCTTACAGGTTCCTTTCACCTCCTTTCAGTGTATCAATACTTTTTCTAGACCACTGAAGTTACAAATGATCAAGAGCTGAATCAGTATAATTTTTTTCAGTAGAATAAAACCAGAATAAAATAAAATAAAAAGCTTAATAGAAATATTCTATTATCAAACATTCATCATCGAATAGAATAAAAAGCTGTTTCTCTTCCTCCACTTACAACTACTGCTATAAGACATCATTTGCTAGCAAAAGTGTTCTTTAGAATGCTTAAGTATTCGCTATGTGAAGTAATTACTGTTTTCCTCTATTATAGTTATCAAGTGGCCTGGTAGGGCCTATAATCTTGCATCACCTATGCCCAGAGGCAACCCTGTGCCTGAGATTATACATAGCTTGTAAATACCTAAAGCATGGGTATCAAGGATATGGGGCCAGACTCTTTCTGTAGCGCTCAGAGACAGGACAAGAGGTAATGGGAACACAGGAAGTTCCATCTCAATACAAGGAGAAACTTCTTTACTTTGAGAGTAGCAGAGCTCTGGAACAGGCTGCTCAGAGAAACTGCAGTCTCCTTTCTTGACCTATGTCCAGTTTTGGAGCCCCTATTACAAGAGGGATGTGGACAAGCTGGAGCGTGTCCAGAGAACAGCCATGAGGATGCCCAGAGGGCTGCAGTACCTCTCCTATGAGGAGAGACTGAAAGAGTTGGGACTATGCAGGCTGCAGAAGAGAAGGCTCCCAGGTGTCCTTCTTGTGGCCTTCCAGGATCTGAAGTGGGCTACAAAAAAGCTGGGGAGGGACTTTTCAGGCTGTCAGGGCGGGCCAGGACTAGGGGGAATGGAGCAAAGCTGGAGGTGGGGAGATTGAGGCTGGAGGTGAGGAGGAAGTTGCTGAGCATGAGAGTGGTGAGAGGCTGGAATGGGTTGCCCAAGGAGGTGTTTGGGGCCACATTGCTGGAGGTGTTTACAGCCAAGCTGGCAGAGGGTGTGGGCAGCCTGATCTAGGGTAGGGTGTCTCTGGGCATGGCAGGGGGATTGGGACTAGATGATTCTTGTAGTTCCTTCCAACCCTTACTGATTCTATGATTCTTAGTATCAGCATTTTAAGCCCACCTAGACACAATCCTGTGCAACCTGCTCTGAGTGAACATGCTTTAGCACAGAAAGCTGAACTAGATGATCTTCAGAGGTCCCTTCTAACCCCTACCATTCTGTGACTCTGTATCATATAAACACACTTTTGTGCATTCTTACCAGTGTAATGGCAGCATCGTCTTCAGGACCAGCATATCGAAATAAGATCCGATGTCTTTCCATGTCAGCAAAATATTCTTTTGCTTCTTTAGCAGTGCTGGTACCCAAACCTATACGAGAAAAATAAATAGTTCTTTTGTATTTAAGTTTTATTATTTGACTTCTTTTACCTTACTGAGATTATTATAAAGCCATTACAGAAGATGCTATCATGAAAACAGCTACAAATAAAAACTCATAGCACCCACTTATTGTGTATTTTTAGAGATCCATGAAGTTCACTTATTTGTTTTACACAAACCTTTGTAGTACTTTATCTTCCATGCTTTGTGATTCTCCATATGTTTCTTCCACTCATCAAATTCAGGAATACTATAGAATGAAAGTTCTTGCTTATTTTTGCTTGCCTTTAAAAAAAAACAAACAGCAAAACAAAAACTTAAATCAACTTTTCTGTTGCAGTGAATAACAAACAAGATCATTAATAGAACCCATGAACCCATACCTTTACAATAGGAGTGATGAATTCCTCAAGAAAACCATGCTTCAGCAATGATGGCCAATTGTGATGAATAAAGTTGATCAACAAGCCTTTTATGTGAGATCCATCCTGATCCTAAATCAGATCAGGAAAACATGAGGCTGTCTTCTAGAGTGTCAGATTTAAAAAGCCAACAATAAAGCCCTGAAACTAACAACTGGCCTTGAGATGGGGAAAAAAAATATCTGTTCACATAGAAGGAAACAGCTTTTATTGAATTCCAAACTGGACCTAGGTCTAAAATAGCCACTTGTAAGTGGCAGTATCCCCAACAGTGCTAATAACAAGCTGTTCCAAACTAAGTACACAGGTGCAGCTCCAAGTTTCCTTTGCCTGGGACACGTTCTCTCCAAAAGCTAGACAGCTCTCCCAGATGCCATGGAGCCACATCTCTGTAGAAGTCTGGCCCATAGCTCTCAATGGTGTTACAATGCTTGATAATTCAACCATACTTCAAACCCTCTGGTAAAATATCATCAGGCATCACAAATATCCAAGGCATAGGATTCCCAGACTGCTGCAATCTCAACAACAGACACACACTTCATGAAATTATTTTTAAAATGATTGCCTGTATTATTGTCTTTCCATTACTACCTCATCTACTGTTAAATTTTGTACTGACTTTCAACAGATCTTCAAGTTATCAAAGCCATTCTTGGTTTTATTTTTACTTTGGTGTCTCTGCTGCTGTGCACTGAAGTTCAGTTGTTCATTTGGATCAAGATAGGGATACATTATTTCCATAAAGTAACCTCATACATTAGGGATTCCCTCTGAATACATCCATATTGTCATAACACGGAGGCAGATAATAATGCACAAAAATAGAGCCTACCAAACTGCAGCAAAACACATTTAAAGAATTTCTGTACAGCAAAACTTGTGAATTGCAGACTAACCTGGTCTGTCATGATCATAATTTTTCCATATCTCAAGCTTTTCAAAGATTCTGGATCTTCATAGCTTTTCTTGTATTGTAGTCCAACTATTTTGATGATGTTATTTATTTCTGCATTTTCCATGATCTGTATAAAAACATTATCTTTGCAGTCAGTGTATAAAGCAGAAATTCTTTTTTAGCCGGGCTTTACAGTTACTTATTCAATGTGTCCCTGCCTTAACTTCAAAATCATTTTATTCCTGGTCTCCTTGCAACCTTCACACTTGTAAGTATTTTTTCTGAACATGCAAATTCCCAAAACTTCTCTCTCTTCTACAGTCACTGGGGGTCCAAAAGTGTACATAACAAAAGTGTAATCTAACAAGGCTGCCTTCTTTTTCCGCTATTTCTATGGGCATCAACAACACAACTTTTGTTATGGACAAAACATGGAGCGCAATGGAAGTAATGTGATGGGGTAATGCTGCCTCACACGTGAAAGACAATGAAACCACATGGTAATAGAGATAGTGTAACATTTGGAGGTTCTTAACTATTCATGCAAAATGGTAATGAGTCAGTAGAATTTCCTTGCACATGTGAATAAAAGTACCATACTACTACACTTAATATTTCCAGGCTTATCAGAGTAGCTGGTATTTTATGAAATCACAGACAAAATTGAAATACAAAGAGGTTAAGCATAGAAATCAGAAATAAACAGTGAACATCCATTTGCCAGCAAAAAAGATGACAGGACAGGATGACCTACCTGTTTGTGAGAAGCTTCTCGAACATTGAGAATTTTCCCCCTGAGTGGGAATACTCCATACCTGTCTCTACCAATAACACCTAAGCCAGAGACGGCTAAGGACTTGGCAGAGTCTCCTTCTGTTAATATTAATGTGCACTCCAAGGAATGTTTGCCACCTGCAGTCCAAGAAGGAGCAGAAGTGAGGAAAAGAAACCCAACTCTCCTCACCAAAACCCCCCCACCCCAACAAAACAACAGAAAGCATAACTTCTAAACTCAAATAACAGATATACAATGCAATCACCCATGAATATTTTCCCTACTCTACAGCAAGTGATTTAAATAGGCTGAATTTCTAATTTTAGGGATGGCCCTCCCTGTCAAAAAATGTATGTCAGGAATAAGTATCCTTTGCCTTAACAATGCACTATGCATTGCTCTGGACAAGGAGCAAAACACACAAAATGAGACGCGACAGTAGCACATCTTACATAATTGTCCCCACATGTCAGATTGCTTCTGTACCTTTACCATTTCTTCTGCTGAAAATTTCTTGCACGCATGTATTATGCATGCTTGAGCTCTACAGGAGTTATTTCCCGTTCTGCATTTCCCTTTTCCTTAAAGTATATTTTCAGAAGGAATTTATTAAATTACTTTTTTTTGGTGTTTTGTGATTTTGGGTTTTTTTGGTGTTTTAGGTTTGGGGTTGTTTTTATTGTCCATCAGCTGAAGCCAGAAAACTGTAAGAAAAACTTGATGGAAAAATCTCAACAGAAGAAGCTAATCTTTAATAATTGTGTCATTTTGATTCTACAAGACATTTTGGTTTCAGTCAGTGTGCTTAATACTGGTATGACACACATGCTGTTCATTGCAACTTCAGTAGTTGAATAGGAGCATGTCCAGAGAAGGGCAGTAAGGCCTGTGAAGGGCTTGGACCTACGAGGAACATTTGAGGGAGCTGGGGTTGTTCAGTCTAAAGGGGAGGAGGCTGAGAGGAGACCTTATTGCTCTCTACAACTACCTGAAAGAGGGGGTCAGCCTCTTCTCACTGGTGGCAAGAAACAGCACTAGAGGAAACGGTTACAAACTGTGCCAGGGGAAGTGTAGGCTAGATATTAGGAAATAATTCTTCACTGAAAGGGTTATCAAATATTGAAGTGGTTTGCCCAGGGCATTGGTGAAGTCATCAACATCCCTGGAGGTGTTAAAGCAGCATGTGGACCTGGCACTTAGGGACATGATGAGGTTTCTTCCAACCAGATACATTCTGTGATTCCAGTTCTAAATAACAAGCAGGTTCAAAAAAGGAACCCACTTTTTTCCAGGGGTACAAATGCTTGTTAAGCAGTTTTGCTATTTTATCAAGGCCAAGCAGCAGGAAAGACTGCAAAAAACTTCAAGCAGATGGAATATAAGCTATAGTTAATATGACTGTTTTGAACATATTGGCATTTAATTGTTTTGATTCATCTTTATCTGGTAGGTAAGAAATAATTCTGCACTTCCATTTACACAGAACTTACATTCAAAATCTTTGGTCTTCTGAATCACACATTAAGGCTTAATATTTTCTAAATGAGGCAGCTACTCACACTGTATCAAAAGGTGTCAACAGCCACCAGCAAGGTGGAATCCAAATACCAAGAAAAATACTAGTCTGCTGGTTTAGAATATATGACAGTCTTTTTTTTTCCAAAATGAATTGCACAAACCACATCTGAATATCACCCGAATGTACTTTCCTCTTGAATAGATGTGATCAGTAGCAATTAATTGCATGGAAATGCAACTTGCCAAGTATTTTCCTGAATGCAGCTCTAAAGAAACTGAGACAAGACTACATGACCTTTGTTATGCTATTTTTGAGTACAAGGCTTCACATCCATAAACCCACAGCATTTCTCTAAGGACACAATCTTCTAAGTATGCAATACAAATCCTGCAAGCAAAACACTTGGTAAAGGAGACATGGCTACCAACTTTTGAGGCAAAATACAAGTTCTGAATAACTGGAAGTAGTAAAATATTGAGGAAAATGCCAATTAAAAAGAATAAAATAATAATCTGAGTCCAAGGAATCAAAAGGAAAGGGAGGAAAGGTAAACATCCTAATCTCCTCAACTCATCTTCTCAAAAAAAAAAAAGCTCTTTATAAGTCTCAAATGCTTTTACCTACTTAACTCACCTATCTACTTCATTGCAATTTCTCCGTCTTTACTTAATGTAAGAATATATTAAAAACCAACTAACATTTACAAAGTTTGCCCCATACCCCAGTGCAAAACCTAATGGCATTTAGAGTCTTATGAAAAACTCTTGGACCATTCCCTCAGGTCTGCACATTATGTGATCTATGTCCTGCAGCTCATGGCCCTAGCAATACTCCAATCTTTTGGTCCTAGAAATGCCAAGAAGAATGTCAATCAACTCCAAAACAAAATATTGGTAACATTACTTAGCTTAGAAACCACACACATACAAATATCAAACTATACTACCACTTCTGTTCAGCACTGTTAACTCTCTACTACAGACAGGACAGTGTACCTCTAATATAGAAACATTAGAAAACTAGAAACATTTTTATTTAAAAGTATACATAAAGATGAGAAATAAAGTCAGGTTTTAAATTACGATGTCTGTGACAAAAAGATATCTACGAACATTAAAGACATTAAAAGTAAGTGCTCTTACCAGCATCATTAGCATCATCCAGTTTCGGAATGCCCTTGATTTTACTGTGTTTCACTGATGAACACTTTTTGTTCAGCTGAGTTTGTGCCTTAAATTTAACCCAATTCAAAATACTCTCTATGATACCACAGTTAGAGGCCTAAAAGCAACAGATTAGAATTGTGGATGAGAAAAGTAAGCCTTCACACAGCAGACTCTTGTCTTTCAATTTTAAGTTACTGCTGCAATACTGTTTCTCGAAGCCCTCTAAGATTTAGAGATGAGGTCATTTTAGACAAAGTCAAGGAATGAACACAAACCTTACTGCCCAGCATTTTGTGCACAAAAAACCAAAGCACAACACTCACATGGCTTCTTTTCCACATCTTCTATCATTGGTAGGCAAAGAGGACTAAGACCTAATAAATGGTTGTCTTAGGTTGTATGGTTGATGTGCTGAGATATTTTAGGTACTAAGCACTTGTCTCCTGGACTTTGACACCAAAAAGTAACCTTATGAAATATTTATGACCATTTAAAGTTTCTTTGGAAATAACTGAAAACAGCTGAAAGACAACCAAACGCATCTAAAACTCCTCATCAGCTGCTTGGAAAAGTGGTAACCTTTCAAGAAATACATCTGCAACAAAAATCACACATGGTGTATTTTTTAAACTAAAACTGCTTTAGGTTTGCTTTCTCATCAGAAGAAAATATAGATGGAGCTCTGGTTCCTCATCACCCCCATTGGCTAGAGATTCTGCTGCACATTTAACAGCTGCAGAGATGAATGCTCATACCTGGGAGTATTAGAAACACTATAAATCAAACCTAGTAGTGTGCTCAGGTGAGCAGCAGAGCCAATGGCATTCTGTCCTGGATCAGGAACAGTGTGGCCAGCAGGACATTCTGCCCCTGTACTCAGCACTGCTCAGGCCACACTGAGTCCTGTGTCCAATTCTGGGCTCCTCAATTCAAGAAAGATTTTGAAGTGCTGGAAGGTGTCCAGAGAAGGGCAGCAAGGATGGGGAAGGGCCTGGAGCACAGCCCTGTGAGGAGAGGCTAAGGGAGCTGGGAGTGTGCAGCCTGCAGAAGAGGAGGCTCAGGGCAGACCTCATTGCTCTCTGCAGCTACTTGAAGGGAGGCTGTGGCCAGGTGGGGTTGGGCTCTTGTGCCAGGCAATCAGTGACAGAACAAGAGGACAAAGCCTCAAGTTGTGCCAGGGATGCTATAGGCTGGATGTTCTTCAGAGAGTAATTGGCAGTGGGATGGACTGCCCAGGGAGGTGGTGGAGTTGCTGTCCCTGGAGGTGTTTAAGAAAGGACTGAATGGGGCACTTAGTGCCATGGTCTAGTTCATTAGATAGGGCTGGATGATAGGTTGGACTGAATGAGCTTGGAGGTCTCTTCTAACCTGGCTGATTCTATTCTATTCTAAGAGAATAAGACCAAAATCAAATAATAAGGCAGACAATATTCTCAACTTAAGAAAAGTATTTTAACACAAGAAACTAGTAAAGACTTATCTTTAGCTTTTCAGAATCAAATACATTTTGCTGATAGGAATATCAGAATATCCAAGAAATAAGCTAATCAGGTGAAACTTGCTTTTAAATGCAGAGTGACAGACAAAATAGTCATTGATGTCACTGTTAAGGCCAGAGAATGAGCAAAGTTCCTCCATCTGATTTTCATGGTGTGCTAACATCGCCAGAGTACCTTAATGCACTCATTAATCATCACACATACACGTGGTAAAGCATGTCAATCCCTGCTTCACAGCAAAGAAGAAATATGCTTTACTTACTGCTTTAAAAAATTTCTCAGATAGCTGGCACTTGGACCCAAAGCTTTTAGGCTGCAATGTCATGTTCTCCTTCGTCTGCGAGTCAAACGATGGGTTTTCAATTAAGCAATTAACAAAAACCCATATATGATTCTTCACCTGTTGAAAATATAGAAAGTAATTTACTCAACAAAATTACCAGATTCAGCATTTTCAGTATTTTAAGAAATGAAATTACTTACCTGGAATGGTTTCACTGAAACTCCAGCTTTATTCTTCTTTTTCACCACTTCTATGAGTTTGCCCACAACCTGATCCACTACGTAATCAACATGCCTACCACCCTTAAGAAGAAAAAAACACACAACAAAACAACCCATTTAATTTCCTGATAGTTTTCATCTGTATCAACTCAATTCCTGTAGTTGCACATAAATTTGGAAATCCATGCACATTAAGCTGCAGCATAACAAGGCAAAATCTGTTTTAAAGCTTTCCTTTCATGTTACTCAATCTTTGTACAGGTGAGAATGGGGTATTTTATATGGAACTGAAGAAGCAGGAGAACTTTCATTCGCTGCACACTGGTGGACTTCAAATGTAGCTGCTTGCAGCTTGTAACAGGGTAGAAAGCCTTAAAAGAGTATGGCAGATCTGAAAATTACTCTGTAGCACTGGGTTGGTATCTGCAACACCACCTGGCAGTCAAGAGGTGTCTTTTTAACAGGCACATAAATAAACTTGGACTGAAAATGTCACAAACTTGTTCATCAAATGAAGTTTTTCCCATTTAATTCACAAAAAAATGTCCAAGAGCTCACTCTTAGAAATACAGCATCCACACCTATTCCTTCACAAAAGTCATCACATCTTTTCTTAGCTGTATTTATGGAACCTTTTGAATTAATGCTATTAGCATTCTTTGGTATTTCAAGTACAAGCTGAAATACTGACTGTACCACTTTAAATAAAAATAAAATCCATCTCCAAAACAAAGAAAAGCTACTACAAGAAAATATCAAATTATGTTTCAAAAACATTTTACATTTGAATGACAATTTTAGCATTTACTCATACATTACTGAAAACTTATGACCATGAGAATATCTCTATGTATTTTTGTATTTACAACTTCAGTAATTTTAATTTTAAAAATAATCTTAGCAGTTAATATTTTCCTAAAACTAACATTTGATATAGTAAAAATAACTACTTACCAGTATTTTTTGTTCTCAGAAGACATTATTTATTATAACAGTTCCCCATTCCTGTGTCCATTCTCAGTGTGTAACTTAGGGATGTTCAGAGCTCAAAATTGGGAACCTTTCAACCATCTCACCAGTAGGTGGCACATTTACCCACTACAGAAGCATAACAGCCTATAACTGCCCCGACTGTCAATACATTTCAATACTAGACAGAAAAAGAAAAATACCCTCTAAATGTAGAGGGCTGTCAATGACTATTATGAGGAAAAGCACTGAAACAGCATCATCTCCTTTTTCCAGAATGTAACTATTAATCCCAGTCTTGCAAAACTCAAGATGCAAGGGCATCTAATGAAATGGTAACAACTAAAATCTTAAAAATAAAGCTTAAGACTGGCTCTTATATTCATTGCATTCAAACTTCCATCAACTGCCAAGTAAATCATATATAATAGTAAGTCATATTTAAATCCTACAGACAGATAAATGGCTCATACAGCAACCATGTTCCACAGCTAATTAGAAAATTGAAGTTTTCATTTCATTAGCTATACAAACAAAACCCTATTTTCTTTTGCATTTGTTTTCTATTATATTTACTTTATTAGAAGATATCTGAGTGGTCCTGAATCTCTTGCTGCACATCAGCAAGTTTTTACAGGTTGAGAAAGTCCCTCCACCCAAGGCATGTATTATCTGAAACTGTGTCAGTACTGGCTGACCATTTCTGTCTGCTGGAGTGATCAGCAGTATTACAGTTAGCAGTGCCATTGTATTAAAAATACTATTATTACTGTGCTAATAAGTGAAGTTTCTACTACAGCTACTACTTGAAATCCAGAACTTGAAAAGAACATTTTTAATCACTTTATATACAAGTCTCACTAAAGGTTATCTGCACGACCCTAACAGCTACAAACATTGTTTCAAATGCTGTCTCGGAGCCTGAACAAACCAAGGGAGCTGTGGCTCAACACCTAGTTCTATACCTAGCGTTCTATCCATCTCTCAAAAACACTCCAGCCTGTCAATTAAAAAAAAAAAAAAAAA
>VWZI01011874.1:0-19613 GCA_013396835.1 Psilopogon haemacephalus | reverse complement strand
AAAAAAAAAAAAAAAAAAAAAAAAAAAAAAAAAAACCAACCAAAACTTGTCTGGAATTTACAGCAATTTAAAAAAATGTGGAAGTTATGACTGGGTGAAATTTATCCAGGAACAGAAATGAAAAGCTTTCAGCAAACATGATAAATAACCAAAAAACAGCTGAAATGAGCTCCTCACCTGTTAGCAGATAAGGGAACAGGCAGTTGACGCAGTTAGTTACTAGCCATTATGTCTCATCAGTGGGTAGTTGCACATCAATTGCTGGTGAGGTGGTTCACCGGCCCCATTCCACATCCAGTCACACACATAAGGCATGGATCGGGAGAGTGGGAAAAACTAGAAATTACAACACTTACCTTTGAAGAATACACAGTACTTTTTCTATGAATTTTCTTAAAGAATATATGATAACAATGTATGTGTAACTGCATGATGGGTGAAAACTGATCCAAAAGAGTTGAATTCAAAATCTTTTGAGCAAATGTATGCAATATATTAAACTTAGGAGTCAACAGGTATTAATTTTTTTCAAACATTTTTTCTTAACCTGATATGAAACATTAGGTTTCTCTACATTGATAGCTTATTTGTAAAAGTAGTGTAAACATCTTTAAGGTCATGCTACTTCCTTTATGTTGCATAAAGAGGCCTGAGTTCAAGCTTAACTTTTAACTTTTCATCTACCAGTTACATTTGTTATCCCATGTTTTGACAGTTTAATTAAAAATTCAATTAAATATACTACAATGAAATAAACTATTCCCCTTACCACTGAATGCTGAATCAGCTACACTGAAAATTACACTAGAAGAAATTATGCAGTAAAAATTATATACCACCAAAACACAAGCCACACATCAACTACTGGTGAGATTAACATTGATGATAATTGCTTGACTGTTGCTAGATAATTCATATGGAATAATTTGTTAAGACCATAAATGGCAAAGACTTCTTTCACCACAGAAGATCACAGATCCCTATACCTGGGTCAATCCAAACAGGTATTAATGAGAGTTACGCTAGTGGATTTCAGGTGACTGCTTTGGTGCTGGACCACTCCTGCAACTTGAGAAGCACAAGGATTGTACTTCAGTATGCTGAGCATATTGCTGCATTGTCATGACTGAAGATATTTCTCTACTACTATAGTTGTTGATGAATACAAGGAACACCTAGATCCCCTCATATAGAAATACAATCTCAACACTTCAGGCCAGTTTTATACATCATAAAGCCATAAATGTAAATCCATTTTTCAAGAACACCAAAGGTCATTTTGTCCTATAAAACTTGCTACTGCAAGCTTTAAATGAGTTTGTACAATTTTTTACTTTAATTTCAGAATTACTGTATTACAATGCGTTAAAAAAGAAGGAATAGAATAGCTCCATTCTTCTTATATTGAATCAATACCAAGTATGCTCATATAGGACAGCAGCATCATTTATAATTCATGGATTCCACCAAGTTGGAAGGGACCCTCAAAGGTCATTTTGTCCAACCCCAACTAGTGAATTTAAACTAGCGCATACTCAAATACTGCTATGAATGTATTCTGATTGCATCCAATTGCTCTGCCAGATCCTCCCATGCAAAGTATTCTCTTGCCTGTTCATTTTCAGTAACCCAGATGTATTTTTTAATCAAATAGCTGACTGGGCACAACCTTAGCTCATTTTTATCTTTTACATTTTTTATCATTTCACTACTCACCTTTGTGGTAGCTATACTATTTACAAAGCTGATCTGCTGAAACCCTTTTTCACTTAAAGTGAGGCACACATCCCACCGTTCATTCACAACTTCATGAATAACTTTGAGGGCAACTCCAGTTTCATCCAGTTTGTCCTTTACGTAAAGATCTACGTAACTGCGGAATCCATTAACCTAAGAGTAGCACAGATAGCCATTACTATTCCTCACATCAAATACTCAGTGCACTTAAAATATTTTAAGTTAGGCACTTACAGGTAATTTCTTCCCATTCAACATGACTTTGACTCCTTTACAAGATCCAGCCAAATCATATGCTCTTCTTGTCATGAGGGCCACAATATCCTTATCAAGTTTTTCCATTTTAAATTTAGATAGATCAGGCTGGAATGTAATGCATGTGTAGTCATCACCATCAAAATGCTTAATCTTAGGTTCAGAGGTCTTCATCATATTGTTCATCCATGTCTTTGGAAACAAAACATTTTAGATGTTAGTTTACAATACACATTACCCTCCTCCTTTGTTCCATTTTCCAGCTATATTAGAATTCCAACAGCTAAACAACAAAAACTTCTTTTACAAGTTTCCTCTGGTAAAATTCTACACATAAAATTAATTGCTTTACCAACATTTGCACAAGCATAGATGACAGCAGATTTGTGCTTTCTGTAAATATGCAAGTAGTATTACATTGAAGGACACGATTCTGACAAAATTAGACACAAGTGAGCTAAAGAGTCCTTATTGCCCATCAGTTTAACGCTTTTAATCTACTACAGGCCTCTATAGACAGGCATATTAATCCACCTGCAGAGACTAAGCAGGCTCTGAGATCAGATGTTTGTGGCCATGCAGAATACCTAAGTGTGCTTCTTGACCAACCAACTTGCTTAGACTTGACATATTAATGTTCTTCCTCTTCATTGTTTAAGAACACAAGCACATTTATCTACTCACAGCATATACTGAAATTAGGTTGTATTAAGTTTTCACAGTTTCAACAACACTGGAAAACATAACACTTTTATCTCAGTCGTAAAGCATCTCATTTGCAAGAATAGACCAATATCAATTTACTTTTTGGCAGACTGCAAAAAAAAAAATCGTATTTTTAAAGAGACAGGTAAAGCCACTGAAATGCATTGTTTATGCAGTGGCATTACAGCATAAACAGAAATTACTTACAAAAAAAAAAAAGTGCCAACAAGTCTGAAAGACTCCAAACACAAGGAACTTTGGAATCTAATACACTACCAAGACTCCTCAGTTTTGGAAAGGTGGCTATCTCAGAGCTATGAGATTGTCCTTGGTCTGTCTGTTAACGATGATAACAGAAAAGATGTTCAAAGGGAGAGGAAGGAGGGCTTTGCATTGCAGTCCAGCTAAATTATTGAAATTCATGGCATAAATACTTCTTTTTTTTTTAACACTACACAAAATTATCTAGATAATTGTTTCTGTATTTGCAGAACTAAGTAGAAACTTTTTTCCACAGACAGTAATAGCAAAATGTTTCACTTAAATATATTTAATTTCAAATTAATTTGAAAATACTTTAACAGTAGAAATTTTTCTTTTTTAATCACCTAACACTCCCAATAAAAATATTAAACAAACCCCCAAAACTCTAGTGCACAGAAGGACCAATTGTACTGAGTGACCTAACTTAGCCTTCAAGTTCTACACATTCATCTGAATGTTAAATGATTAACGTAATGAAATGTCCATGAAATACAGAAAACATGTTAAATTTTAAATTTATAGTCACAAAGGAAAACAGTTCAGATCATTTCTATACCTGCTTAAAGCTGTGTTTGTATTCCTTGCAAGCAGTCTCAACTGTAAACTTTGTACTAAATATGTTACAAAGTTTTGCGCCGTAGCCATTACGCCCCCCTGAAAGAAACAATTTTTTTAGAGTAGAACCATATTTATGATATATAGGAAAATTTTACTGTACTGGCATGCTCCATATACGATGAGAGTTGGGCCACATATCAACAGCTACCAAAGGATGCCAGTGGTATTAAATGATATTAAAAAAAGGTAAGCTTTTTTCTTTAAGTCAAGCGGAGAGCTATAGTAACAGTGACTAAGTAACGTTGTGTTATGAAACAGTAGATAAAGAGAGAACATAATGAAAACCAAACAATGGCTTAACTGAATTTTTAAAAGTGTGTTAAATAATCTTGCCTGTAACTTTTTTCTCATCATCATCATAGTTGCTGGATGTTAGCAGTTGCCCAAAGATTAAAGCAGGTACATATACTTTTTCTACTTTGTGTTCCACAACTGGTATACCCTTGCCATTATTCCATATGCTGATAATGTTTGATTCCCTAAAAAACAGTGAATACATTAAGTCAACTTACGTCTCTTGTAAACAGACTCACACAATTTATTTGTTATAAAATACAACAAGACCATATCCCTACCATATTTATTCACAGCCCTATTAATTACAAAAAGCTCAACTTACTACGTGCCTTTAAGATGTTTTAGGAGAACTTGCAGAAAAATGACTTTTCAGCACATTTATCCCAAAGATTAGGTCTGAAATTTAAGTTTATAAAACCTTTACTATTAAGTTAAATGTCACTGAAAAGATTCTACTACAGGAACTCAATTAACATCTCTTTAACTATAGTACTTTTCATTAGGAAATAACTCTTAAGCATTGAATTTCAAGTAACAGCACTAATGACATTATTTGCAGCTGGCAGTTCCAGCCTGATACAGTTGACTAATTAAAACAAAACCTTAACCTAATGCTAAATGACTTAACATAGAAGTTGAAGAAGTGTAAAACTACATTACAAAACCTCAAGGTTTATGAGTAACCTGGCTGGATACAGTTTTATGTACTGCTGTGCTTTCACCTAACTCTGAATTTTACAATTTTCTGGTTTTAAGATTTACTTAAACATTAATGAGTGCTTTAAGAAAGCAAATTGTTGTAATTCTGAATGAGGGTACTTACTGTTAACCACTTCTAATTCACTTTTTAATGTTAAGATATAAAGCTAAGTGGAAATAATTGATTTCACTAAGTAAAAGTTTTGCACTTTGTTTAGTAAAATCATTTCTACAAATGTAAAATACAATAGCACTGGCAGGGAGAGTAAGTGGGAAAAAAACCTTTTACTTACGGATCAATGGATATTTTAATACATGTCATATTCTTGTCCCTCTGCTTATTGTCAGCAGCATTTACTATGGGAATAAAATAGCACAAGTTAACACTTTGTAGGAGCAATAATTAATTACACGATCTGTTCATATGCATATTCCACCACAAATTACAATGATCTGGGTATTTTTTAATCCAGTGTCTCTTTGTGTATCCTTATTACTCAAGTCTATAAATATTGACAAGTATCTGCAAGAAGATGTTTTTCAATCTTCTGATAATTACTGTTTCTCACAGTTGGATTATCGCAGAAATATAAACACGTATTTTCTGAGTCTGTTCTCATTACTGTTCTAAACACACTGAGCATTTCCCTCTTGTCATATTTGTTTAGATATTTATCACACCACATTTGTTAAAAAAACACTGAAGCCCAAATGTGAAAGAGTCACAATCATTAAAGAGAGATTTGGCTGCAGCAAAATTTACCTCTGAAGAGCCTGTGAGAATCAGAACTAACAGTTTTGTTAGTTCATGAACAGTTTACATTACTAGAAATTATAATTTTATCAGAATTTAATACACATTGGAGTGCAGTTTAACTGCAAACACCAGAAAGCAGAAACATCACTATAGCCATTAACCATGAAAACACATTGCAACTATTTTCAGCATGTCTCATCACCCATAAAATAGACCAAAATAATCCCTCCCCCCAACAAAAATACTTGAAGACAAGATCTTAAGACTGTTAAGAATCTCAACATAAGATCAGATATTTCAAGGTGCTTTTGCTAAAATTCTGAAGTGTAGTTTCAGTCAAAAGCATGGACAGCTGTAATTTTGTAATTTTCATAACGCTATTACCTTGACCCCCAGCTCCCAAACCACACTGTGGAGCACTTGTAGGTGTTACGTAAAGAAGCAGTACAGCATAGAGCACTATGATAATGATGACATAACAACCTTCCCTTCAAATGGGACAAGCTGGAAGTGGACTCCCTCACATGATGGTGCATACTTTCAGAGGTGTGGAGAAGTTCTGAACCCAGGTCCACAACAAAATCTCCATTGACCTCGGCAGACCATAGTTTATGTAATCCTGTAAATACTGGCAACACAACTTCATAAATACTAATTATTCCAAGATTTCATGTCAATTAACCCAAAATATCAGTTGCAGACAGCACACTATGTTGGTTAGTTTTCAGTATGTGCCTGTCACTGAGAGAATACAAATTAATAAATGACAGTAACTAGAGAACTTAGGGCAGAATTTTCTAAGAAACGCGTTCTGTGATTTGTTTGTCTTAGACATCATGCTTTTACATGGCAGTGTGATACATATTTTTAAACTATCTGAAGTCTAGACAATATTCATGTCAGAATCACCATCATCACCACCACTCTTCTTTTGTGGAGAAGGAGGTAGTTTTAATTAAGTTATGATCTAAAACTTCAGAATCATAATTTTCCTTTGAATGTTACTTAAAACTGATCCTAAGCCACTTTGCAGATTAAAAACCTTGTAACAATATTGATCATAAAGAATGACCTAGTTTAGACATTACGTAACAAAAAAATTATACTTTCTTTCAAGTTCAACTGAAAACTTCCCTTTTTAACCTATTCTGTAGGACTAGGTCATAATAAAGCTTTGCTAGACTTCAGTTCAGTGGAACTCTAAATCTATAATCTAAACTTCAACACAAGTTAAGGTGCTATGACAGTGCTCAGAAAAGAGTGCATTCCATAATGCTAAAGCACTATTACTGTTAAAAATACATACCAAGGATTTCATCAAAGATCTTGTACAAGCCTGGAACAAAGGTAACTTCTCTGCAAGTCATTCCTACATCTTCATCATAAACCCACATTAGCTACAAACAAAATAAAATAAACAAAACATTTACTGTCTTTGTACCCAGTCTATGATTTTCTGTGGCCTATCCACTTCAAAATTTTCCAATCTGATTGTTGCTCTTGCACAAGATTAAAGCAGAAGCAGATGTCTGGCAAAAGTTATGTTGCCCACAGACTTCCATAATGAAAATCCCTTTTTTTCTGCTTGTTGGGGAACTCCAACAACGTATGAAGTTCAGCATGTGAAGACAGTAAAGTTCAAAGCTATTTGCCATTAAAAAAAACAGCTGAAAAGGTGCCAGCATTATGCTTCAATTCTCTGTTCTCTATCTAAACAAACAGAGCAAGGAATTTTTGGACATAGAGCAAATGCTACAGACAAATTATGTGAGTGTATACATATGTACGTGTGCATATAGGCATGTCAGTTGTCAGTAAATACACAGGCACACATAGAACTGACTTTACATACAAAAGCACGTGCTTGTTTTGCCTGAACTTTAACATTTTCTTAGCATGTTATTTCAGGTCAACCATGAGTTGCTTTAAAAAGTTTTCACTGGACCCCTATTCTATATCCCACACATGCATACATAAACACAACCACATTTTTTAGCATGGTAATTCAGAATACTCAGATGTAAAGGGTTAAGCCTCACCTGGAGCCCTCTGACTCTTCCCAGGGGAGTTGCCTGACCTTTCCCCAGGTGTCATGGTTAGCCACTTCCACTTTCTGCTAAGGACTTGCTATAAAAGGGGAGACATCTTGCTTCTCTCTCTCTCATCCTGCCTGCCTGGGCCAACTCCTCGCTGCTGTGCTGCTAGTCACCATTTGCTCCTTAGCCAACACGTGGGAATAGCAACCATTTTACCTTTGGAACTCTGCTTTTCATCACAAAAAGACAGCATCCTGCTTCATCCAACGTCAAATCATCCATCCCAGCAACTGGATGGCAATTTGGACTCAACTGCCTTCCAAGGGTTGTATTTTGTGTATTTTGTTCCCTTTCTTCCCCTTTTCCCCAGCTAATGTAATTTTTCCTCATTTCCCCATATCCTGCATTCTGGTTCCCCTTTTTTCTCACCTTTTGTATGAAACCCCTTTTCCTCCTATTTATTGTTAAAGTTTTATATCTTTTTACTTCCAAATCAGATTGAGTATTGGGCTTTTGGGCTCAAGGGTAGCTAGCTTAATACATCAGAAAAGTGGAGACATGCCTATTTATTAACCAAAATAATTATCTGTTAAAACAACAAATACTATTGAAACTATAAATTTAGTGACACTTACCTGGGTTAATGGTTCAACTGATCCAATGTAGGTATCTGGACGGAGGAGGATGTG
Organism: Psilopogon haemacephalus; assembly: GCA_013396835.1. NCBI lineage: Eukaryota > Metazoa > Chordata > Aves > Piciformes > Megalaimidae > Psilopogon > Psilopogon haemacephalus. The sequence continues at coordinate 11,556 of VWZI01011874.1, read as the reverse complement.
CTCAAGTTGAGTCTTTTTCTGATAAACTCTCTCCACAGACATCTTCTTTGAAGTGTCATTTTTATTAACACTTTCCAACTCTTCCTTTTTTGAAGCATTGATCTGATTATCAAATAACGTCTAAAAAATAAAAACACCAACAATCAATATCAATCAGTCATTCTCAAGATATAAACAAAACCTGTTAGATACTTGTCCTGTTAGGGCATAAATGCTGCCCAAATTGGTTCGGACCGTGGCTCTCCTCCTGCCAGGTTCCAGAAGTGGCAGGATTGAGCAGACAATGGGGGTTTGGTCCCAGGAAAGCCCCGTGGCACATGACCAAGCCAGGTGTCTTGTGCTGTCCCTCAAAGCCTTAGGGTGAACCCCTAGGCACAGAACTCTGAATTCACTGGCCAAAACAACGGATGCTAATGCCTACTGGCCAGTTTCACCCTTCAAAATAGGGTGAAGGGTGATTAGAACCATTTTCTTTTTCCTGCTGCCTCCACGTCTATTTGCACCTCTTTCACAGCGGCCAATGCAGCCTGCATTGCAGCCAGCCTGCATTGCAGCCTACAGCACAGCAGCAAGGCAAACTCCTTCTCCTTCTCTCCTCGGGACTCTGTACCTATCGCATCTGTGAGTAGGGGCAAGGTCAGGATTTCCTCGTTATCAGGTTCCCTGTTTTCCAAGTTCTGACTGTTTAAACTGTTTAAGCTTTTGATTCTGTGTTTATAAATAACCTTTGTGTAATAACCTTTTATCGACCGAACATCCAAAGAATCTCAGGGAATTTTCCCCGGATTTTTTATTATTAATAATAATTTTAAAAGTCTATTCATAAAATATTACTATAATTCATAACTGTTTATTAATAATCACAACAATAATTCAATTATAATAAAAAATTATGCAATTTAAATGTTAAGTTTTCATATGTATTAAGATTAAGCTACCCTCTCCACAGAAAAAAAAAAAAATCACAAATTTTATGGTAGTTTCTTAACGTACTGTAAGATACTCAAACTTGAGTGATTTACTAAGCATGATAATTGAAAATAAGGAAATAACAGTATATTACACAAGCATGTACAAATGGACTTCAGCCTTTAAATCCAAACCACTGAATACTGGGCTGAATAACAACAGTAGAACTACCCTTCTGCATTTTAGTTCAGACAATTTATTCAGTGGGACTGTAATGCCTCTCCTATTGCTTCTCAGTTGCTACCATTTACATTCTTTAATTCACCAAAGTAATTTAATCTGATATAATCCCAGTTTAGAATGCTTCATGATTAAATAAACCAAGAACTGAAAAAAAAAAAACCCAAAATCACATTGGCTAAAGTTGGAATTTTAACAGAATTCAAGCCTTATGTGTCTGAAGATGATGAAAAATGTCTGAAGTGGAAGAACAAGCAGCACTACAGAAAACTAATATGCTTTGGAGGGAAGGATATGTGGATTTGGTTCATCTTTCAGCCAAAATTTCTCCTGATAAAATACCTCCTTCTTGTCAAACTAAAACTACAGAAAAGGAAAAAGTAAGATTTCTCAATAAGAGAAAAAAAAAGTAAGAGCACACAAATTTAGAAACATCCCATTCTGAGATAGCAAGAGCACACCTACCAGAAAACTAGGTAAGACATTTTGCCTATAAATTAGAATTATCTTTAAAATACCAACAAATATAGCTTGAACTCACATGATTTATTCACCTGACTAACACACATAACAGGGGGAAAAAATGTCACCACATGCCTAATACCTTCTACAAAGGGTTTGCCAATTTTGATGCAGGTTTACATAATCAGTAAAAACCATCAACAGATATATTAAAAGGACATAAACCACTTGCCACTCAGGTAAATATTTTAGTCCCATTTAGTTGTTCCCGGTAAATCTCTACACAAAGTAAATACAGATTAAATGGCAACCCTGGTTCACCAGTTACCATGTATATTTTACAGCAAGAAGAAAGCATCTTCACTTCTCTCTCAACGTAGTCTTTGTTGACACTTCAAATGGCACAGGAAACAATACTGAACTCACCCAAACCACTTCAACAGAGTTAATAAGGACAAATACCAACCTATGGCATACAATTAATACTGACAATTCTCCTTTTACTATTCTAATTTATTTTCTCCATCTTCTAGCAGAACTTCAATGCTTTTATTTTTCCCCTCTCTAAGTGGACACAGGAGAAATAAAGCATTTCATTGTAGTCAGAACAAGGAAAATCACCTTTCTTTTCCAGATTTAGAGATACAGAGACCATATTTCTCTACCTTATTTATAGAAATGCTATGAAACATACTTCAAGAATCTTTAACACAAGCAGATTGTGTGTACCAGTGATGGCAATGGCCAACTGTTTGGCAATGAACAAATCTGAACAGGCCAACTGATAATCAAGTATTCTCTAGTACCCAGTCCTGAAATGAACAGCATCAGAATAAGAGTGTGAAAGAATTCAGAGCATCTCACAATCCTGCACCAAGATTACATGCAGCAGAGTTGGAACCACAACACTAACTCCCATGACTTTTCTTCTGGAGTATGTCATGTCACCCACCAAATAGGGAAGCTGCAATCACATTTATGTGTGATTAAAGCATTTTGGTAAGTTAGTTTAGTCTCCTCACTGTCATTTGGTCTTAAACTGCTACACCACAATCCTAAAACAATTAGCCATTAATCAGCTAAGCAAGCAAAAAATTACTTTGCAAACAGATATGTTAAAGAGGAAAAAAACTAATATATGGAACAGGAAGAAGAGTTGGTTTGGGTTGGAAGGCACTTCAAGATTGCCTAGTTCCAGCTCCCACTGCCACAGGCAGAGACACCTTCCACTAGACCAGGTTGCTCAAGGACTTGTCCAGCCAGACTGGGAACGTCTCTGGGACAGCATCCACGAACCTCCTTCAGGCAACTTATTCCAATGTCTCACCACCCTCACTGTAAAGAATTTCTTTCTAATATCCAGTCTAAATCTACCCTTCTCAAGCTTCCATCACCTTCCTCTTGTCCCTACAAGCCCTTGCAAAGTGTCCCTTCAAAGCCTTTTTCTAGGCACTCTTAAGGTACTGGGAGGCTGCTATAAGGTTTCCCCAGGGCCATCTCTTCTCCAGGCTGAACAGGTCCAACTTTCACAGCCTGTTCCCATGAGGGAGGTGCTCCAGCCTCTCTGATCATCTTTGTGGCCATCCTCTGGACCTTCCTCAGTGTAGTGGTTTTGAGAATGAGGCCTAGGTTTCCAATGAGTTTCAGTGTATGGATATATAATTTTTTATTTTTTATATATATATATATATATATATATATATATATACACACACACACACACTCTCCTGCTTTTCTGGCCTTACAGGCTTTACCTCATAATGATATTTGGCATCATACTTCAAAGGAATCACTCTTAGCTTGCTCACCTGTTCCATAGCTCTATTAGCACTGTTTTACTTGTTCTAAAGGAACTATCAATCAGCAGAAAAAGAAAATACTCCTCCTCAGGTGAAGTTGACATGTTTGAAAGAAGGGAAGATAAATGCAACTCAAAGAAAGCAAATGAATTACAGGTGTAATGACCACCACCATATTGTTCAAACAGAACTGTTCCATTTGCTCCCAATTTTTAAGCTTCAAGAAGTTTTTACAGTTGAAGTATACGACAGGCAGCTATCGCATGCCAGTTTTTCAGTTCTCACATACACTGAACTCACACTGCAGCCTCATCTTCAGCTTCTCATCCACCCAGACCCCCAAGTCCTGTTCCTCAGAGCTGCTCTCAGCCATTTCCCACCCAGCCTGGAGTTGTGCTTGGGATTGCACCCACCCAGGTGCAGGACCTTACATTTGGCCTTGCTGAATTTTATGAGGTTGGCCTGGGCCCAGCTCTGCAGCCTGTTCAGGTCCCTCTGGATGGATCCCTGCCCTCTAGCAAGTCGATTGTTCCACACAGTTTGGTGCCAGCTGCACACTTGCTGAGGGTGCACTGATTCCTCTGTCCATGTCACTGATAAAGATGTTAAACAGCACTGGGCCCAGCACTGACCCCTGAAGGAGCCACTCAACAGAACTGCGGTTTCCCAGACCAATGTTTTTGGGCTGTGGTGTACCCTTAGAGAGAAGACCAGCTCTAAGTCTGGACCTAGACATCATATGTCATAAACGGACATTCTTAGACTTTCAAGTGATATTTACAGGTGTCACAGGTTGAGTTTAATCTGCTGCTGTTGTTAGCACCATGGTGCTGTCATGCCAGATTGAAAAATGAAAGTACAGTCCTGAGCAAAGTATTATGGGGCTTGAAGTTCAGATTGTAACAGTGGGAGGCTTCCTGTTTTGCTTGCTGCTTTTGGGTGTTGGCTGCTCTGCTGTGATGGCAGCAGGGCAAGGAGGAATAGGGGAGTAGTTTTCTGGTTTGGGCTTTTGGCTCACTTGCTTCTGCTTACTGCTGGTTTGCACTATACTTTTCCTGCAAATTGGCTACGGTAATTGTGCATGTTATCTCATTTATTCAGTAAACTCTTATCCCAATCTTCTTTGTCTCAACATGGAAGCCTGTTTCTGAATGTGGGTTTTCCCCCCCTCACGTCTATGTTGGGGGAACAGACAGGTTAACCAGCTGGTTTGGCTTAACCTGTTAGTTCTGATTCGAAGAATTATAAGAGGCTATCCTCAAAAATATCTTCATTACTGACTCAATAGCACAGATCTGTGGCCACAAATACCTTCCACAGTCTTTTCGTTATGTTTTCCCTGATAATTTAGAAAATTTAGAAAATTTTAAGTGCTTTCATTTGCTGAGTTTCAACTACTTTAAATGCAAAAACTATATCAAGAAAGCAAAATTTCCCCCCCTCCTTTTTATTTATTTTTTTTTAACTGAGCAAGCACCACACTAAACTGCAGTGTTAAACTGAATCTCCTCTGTATGTTTTGGAATTGTCTCAAGAATGCCTTTTGTGTTCTGTCCCAGATGAAAGATCTTCCTATTGTAAGAGCTCCCAACCGTTTCCCAGAGGGATTGGTTTCGTCCTTAGAGTCCAGCAGTTAACCCTTAACCTACAACAACTTCTCAAAACCACACCAGCTGTTGTTTCACAAAAAAACCCAAAAACCTAAAGAATATTGACCAAGCATCAAGGGGCTTAAGGCTTATGCTCCACAGTAACTGTTTCTTGTTTGTTTACAGGTTACTCAATTTTCAGGGCCTGCTTTTCAAATCTTAATGCTGGCAATTTTTTTTTTTATTTTTTTTTTTTTAGACACAACATTTACCTTTTCCAATATTCTTGTCATATTCAGGACTTAAATTCTTGATCATCTTTCAGAACTTCTAACCCTGCAGACAAATGATGAATATACACATCCACATACGTGTAAGTCAGCAGGATGACAGTTCTTCGGTAGTTTGGAATGCTATAACTTACTTTATGCATCCTTCTTTGTAAACATGCTACTACCTTTTGTAATGTGACCTCAGATGTAGCTAGCACCTTCAGACACTTCGGCAGCACCATGGTAACTGCATGGGATGACATACTAGTTCTCAGCTGACAGCAGCTGCTTCAGTCTACTCCATGCAGACTACTGAACACACCATCATAACCATATCTCACCACAGTAACCATTTCTCCAGTATGACTGTGATGACTGCAGTTTCTCTTCTGGAGCTGTTTTCATTACAAATCTAGTTTATACTGTACAAAGGCTATACTAATTATTTTCTTTTGTGATCAAGCATCAAAACTTGAGTAGCCTTTCTCAGGTGACAGGCAACATAAAATTTACTGTATACCTTAAATCTAACAAGTCACAAATATGAATTTGGCATCTTTTGTTACATTTTCTTTTTTTTTTTCTTAGTCTCCTCCATTAATTTTTGCATATAACAGCATATGTGACATTCATATTAACTGATATTCATACTAAGTCAGAGATTAGTTTTTGTCAGAAAAAAAACAATAAAAAAGTCACATCATCTTTATTATTGTTTTGAAATCATGTTGAGTGACCATGCTGAGTTTGGCTACCTATGTTGCAAATAGCTGTACTTCAACATACTTAATACACATCTGATCTGGAGAGTTTGGCAGCCCCACAGTGAAACTATACCTGTGGAAAGAGACAAGAAAATGCAATGCCACAACAAGGAATATAGGTTTCCTCATCAGTTCATCAGTTTCAAATTTTGCAAAAGCTACAGTATCCATCTTTGGTTTTACTTCTTTAAGTGGAAGTTCTAAGTAGCCAAATTTCACATTGTTGCAAGAAGTTGAAAATCCTGAAAAACTTTGTGTCTCCCTACTTATACAGGCTTAATCCTGTATTTGGCACTGTCAGTCTTCAGTGTGAAGGAAATATCTCCAAAAAATCAACAAAACCCAAATATTTTTGTAAAAACAACCACACACACAAAACTCAACCCCCCACAACCAATTTAAAAAAAAAATTCAAAACACCACACACAAACACCAAAACACCAGAACCCACAAACCACATACACAAAAAACAGAAGTTAAAAAATCAAGCAGCCAGAAAACAACCAACCAAAAACCAAAATCTGTGCTTCTTTACTTCAGTTATTATTTCTTTCCTATATTAGGTAGCAAAAAAAGAGTTCATTTTCTACACTGACAATCAAGCACAAATGAAGAGAGAAGAGGCAGTAGTATGTGAACAAAAATTACCTCTGTTTTGGCTTCTCTGCTTTAACCGCCTGAAGAGATGATATGCAATGATTGTTCTAAAAGGCAAATACAGCCCTCAGACAGAAGAATTAAGAAAAGCACATGCCATGTGTCCTACACTCCCTTAAACATTAAAGAGTAGGATAAACAACTTTAGTGGGATAAGACAGCATATTTTGAGAGTAATTCAGCTGTAAAACCCAGGGAGGCTAAGTAAGAAATGCAGGGATGTGGTAGATTTTCTACCACTTACAGTTCAAAATAAAACTACACTTTCTGAGGACAATAAGCTACACCTCAATAAAGTTTATTCATGTAATATGGTTAAGGACCAGGTAATACTGTGTATAATATGCACTTGACTGTAGTGCGTTGTTACATATTGGACTGCAACAGCCTCTTCTTGCCTTAAAAAAATAGGTGATTAATACATTGTTACCTACATGTTTCTTAATTTTTCCAAAGAAAACTCATTCTGAGAATATCTCCCCTCCATGAAAACTGGAGGGAGTTTTGAAACAAACTGCTCTCTTGCTGTGTTTAACAAATGGTTTGGCTATCCTGCCAGGATGAAAACACACAAAACGTAACAGTTCCTTGTTACCACAGCAAATTTCCACACACCACTGCATACCATCAGTGGCAAGAAATAAATCTCTTTATCATATTGTCCCCAAAAGCTGACCATTGGAAGGAATTCCCAGTGAACTCTTCCAGCACTAGTCACAGTCCAGTTAGACTAATATGTTTGTCCATTTTAATTTCCTATATTTTTGATCTCCTGATTAGGACAATTTGCTCTGAACACTGAAAGCTTTGTATTACATAGATTTGTTACAATGATTCAGTTATAGAAGATAGTCAGGTTTTCCTGATACAAAGAAGCATAGTCAATTACTGCCAAAATGGGAAAACTCCATATTTTTTTCCTCCTCCCCTGATTTTCTGCTCCATATAGTGGAATCAAATTGACTCCACAATAAGCCAGTCGAAGGAGCGAATGGAGCCTTCCCCCTATTTTTCCATCAGCCAGGTGCGATCAGGTGTCCACTGACTTCTTTTTCTGAACAAGCTTGCTAGGGAACCAGACAAATAATGGTGAAACAAAGAGAGTAGGAACATACAGCTAGGAGGGTAAGGTTAAAAATCCTACACTTTTCATATCATTAGATTGCTTGGTTGCACCATGAAATTACATTCTTAGAATTACATTTCTTCATCTTCCTAGTAAATAGCTAAACAAAATAAAAGCACCACCACTCTTATTTTAGAGTTACTAATGCAAACCTTATTTCAGTGAAAATTTGGTAATTTGCTTTTTTTTCCACAAGACTTTTCAAAACTGCAGAATACCACTATATACATGCTCGTTGTAATTACTTCTGACCAAAAAAAGTACAAAAAATAGAAGTGCAAGTGACTTAAGTTAGCACAGCATAGCAACAGCTCTGCTTTACTTGGCACAGGTTTAGATACAATCAACAGTACATTCAAATCCTGATCCTTATCCTTTTTAAAAGCAAGGGCCCATCATGCATGGTGACAATTTAACTGAATTGGAATATTTATTTTTTTAAGGTCCTAAGTTTTTCAGTTGTGTATCCATGGATAAGCTGTATTCCAATTTCAACTTTTGACACTTTACCAAGTAGCAAAAGTACATATATGGATGCTTTGGTATCTAATTCTTTTAAATTTTTGTTTTTCCAGCTAAAATTCAGAGACAAGAAGGGAAAAAAATATTGCTGTGGAAAATAAATTCATGTTAAAAATTTAATTTGTCTTAAGACAGTTTTCTTACAGATTCTTAGTACTGTCATCCTTGGAGCAAGTAAATGACCCAATCTCTTTCTACAGTCTTCAATCAGCAACTCATACATAAGCCCTCTCCTAGCAAAGAAATCAAAATATTAGAAGCACTTGTACCAAAGGATACATGTGCAATACCAGAGATACATGGGCAATAAGGAGATATAAAGAATAAGTTCAGCTGCACAAACTGCTAGGACAGGACGTGTCTGTTATAACTGTGCCATACACCTTCATGATACCTGGTCTCAGTTAACTAATAACACCCAGTGTGATATAGTATCTTCTGAAGCTGGTATACACTCTATGAGACACACTCTACTGGTCACCAGTGATGGCACCTGGACCACTGTTCTTCTGATAGGTTAACAACAACAATATGCATTGGGGCCCAGGGATGGGGCTTCTACCACCACTTCAGGCAACCCATTTCAGTGTCTCATCACCCTCATGGTGAAGAACTTCTTCCTTACATCTAATCTAAATCTACTCTCCTCTAGCTTGGATCCATTCCCCCTCATCCTGTCACTATACGACATCCTAAGAAGTTCCTCACCAAGTCAAGGGAGTGGGAGCACAGGTAGTATTCTCTTCTAGCCTCCCTGTTGAAGGGACTAACCCAGAATGAATGAGGAGGACTCACTTGCTCAGCTCCTGGCTTCAAGACCGGTGCCTCCAGCAGGATTTTGGCTTTTTTTGACCACAGGTCCTCCCACATGGTACCAGGTCTGCTGGCAGTACCTCTCACAAAGTGGTAGAAGGTTCGTATCACAGGGGTTGGCTGGGGTCATCAACTGTGCTTTAAACTAGGTTGGAAGGGGGGGAGGGTGAAAGCCAGGCTTACAACAAGCAAGCCTGAGAAAATTGTGGGGCCATGTGTCAGCTCCACTGATACCTCAGGGGAGGCAGATAACAACAAGCTGTGTTGGATAGGATGCAAGGGCTAGCAATGAGTACAAACTGAGGGATGGCACACCAGGGTGATAGGCTAATAAGAGCCTTCCGCCTGTTGCCTTGCAGCATGCTGGGGACACACAAGAACTCTTTAAGTCTTACAGAGATGGACCACAGGGATCAAGTAATATGGAATCAGCACACACAGAACTTACTGCTAGGTTGGTGGCCATGGAAGTGGCTGGGAATGGTCAGGCTGCAAGAGTGAAAGCCAAGAGATTAACTCCCTCCCTGAAATGCTTATAGAGCAATGCGTGGAGCAGCTTGAGATCTGTGTTAGGCTGAATAATTATGATAGAGTTGCCATCACTGAGACATGGTGGGACAGCTCCCACGACTGGAATGTTGTCATGGATGGCTCTGTACTGTTCAGGAAGAACAGACCAGCAAGACGAGGCAGAGGAGTTGCTCTCTATGTGTGGAGACCAACTGAAATGTGCCGAGTTCTATCCAAGGGGGGAGGCAGAATAGCCTGAAAGCCTGTGGGGAAGAATTAAGGGATGAGGGAAAGGAGATTAAATTGTTGTAGTGTCTACTATAGACCACCAAACCAAGAGGAAGATGTTGATGAGGCCTTCTACAGATAACTAGAGGTAGCCTCTAGAGTTAAATCCTTGGTACTCATGGGTGACTTCAATCACTTTGCTATTTTTGCTGGGAAGCTCACACAGGCAGGCACAGCCAGTCCAAAAGCCTCTTGCAATGTACCAGTGATAACTTCTTGGTGCAGGCAGGGGAGGAACCAACAAGGAGAGCTGCACTGCTGGACCTTGTATTAACTAATTAAGAGGGACTGGTTGAGGACATTAAGGTCAGGAACAGCCTTGGGGACAGTGGTTATAACATAGTGGAGTATAGTATTATACAGGGTAAAAATCAGACCAACAAGTAGAATTACAACCCTGGATTTCTGCAGAGCTAACTTTGTGATCTTCAGAGCCATGCTTGCAGAAATCCCATGGGGTAGAGCTCTAGAGGGTAAAGGAGCCCAAGAAAGTTGGTTAGTTTTTCAAGACCACTTCCTCCAAGCCCAAGCTAGGTGTGCTCCCTTGAGTAGAAAATCAGAGAGACATGCTAGGAGNGAAAATCAGATAGACATGCTAGGAGACTTGCATGGCTGAAAAAGGAGCTCCTGAAGGAAATCTCAGGGAAGAAAGAAACGTACAGTTCATGGAAGAAAGGATTGGCCACTTGGGAGAACTACAGAGAAGTAGCCAGGGCATGTAGGAAAGCAACAAGGAAGGCCAAAGCCCTCTTGGAACTGAAGCTGGCTAAGGAAGTAAAAGAATAGGAAAGGCTTCTTCAAATAGATCAGTAGAAAGAGGCAGCAGNGAGCCATGCTTGCAGAAATCCCATGGGGTAGAGCTCTAGAGGGTAAAGGAGCCCAAGAAAGTTGGTTAGTTTTTCAAGACCACTTCCTCCAAGCCCAAGCTAGGTGTGCTCCCTTGAGTAGAAAATCAGATAGACATGCTAGGAGACTTGCATGGCTGAAAAAGGAGCTCCTGAAGGAAATCTCAGGGAAGAAAGAAACGTACAGTTCATGGAAGAAAGGATTGGCCACTTGGGAGAACTACAGAGAAGTAGCCAGGGCATGTAGGAAAGCAACAAGGAAGGCCAAAGCCCTCTTGGAACTGAAGCTGGCTAAGGAAGTAAAAGAATAGGAAAGGCTTCTTCAAATAGATCAGTAGAAAGAGGCAGCAGAGGGAAGGTGTGGGGCCACTGCTGAACGAGGAGGCAGCCCTGAGAACTAAGGATACAGATCAGGCAGAGTTGCTGAGTGCCTTCTTTTCTTCAGTCTTTACACCTAAGGCTGAACTCCCCTATGTACTCCAGACCCTGGATGGAAGAGAGGGAGCCTGGAGGAGAGAATGCTCCCTACTGGTCAGTGCAGACTGGTAAGGGATCAATTACACAAATTGAACACTCACAAGTCCATGGGCCCTGATGAGATGCACCTGAGGATGCTGAGAGAACTGCCTGATGTGATAGCTCTGCCACTCTTGATCACTGTTGCCAAATGGTGACAGACAGGAGAGGTGCCTGAGGACTGGAGGAGAGACAATGACACTCCAGTCTTCAAAAAGGGCAAGAAAGAGGTTTCAGGGAACTA